>CM043016.1:140704420-141267706 GCA_023690525.1 Holotrichia oblita | reverse complement strand
GGTAATTGAGTAGGACAAGACGTAAGTTCTTATTGAATGCGTTGCATAACGTCTACAGTAATATTATCTTTTTTATCAGTAAGTGGATTTGGGTAATATTCAGGAAGTAATCATATACATGCATGTCAGAGATAAGAAAATATTCGGGATTTATAGTCAACTGAAACAATTTTCTCTGTTGCTCCCCAATATTAAATTGTTTATTTATTTTTGAACACAACTAGTAATATGATGATATCCATAACACATTGTTTAATTGTATAATGAAAATATAATGTTCTCTATTTTCATATACACTTAGAAGATATAACATATCTATAAAAGCTTTTTAAAAATTAAATTTTGGTTTAAGAAAGAACGTTTAACGAAATACTGCCTTAATGTTATATTTAAGTCTATTTTCACAACTGTAGGCTTTTATATGAAATGAACATACTCACTTATTCAACATATCGTGTAAAATAACACATTCCTTTAGAACAACTTCTACGTGGTAATAAACTCTTTCGTTATCATTACTCTTGTTTCTATATTTTGCCTCTTCCAACACAAATAGGAGTTTTTCTTCTAAAATGGCTAACTGTGCTATACACAATCCCATTAATAACAAGTACGAAACATCCAGAATAACTGAATTTGATACCATATACACAATCAATACCAGATGCACAACTTTGTAAAGCAATTTATATCTACCCATATCAAATACAGGTGGAACAACCATTCTCACATTCCATATAAAGGGGTAAAACACAAGTAAATAATATAAACATAACTCCAACTACTACGTAGTATTTCAAAATCAAATTTGTTATTTTATCCACACGTTTAATATGTTCATTCTGTTTTTTGTTATGACTGTTAAAGGCGTTGGATTTTAGGTCGTCGATAATAGATTCCAAGCTGTATTTGTTTATCACTAGCGTAAATATTTTTGCAATGACAGTTAGTGCAGAAACAAGTGAACACATTATTTGATTTAGCACTATAGTATCCCTGATTATAAATGCTTTGACCATACTAGAAGTCATTAAAATTATAGTAGACAGACTTAACATTAAATGCACTATGAGTGTCAATGTCGATAGTTGATCGAAAACATTCTGCCGTATTAAACCTTCTCTAATTAAAAACCAAATTGTTCTTTTTAATGGCGCTGCACACTTCAACGTTAACATAATAGTATTTCATGTGTTTTAGTTAGAATGAAATAAGTACATAAGGAGCGCCACGTTTATATACAATCACTAGATAAGTACATTGTAACGAGGGCGATTAAGCACAATTATCTGAAAAAATATATTCTACGCTTCTATTTGTCACTATTACAATATATCGACATGCAAAGTACTATACATAAAATAATTAGAAATTTAAAGATAATTTCTTACACTAATTTGTATTTTATTTCTACAATTACTTGTACATTTGTTACAGTTTAGTCTGATGACTTTAAAATAAAGTATTGTATGCAGGCAAATAAATACGTCGTTCCCTATGGATATTCGATAAGAAGATATTCGATAAAAAGTGTTAACAGATATTTATTTATAGTTTAGGTTACATCGGGATAGTCCAGCTAAGCAAAGGGAGTTTTATCCATGGGAATAATCCAGTAATACGAATATTAATACTTAATTACCAAAAGCTAGATGGATTCGTAGTCATACATATACTACAAGAAACTACATCTTTCCAGATATTGCAGGTTCGTAGAGCAGGGATACATGGTAGAATTCAACGTTTTTCAAACCCTTAGCGAAAAATGGCAATATGGAAAAATCATAACTACCAGCGGACAACTAACTATGCATATTTATCAAATGCATATACATATCTGTTTGAATATATAAAAAACTTGATATTCCTGCAACTAATACAGAATATGGATTTCTTCTTTTAATTTAAATGAAAAACAGTAGTTTCCTACGTGACATTTCGGATGTATTTAATGTTAACTTTTTTTAAACCAAGAAACAACAACTTACACAAGGTTAATCGTTTTTCTAAATACAAGGCTTTAAAAATATTGTGAAACAATTTTGTCAGTTTTGAAATTTTGAAATTTGAAAACATATGCAAAATATTTGATAAACAATTTTGTAGACAAAAACAGAGATGTTAGATTTTAAATTTCGACATTTAAAAACAATATGTTGAATGCAATGAATATAATATTATAAACAAAAAAAAATTATAAACACATCAAGTGGAAAACGATTTATAACTGGCCATACAAAGACATTTAAAAGTAAAAGACAAAAAACAAAAGACTACTAAAGATATTAATCCTTAAATTTGATTAAATTAATTAAATTATTATAAATATTTTGGTAAAATTTCAAGATTGTTCTTTTGTATTAATGTTATCCGTAAAATGTTTGATAGCTTAAATTTCAAGACAAATTCTTTTAGTATAATTAGATTCACGTAGGAAGCTACTGTTTTTCATTCAAATTAAAACCAGAAGCCCATATCGTGCATTAGTTGCAGTAATATGAAGTTTTAAATAGTTTACAACTGTCAGTGTCAGAATTGATCAAGTTTTAAAATTTTTATACATGTTTGAATATATACATGCAGTAGATTCGTAAAGTAGCGGATAAATTCAATAAAAAAATAAAAGAGGAGTTTGGTTAATTTGGTATAGGATTGGGTAATTTCGATGATATATTTTCGTAAACTTGTAATTTTAAAATATGGCTTATATTTTAGGAGAATTTTAACATAGGTCTTGCTGCTTTAGCAGGTGAAACGTTTCTGTTTATATTTTTTTCTTGGAAACGAAATTTTCGATTTCCATCGCCGACTATTATTAGGTGATAAGATGCGCAATTGGACTAAAAAATTTTGGTCGTTTGAATGAGAATCTTGGGCTAGATGTTATAAATAATAATTTTTTTTAATATGTGGTGGGTGCTTAGTTGCAGTGACTCCGTAAGCTGTATCGCTTGTCTGGCTATCACTGCAACTCTCGCGGTGTAGTTTTGTGTGTATAAGTTGTGTTTAATTTTTGTGACAGCATCATATCGCTTTTATGATGCTGTTAATCACTTTGCTTCCAACAGCGAATGGCAAGTCGATCCGGGATTAAACTCTCTGAAAAAATGTTACCGTCCCTCCAGAGAATTGAACCCCGGCGCCTATCGTCCTCCCACAACGATAGTCAGCCGCCTAACCACTGCGGCCATCGACCCGTTAAATAAAAATAAAAGCAATTGGAATGTATTAAGAAGATGTAACGTGAGTATTTAAATGCTTAACGATGGTTTGTCCATTTTATAGATCGTAAAATTTTTGAAATGTCATTTAGGTCAACTGTCAGAATTTGGTAGAATTGGTCTTACAGGGTTCTCAACTTAAATACTAATTTTTTATAATTTACAAAATTTAATAATTATTTTATCTGTTATACGTTCTATTGGAATAAATGTCACTACAATATATGTATGTATTTAAAAAATTACAATATTACTTATTTTAACTCAATATATGATACGCAATATTTATTTTGTAAATTTTAGTGAATAACTAGCTCATATCTTTTTTTGATTTAATTTGTATCAGTATCAAGTTCTAACAAGAAATGCATTTTTATTTGATATTTAAGAGTGGATAAAAAATAATAGAGTATTTATTTGTTCTAGTAGTATTTAATATGTTCTATGCTAATAGCAGTATCGAATAAACTATTATTATTATTATTATTAGTATTTTTTTTTGTCAGAGGAAATGCTTTATGCACACCATGTGCTTTGATCAATCACAACATGGCGTGTGGGACTCTCACCCACTAAAACCCCTCAGTGCCCTCTGTAGTATCCAGAACCATCAAGTGATATTACATCAGATACTACCGGCATGCCCACTTCATCGTCCTTTACTTTTTCTTATTACCTTACTCAACAATTATTATATATTTATTTACTATATAGGCGTGTGCTAATATCTACTCCTGCCTGTCGTTCTCGCTCTTCCTTTTCCTTCGACTGCATAATTATTACAATCACTTTATGTATGGCATTCCATATTTCCACACATAATAGAACTTATGACGAAAGTTCTATTATATTATATTTGTCCACCGTAGTACCTAGAGTATTATGAAGTACTCCACGAGTCTCATTCCACCTCGGACATTCAAACAATGTGTGTTCGGCAGTATCCGTTGCTCCGCAGTAAGCACATATACATACATCTGTGATATCATTGCCAAATCTCGCGGCATATGCTCTAAAAGTACCGTGTCCCGTTAAGGCCTGACTAAGGTAATAGTCCAATCTGCGATGTGTGCAATTAATCCACATTTTTATATCGCTGATCAGTGTTTTCGTCCATTGTGCCTTCTCAACTTCAGCCACCCATCGATTTGGCCAGTGGTTTAGGGACAGATCTCGAGCCTCTCTACGCGCATCTTTCCGGTCGTGCAAGTATACTCTCTCATAAGATCGATAGGCAAAGTGCCAGTTATTACCTGAAGCGCAATAGCGGATGCTGTTTTGTAGGCAGATGAGATTCGTAGGAGCATGTTGCGTTGCGATCTCACTAATAATTCCAGGTTTTTTTGAACATCCAGGGCGTGTACCCACACCGGGGCAATAAGATGAAAGAATAAGAAAATATAAAAATCAGTCAAAAAGTTTGTTCTACAAAGAAAATTTAAAATTAGGCTATTAGTTTTTATTTGGTAAAATATTGCAGTAAATGGTACTTAGTTGATCGGTGTCAGATTTGTAATTATCTTTTCTGATAAGCTATAAATTATAGACATTTTCACTCAGTACACAAACATCTTACTCTCTTGAAATGGAAATCTTACTTAACATTATTTTAGTTGTAGAAAAATAAGCCTTATTTGATAATAACAGGAGATGGGATATGTTTTAAATGTGTAGAAAAATAAATTAGCAATAGTAGTTCATTTAAAAGTATTTATTTATTTAGACACAGTTATACAGTTATTTCCGGCGTTCCTTCAGTTATGCATTTGCTTTGAATCTTCTTATGCTATTAGTGATGATAGAGTCAAGGCATATAATTTTCAAACGACACACTGCATAGTGTATTACCTATTCACCAAGCTATTTAGATCCAGTAAGAATAGCTAATACCCAAGGCAGTTATTATGCAGCACCTCAATTGTATCTTGCTTTTATTACAGCAAAAAGCGAATAAGACCACCTAATTATCTAAAATGTATATTTATAAAACACAAATGACTTACGCCTGTTTCATATTGCCCACCACTACTAAAGAATCTATTGAGATATAAATTAGTCCATATACATTGATTGCTAATGGCTTCTTAGATCTTTCCATTAGTATTAACAGAAATCTATGGGAATATTTGTTTAAGTTGTACCAGTCCGATAAATAACAGGATTCAGTAATCTTGTCACTCTGCAAGAGAACTATTTAAATTAATTTCTAAACTATATGTCAGTTTAAACCCAAATATGCTGCAATAATAACTTATACTATTCTTTAAAAAGGATATAACACAGTTTAGTGTTTTAAGCTTTAAAATGAATGCACGAATAAGGATATTTATTTAGTATCAAAGTATCAAAATGTGATAATAAATACGTGCCTAGCTTGCCACTTGAATAAAAATGCTCTTGTCATCTTCCTTGATTTACATACATCTGAGCTAGCTGTTTTAACATTACACATTTCTGAGCATATCTAGGTTAATAGTTCAAAACTGTTACATGGAAAAGTATAAACCCTTACCTTGAACGTAATTTCATTGCCGAGCCAGTGGTACAAAACCAACTGAGAAAATGTTGCAAATGAATATGAAACCAAGCTTATAATATCAGTTGTCGTTAAATTCTTCTGTAAAAGAATAGTAAGGCTTCACATTATATTTTCTGTCTATATATAACAGAATGCAAGTTAGTAATGTAATAATTAGATAACTTCGAGCAATAGAAATTGAATATGAAACTCGAGAATTGTTATATAATGATCATAAATTGCTAGTACATAGAAGAATATATAAGCGTTTGAAAAGAGGAAATGTAAAAATAAGCGACAGTCCCGATATAAAGTACAATCATCTTGAAAATTTATCAGCAAACATTAGTTTGCACGCACTTTGTTCTAATTGTTTTCAAAATTTATCCACAGGCTGTGCTCCTTAAGATTATTTCCAAAAAAAACCAACAGTAATATTTTAAATTACGAAATCTTAAAAACATCAATATATCCAAAACGGATATTTATTACTACAAACTGATATATGTATGTATGTTTTGAAGTAAATTAGTATAAAAACCATGTAACCATAAGATATTTTTTTATTGTTCCATTCTTCTTTCCGTGAAATACAATTTTTAGTAATACAATTGAAATATCTCATAATTTTTTATGTATCGGAAATTTTTAACCAAACTGAGTTCAATAAATGCGATTATTATTGATTTATGATGTCGTCGTCATACAATCCTTGGATTTTTGAAAGACTTGGAGATTGTTATTAAATTGGATCAACATCAAAAAATTGTACCTACAAAATAATACCTACAAAGATCATCATGGATCATGTTTATCCTTTTTTTCTAATCATTTACGGTTGGACACCTGTAGTCCAAGCACTTGAGCTGGGTGCTCTTTGTAGCATCTCTATGGAGACACTCATTTCCAGTTGAGAAGTTTACTGTCGTCTATAAAGTCCAGTAACTTGCTCACTGGAAACTTGAGTACACTCGAACGCTCCAGCAGATCCTTTCCGAGATGTTTCTAACCGAGACCAAATTGCCCTTCTAGTAGAATCTCTTGTAATTCCACATACGGGCTCTGGTCCTATGAATTGTTTCCTAGAACCCTCCTTGGCTAGTTCATCGGCTATTATATTGCTTCTAATATCCGCAAGTCCGGGCACCCAAATCAAAGATACCTTGTTGCCTTGTGCCAATGTATTAAGGTGCCGTTTACAGTCTTTAACCACTTTTGACCTGGTAAGAGGATTCATAACTGCCTTGATAGCGGCCTGACTATCAGTCATTATGTTTATTTTTCTCTTCGTGCAGCCTCCTTTTGCAATCAGTTCTGCGCAGGCTGCAATAGCGAATACTTCTGCCTGGAAGACCGTTGCCTACTCTCCCAGGCTTAAAGATATCCTCTGTCTTGGGCTCAGTCCATAAATACCGGCTCCTGTACCCTTGTTGGATTTGAATCCGTCCGTAAACCAGCTGTCAGAGGCAACGAAGTGACCCCGTGGCTGGTCTCTGTTCGGTATTGCAATTTTCACCTTTTTAGTGAAAATAATTTGAGGTGCCGTACTGTCTGCTGGCATTTGCAGCAAAGGCCCGTCCAGTAGTATCCCGTAGTATCTATGTGCCCTGCTATCCCAATATTGGGGTACCAAACTTTACGGCGGCCTAGCCTCCGCCTTTACGTAAATCTCTAGCGGAGGGAGGCCAACAATGGTCTCCAATGGTCCACAATGGTCTCTTCCTGTGTTGTTCGTTGCTCCGGTGATTCCCAGCAGCGCCTGTCGCTGGATAGCAGTTAGCAGTCTCACTGCCGAGGACACTTCTGTCCTTCTCCACCAGGTTTTACCAACAACTCTTCTGCAGCGTCACAATAGTTGCGTAGCGCTGTTCGTTACGCTGACTAAGTGGTTTCTCCAGTTCAGATTCTTTACTGCCTTGGTTAATTGTAAGTCTTGCCCAAACCGTCTAATGCCGCCCAGGTCATCGAGTTTCCTCATATTGGTGAAGGCAAACAACTTTGTTTTCTGTAGTTTAACTGAGAGTCCTTGTGTAAGGCACCATTCCTCCAGAATTCTCAATGCATAGCGCATGATGCCTGCCATACGCCCGGGAATTTCCCTTTGGCTACTATGACAATGTCATCAGCGAAACCCTCCGTCCATATCCCTCTGTCATTTAATGACATGATAAGGTCATCCACGATCAAACTCCACAACAGAGGTGACAGTACGCCCCCTTGAGGGCACCCTTTAGTGGTCCTCAGGGCGATGCGTTTATCTAGCATTTGGGCATGGACTACTCTGCTTTTCAGCATGCAAACCACCCATTTGCTGGTCGTGTAGTTAATGTTCCGGTCTATTAAGAATCGGTTGATCGAAGGTGATGTGTTATCAAATGCACCCTCTATGTCTAAGAAAGCTGCAGGGCGACCTCTCCCGATTTGCCAATCTGATATGCCCACTGCAGAGGATGTAGAGAGGATTTAGCAAGTGCTCCCTCTTTAATGTTAAGATGTATAATTTTGTCCATAGCTTTCAACATAAAGGATGTAAGGCTAATTGGTCCAAATGATTTTGGATGGGTATATGTGTCCTTCTCAGGATTCGGAATAAACACAACCCTAGTGTCTCTCCAAGCCTTTGGGATATATCCCAAGGCGTGGCTAGCCCTAAATATCTCCAATATGGACCCCATAATGCCTCCAATTGCCTCTTGTAGCAGTGTTGGAACACTCCATCTGGTCCCGGAGATTTGTATGGTTCAAACGATTGTACTGCCCATCGTACGCGATGAGGCTTAAAGATATCGTGTGATAGTTTCCAATCACCTTTTGTCGCCCTCCTTGTGGCGACTGCTTGATCGGTTGATCGAGCTCCATCGCTGAGAAGAAGCTCAAGAGTCTCCTCTGCAGTCGATGCGAACCTCCTGTCCGGCATCTGAATGGAGCTCATTGTTTTAGAAGAATGTCTTTTGAGAATCCTGTTAAGTCTGACCATGTCAGAGACACCTTCAATGTCGTCACAGAACCCTTTCCAGGCCTTCTTCTTTGCTTCTGTGATTGTTTTATTATAGGTATTTAGTTTGGCCTTGTAGACATCCCAATTACCTATTTTTTTGCTCTGTTAAATAACTGGCGTGTTTCTCTCCTGAGAGCGTCCAACACATGTTTATCCTTATAAATGCGATTAAAAATGTTTTTATAAAAAAGATTTGGTATAATACTATCTCTCACGAAAGCCTTATAATATGCAGGCCGGTAGTGCCACTCATTTCCCGTGACTAGTGTCCAAGAAACTGTGAACAACCTGTATATTTATCGTCTTATTTTTATGTTAATCTTTAATTTTTGAAATTTATTGATTACATATTCGGATATTTGTATCAATTAGTACACTAGTTATAGCTAACTGTATACTTACTAAAATTGTGAGCTGCAATATAGTGTTGCATATAACAAAGCATCCAGAACAATATTGAATAAAGAACGGAAAAGAGAGAATGGTGCTGAGTTTCTTGACAAGTCTGAAACCAAAAGCGATATACTCGATAGATTTTACAAATCTTGCAAATGAAGGTCTTATACGTAATGATTTAGTACTTATACAAGGTGTCTGTAAACGGTCTTTACACACGCCTACCACATATTACTTAGACCAAAATAAGCCGATTTAAGTAAACTTATCTTAGTCCAAAGTCGCTTAGTTTGGGCGCTATGCGCCCTCGAAGTTAAAATTTTTAAATCGTTTTTTAATTATAAATTCAAAACGGCTTATGCGATTTTAATAAGATTTGGCATGGTCAGTTAGTATTATTGGACGAATTTTTTGAGAAAATATCAAGAGAATACTAATACCGGAAGTGAATGAAACACGCATGGCCATTATGAAAACTAACAGAATTGTTTTTGCTGCCTGTAGTTTTTTCGAACGCACAACCATAAGCCCTTTTTTCCGTTTTTTTCGAAAACGAATAAAAATAGCAAAATTTTACAAGAGACATAATTTGATCGTTTTTGAATACTCTATCGAATAAAAATTATTTCATGTCTCTACTACAGACAGCAAAAAAAATTGTGTTAGTTTTCACAATGGCCATGCGTGTTTCGTTCACTTCCGGTATTAGTATTAGTAACATTAACACATATAAGTATGATCAACTTATAAGAAAACGATGTGAGAAATAAAGCAAACCATGAGAACAAAGAAAGTTAATAGCAAAGAAGATCAACAAGATACAGCAAAAGCACAATAAACTCTAAAGTAATTAATATCTCACTAAATGTAATTCCTATCATCCAATAAAATATTCTTACATGAACAGAAAATATTACTGTCGTACAAGAATGTATGTTTTTCAGGAATGTGCTCCTTGAGAATACACAGAACACGTGTGTGCATCTGTAGCGATTTTACCATTCCTAGTAACAATTTGGGAAATCTTGTGCCTTCAGACTGCTTCGAATCTTGGTTGTGACTCTTTGCGTGTTGTCTATTTTGCCGCAGTGGTATTGTTTTCACTTTCGCTTAAGCGTTGGAGAAACAAAATAATCGCATAGAGCCATATCTGGAAACTAGGTTGGCTGTGAGAGTACTTGAATGTTTTTCTCTGCAATCATCGGAGAAGTTCTTAAACATCAGATTTACAGAACCTTTCCTAATGCCTAGTTATTCCAAAATTCGAAGAACAGTATCATTACTCGTGTTTACCTCTTGTTCAATCATATTGGGTGTTGACCGTCTATTTTGCACTATCACGGAACGCATTTTCAATGCGCTTTCACCGGCGTTCAGTGTGGGCCACCGGCCGAAGCGCTCTACATCTTCAATGTCTTTGCGGCCCTCTTTCTAAGCGTTATGCTATCTAAACACTTGAGCTGAAGACAAAGCAACATCTCCATGAGCAGTTATTAACATTTGAAAAGCTTCTGATGCAGTTCTTCCCAGTTTAGAGCAAAATGTAATTGCACATCGCTGCTCATATGACGCGGTATTGTAACACAACTAGCTAACACTGAACCGCACCGACTACACCACTTCTTGTTGCTTACTTGCCCGTTTCACTAACATGTAGTCTAATAAACTGTTACCACATTGGCAGGAAAATATAAATTACTAACTGAATTCTAAGATACCTTGTACATCTTTTATGCAGATACTTTATCAAATTAATTTACTGGAAATGCTTTATATAAACTTTTGCAGCACTGGTATATTGAAACCTGAAGGATTCTTTTCTTTTTACTTTTGTTCAAAACGCTGATAAACTGCGCAGCCTAAGAGGGATGACAAGAAATAGTCTCCATATACGATAACAGCAATGTTTTTAAATTTTCATGCAAGATTTTCTAATACTAGAAAATTTTACATCGAAATTTCAAGAACTTTTAGCATTGTCATACATAGAGAGAATCTCGCGCCATCGATTTAACTTACAATTAGTACTGCTTAGAAGTCGGAACTGTTCGTATATCCAAGCAAACGATTAACAAAACTGTTTTCTTATATCAACATGAACTTATATTCTTTTGTGCATATTTAGAACGACCACCTTCTTCAATTTAAACGAACTTCTAACTATAAACTTCTAACATCCATTTTTAAAAATATTATAAGAATTGTATTAGAATTCCGTTACTTTAACGCCCGTGGATTCTTCATTTGTATTCCGTAGTTTGCTACAAAAATATACTGTTTTGAAGAAAGCTGAATGTAATTTAGGAGTGAGGTGTCCCAAACCTCTAACAACACTGAAAAGTTAACAATTTACTACTGATGCGCATACCAGTGTGAAAAACAATCGAAACGAAATTCATCAAAATATCATAACGTGCGTTCCATTGAATACAAAATCTTCAAAGGATTGTCCATAAAAATGTCTGTCTAGGCAATAGAATGCAACACTAATCAAACAAATAGTCTATTTAGTTGTTTATAAATATCGAAGAACCAAGGTAAATTTGATTAAACTAGCGAAAGTTTATATCTCCACAATTGCTAGTTGTATATTGTCACGAACTCAATAATCAAGGTGTTAGAAAAACACCAGAATTTGCAGTTTCAAGCTGCAGTAAATATTTAAAATACGTACTCATATCAATTTATAATGATTAGTAGTTTGATCATACTTACTTGATTAACATCTGATGTAGAACCACACAGTCTTTTAACACGGCCTCAGCTTCTAAATTAATGCGTTGATAGTTATTCACTTGGCATCTACTTGCGGCCTCATTGAATACATCAACTAATCTTTCTTCCAATATACTTAATTGTGCAATACATAACCCCATTATGGACATATATAACACATCGATAGTAATCGATGTCATACACATATACGATATCATTGCAAAATGCAATACTTTATAAACAAATTCACATCTTCCAAACTCAAATGGAGGAGGAATTGCTAATTTTACATCCGATATGAAGGGAAGAAAGCACGCAAACAGCAAGAAGGTCAAACCTACTATTATGTAATATCGTAACACTAACTTCATCACTCTATCAACAAATTGTATGTATTCATTTTGTTTCTTACTGTGCGAATTAAAGGTTTTTGACTCCAAATCGTCGATTATTGATGAAAAACACTTCTTATTTTTTACTATAGTAGTTATTTTTGCGAAAAGGGTAACTACAGTAATAAATACACAGCTCATTTGATTTATTGCAGTTATGTCTCTTGCTCTGATTGCCTGAACAATATTGATAATTATTACTATTAGAACGGAAACACTTAAAGTAAAATGCAATAGAAGTCGCGGTGTTTCTAATTTGGCATCTAGCTTTGATGCTAGAAACCCTTCCATAATTAACACCCAAATTACGCGATTTATAGGTGATAAACAATTCAATTTTATCATAGTATTTACATACGTATTACTCATGTGTAGAATAAAATAAATCACCTAAAGTAACTTCACTGCTTTTATATAGGTATACATGTCTATCTGAAAGATGGGCAATACACAAATAAAATTATAGGAAATTATGTATAATTATCTATATAATGATGTATCTGGAAACAAATACGCTAATACTTCTACCGCGAAGCGCAGATTTTCGAATGCTTTGTGATTAAGAGTAGAAGTGTCAGGAAAATAGTATGACTTAAAAACAAATAAATGATTATGTAGTAGTTAATTACAATAAATTTAAATAATAGACAAATACATTTTTTGAAAATCAATGCCCCTTTGGTAAATTACATCGTCGTTGCATTAATAATTTATAATAACATGAACTGTATACAAAACTTTAGAAATCACTACTTTATGTAAAATGGCAACTCGCATGAAAGGTATTGTTTATCCAGTGACGGCATATTAGAATCTAGTAAGGTGTGCACCAAGGCGCCAAATCTAAAGTAGTACATCATTCTAACAAAATTCTACTTGCCGCACTACCTAAAAGTTAGAAATAATAATGATTTTTTTGCAACATATAACATTTACTGCATATGATCCCTTATCAAAAGAAACACAGACGGCAAAATATCTTAAACTTGCATTATCAAAACTGCATAAGAAACATTATTTTAGTTCATTAATATCTTATACTTAATAATATCAAATCCTTATTTTGTATTTGGTTTTATTTAATTTAAAAGAGAAAAATACATCTTAGAAAATTTCCTAAAAATTTTCCAACGTAGATGAAATAATAAATAAATTAAATTACCTACAGCAATCCAAACTTTGCTATTGATTTGTTAAATAAAAGTCTAAGGAGAACTAAAAACCACTGTACCCTGCAATCGAATTAGGACCACTGCGTAAAATTTAGGTTTCTTAACAGAACTTGCATAAAAGAGAATAAGATTATACATTTTCACTTGTATGTTGTACATTCATTCATTACTTATAAAAATAGCATTGGCACATAAAATAGTAACAAACATTAATATTTGACGACAGCAATTCTTTTAAGGATACTTCTTATGCAGCCAATACCTAGTTCCAGTTTCTTTAATATTTGCTTTTAAAATACTAACGGTGGTATTTGGTAGAGTAGATACACGCCGTTTCAAGTAGGTCCAGATATTTTCTATCGAACTCAAATCCGGGGAATTACGTAGTCATGACAATACCCTAATTTTCTATTTCCATAAGATTATGAATGGTTTTAGCCTTGTATGGCATAGCGCACCGCCGTGCATAAATATGTACGAATTATTGTTTGTTCGCAAGGTATGCATGTATATATATTGCTTTACAACTTATTGATACTGAATTTGCTTCATACTTCCATAAACCAAATATAGTGGTCAGTAGGTAAACTGTGTGCCTACGGACGCAGTCACTCGACGTGGACACGCTGTATAAGCTGTAGTTTTGACAGCTAAAACCTGTCAAACTGTCATAATTATGACAATTTTCTGGTTTTACACAGATTATAGCTGTCAAAACTACAGCTTATACAGCGTGTCCACGTCGAGTGACTGCGTCCGTAGACACACAGTTTACCTACTGTGGTCGAAAGCCTTTTCCTTATATATACTACCATATCATTACAACAGGCGGGTGATTTACAGTGCCGATCACATCAGTTTCTAAAAATTGTTTAAGCGGTCTTCTAGCGAAGCGAACGCTGACATTGAATACAGCCTTTAAAAAATAAATATTTTGAATACCTAGTTATGAATAAGTGAATATTATCTTAGCAATCACTTACCCGATCATCTATTTTGAAGTGCCGATGTTTTTTTGACCACTACAGTCGACCTTTTTTTTCTTTTTAGCCGACAATGTTGGCTCTTCTTGCGGCACACCGACTCTTAAGATTCGCTTCGTAGAAACGTGATTTTAAAGTGCGTTCCAATATTTTAATATTGCTATGCTCAAGATTTTTCTTAAGCTCTTTATCTATTTTCAAAAGCTTTGCGGATTATTAATCTATCTGGACGTGTACTTATTTTGCGGATACCTTGAGATCCAGTCCGATCAGTGAATGTGGCTGGTAGAGCAGGAGAAAAAAGTAGCTGGACAGTGCGCGAAAGAAGGAGGCTTCTTACTCAAACCCTACGGGAACTTTATCGTCCTAGCGTGCATACAAATAATGTCTGTGCCACAGACAGTCCATGTAGGTATACTAAGTCAATAAAGTACCCGTGCATTTTAAGTGAAGGGCGGCTTCGTTACATGCACTGGCAGGATACTTTTTTCTCCTGCTGTACGTTCGCGGAAATAGATTTAGCCTCTCTACCGTCTGTTTGATGGGAAAACTGTTCTTTCGCAGCGATTTGGCGGTGAAAATACAACCCTAATTCTAGGAGAGCTTGTATTCTTGCTCTCACTGGACATGTCTTGAAGCTTTCCCAATTACATGAATGATCAAAAGCGATTAAAAACATTTAATAATAATCGAAAAACTGAAAAGTTGTTAATAGAAGATATTCCAAGAATAAGACTGACATTATGTTTCTGTCCATTGGAAATTACCAATGCAGTAGGTATCTGGATATGTATTTACATAATCGTAAATCGGAATTTGTACTATAAGAAAGTGCTCATAAGACTGTATTATAAAAATTAGGAAACTTTCGAGTGTATTGCATGGTACTGTACTGGAGTTAAAACGCTAACAGAGTTAGGTATGTTTTTTACTAGTTTATGTAATAATGTTAGTTTAACTAAACAAAACTACCCTAGTAGCACCGAACATTGGCTAAACATCACCCCGACGTATCACCGATCTGCCGTGCTTGGTGCGATATCGGTGACTCCCTATCAAGATCGGATAAATATAAATATATGATATTGAATAGACATCAGTATGCGGCGTTGGGTTTATATCATTCCGACAGCGAGAATATCGCTGGAAGATAGGTAGAATATCTGTCACCGATATTGTATTTATAACGGAAACAGATATTCATATGATATTAAAGGCGGGTGTCAGTGTGATATTGCCATTCGAATAAAGGTTTCATGTTGGTTGCAAGTCAATCTTAGATGTGTGTCTATGATGTTTGTATTCGACGTATGCTCTATGTCAGGCCAATATTATAAGGCAACAAAGGAAAAGACAAGACCGTGATCTCACAATCCCACACAATTTTTGATGATCTGCCGATTTTGCACTCATCAAAAACGACAGTATATGTTTATGAACGAGTGATATAGACTCGGACATAGATGGTTATTATATAGAATACAGTTTTTTTAATACCGTTGAGCACTACCATATGTCAAATTTTCATTGTTGTTTTAAGGAACATGTCCAACATATCAATTTTAAGTTCAACATCTAGGACGTTAATATAAAATTAACGTTAAATCTGTCAATTTATTGAAAGATATAAAAGAAGCTTTACTCAGTATGATTAAATATTAAGGACTTCAATAATAAACTAAAATAAATCGTAGTATTTTAGCGAAAGTAGATCATTTGTTTATATTATTATGAGTGACTAATGTCAACTTGGTGTTATATACCTTTAATCTGTTTTAACCAAGGTAGCAGACGGACATCTTGTAATACTCCTGTGACTTGAGACGGTATAGAAAACTAAGAACATCTAAGCAAGTTTCTTTTTAATTAATTCAATATTTAGTTAATTTAAGACTCTCTTGTGTACGAACGATTAATTCAGCAATGTATTTTGTAGTTATTTATTATTCGAGAGCAAAAAAGTTATTCTGTTGTCCTGTTGTTATTCTGTTCTGTTTTATGCTTAAGATATTGTAATAATAAATATATAGCCTATAATATAATTATTATAGACTATAATATATAGACTATAATAATAGCATTTTTTAATATATAGACGTAAAATGTTCATGGTCCAATGCAAAAGACAGCTCTACTATTAAAATTCTCCGGTCATTTGATGCATTTTGCCTTTACACGTTTGTCGATTTCTCTTACGACCTGAACTTTCACTGTTAACACTAGATTCCTGAGTGCTGTTTTTTTTTCGATTGTGTAGCATTCTATTGAAAGCAAATTGCGATATTCCGCTGTTTATCTCTGTAATACACTGATTATTGAATAACATGATAGATACTGTTGCTTCGTTTCTTAAGGCATATATCAGATAAATACTCGTATACCCAAATTTCGCAAAAGTTTTTCGACAAAAGTTTTGTGATTCACAATACTTTGTGTGTCCATAAAAAATATAGTTTTAAATATTTTCAACATATTTTGCCTAAATCTTTAAGAGAAGTTTGCGTTTATTAGAACTTAGATTAATGTTGTATTTGTGTGAAATACCGTAAGCAAGTTTGGTTTTTACCATGAACACAGTTGTCACATCTACCGGAAAGCACAAGCAAGTAGAAGTGAAAAGGTTGGTCTTCATTCGTGTATCAGTGTATGTACATAAGTCGCATATTGCAATATTTTTCTTTATTGAATGCTATGCGGTGTGTAGCATTTATTCTTTCGCTAGCATTCCAATTAAAGTTTTCTGTATACGATATATTGAAACAGATATTTCGCTCTCTTATCCATATTCTTCCACAGACCGTTTTCTTGTTTCGTGTTTTACAAGCGGCTGGTTTAAGTGACAAGTGATTGTTATAACATTATGTGTATAACATTATATATAGAAAATAAACTATACAGCATAAATCACTATTTTTTCAACGATCAACAAATTTACATTTCAATAATGTGTCCTATGATTCAAACAAATTATAATAATATAAGAAAATAGATGAATCACGAAACTATCGTAAGAGAAGTATGGTATCTAAAAACATATATGATCTATTTGATTATGAAATTAAGGTATTCAACGTTTAGGAAGGTAAGAATATTTCAATTTTTTCCATATTTGGCATAACTTATTTCATCAGCATTCTAAGACTACCTGTATTTACATAGAGCTATAATTTAATTTAGTTCCGATATGTCGCTTCAAACAAAATATCACCTCGAGGATCCAATCTTCATGAAAACTAATATATACAATCGCCAATGTTCCGAGATAAGAGACTTCTGTTTATTTAACAGTGCTGAAAGAAGTCGTGATCACCTTTATGACATCAAAAAACTTATCTATGTTGCAGTTGTTTAAACATATTTTTTTTAGTTTACATTTTTTATTCATTTCTAGTTGTGAAAGTTTATTTCTTATTAATGATCGATTCAGATATAATTCGCCTTACATACTAACACCTTTCAATGCAAGTAACATACTTAAAAAGTGGTTATAATGGGCACCATCAAGCAGATTGTCTATATTAAAATTACATATAACTTCTCTTCGCGCAATATCTTAAAATAATAAACCTTACAAATTTATAAAAGCAAAACATTGCAGATAATTCAATTATTATGCTATACATTTATTAATAAAGCATATTTCCTCATGTTGCCCATATTACAGCTTCCATTCCGTCGATGCATATATTGCATGATGACATGAATGTCGGCTTGAAGAATATTTCTGCACGCTTCCTGAAGAGCAATATGAAGGTCGTTCCGATCTTGTGAAGCAACTGCACGACCTTTTATATATTTCTTAAGCATGTTCTAAACGTGCTCTATTGGATTTAGTTCCGAGCTTGGTAAGAAACTCCAAGCTATATTATTACAGAGCTTTTGTGAAACGATATCCATTAAGAAAATGTACATTCAAAATAATGTTTTCGCGATCTTCTCTATACTACTAAAATCTTTTTTTCATTCATCTAGAGATCGCGAGGCAACTGTAGACTCATCTGTGAGTAAACTATTATTCCATTGGTGTTCTATCCAAATTTGTGTTTTCTTGTGAACTGTAAACGACCCAGTCGATGCTGTGCAAGTAATTATGGGCTTATCGCTGATTTAAAACACTTTAACCCAGCCCCTTTGAAACGTCTCCATACTGTTCTCTCCCTTACATATTTCCCACGTACTGTGCCATAAAAACTGTAGAATGACGATTTTTTGAAACAATACTTACCTAAATCGGCCAACAGGGACCATTTTTATTCTTGGTCGTCATGGTCCGCTAGTATAAGTGTGTTTTTTACTATCTCATCCGCGCATCCGGATACGGTTGTAAGTAGGTATGGGGGCACCTTGGGCACCCCCCACCACTCCTATTTTCGCTAGGTGACGGTGGCCTATCCCAAAGTGCTCTCCCTCCCCCTCCTTCCTCTGCCCCTTAAATGCGGCGCGAAGTTTGAAATACAGGCACGGTGTGGGAAGAATTTGAAATTACCAGCGCGGGGTGAGGCAGGGTGTATTACCCCACGTGACTCGAAATTAACGTCCTTTTGGTTGTAGCTGTTACGGTTAGGGAGTTGGGGGCGCGCGAGCGCGCTGACTCATCTCATCTGCCTCAAGAAGTAGGGTTAGTGTGTGACCTTGATTGTGCCTATGCGTTGTATCTTGTATAAGCCGCTGGTAAGTTTAAGTTAGGCGCGCTGCGGATACCAATGCGACCTTATCTACGTTTAATATCTCAACGGTTCATATTCTATAAATATTTTGTAATTAAGTAATTGTAGAACCGTTTATAGCGGGCGCAAAAGCCTAAAATAAATTATAGGGAAATACATAGGCTAGTTGTCGAAAAACAAGTATAATTTATCAGTCGTCAAGAGAACCGTATGCACCGTCTTGATCACTGCGGCCACTGCTCGTTTAATTACTGTCTATATAATACAGCTAATACCTACGCATCGTTGTAGAGATGATTTCCTCGCACCCATGCGTGACGACCACTCGGTTTATACTGATGAAGCAAGGACAGATACACCAAACTTATACGCTAATTATAAATATTTACAATATAAACAAGGAAAGAAGTAACGGAGTGCTTTGTAACTATAAGACCAATTTGCGCTTGAAAAAACTCCCTCAAAGAATATGTAGGCAGAAATAAAGATGGAAAACACCTTATTTATTATTTCTTTATTACAAAATACCAAATTTTCGCCCAAAATATGTAGGCTTCATCAGGGTACACTATCGAACAGAAAAAACGAAATACAAGTCAGTCAAAGAACATTAAAACAATAAATAAACTACTTACGTAAAGTGGAATATCATAAAATATAAAAAATATTAAGGTCGTCATGATCACGAACGTACGAATGAGATAACAGTTGACCGCTCTAGAGCGTATATAAAGTAAAGACGAGACATCAGTTGAATGAACTTTTTTTTTGTCGGTATACGTCAATACAGATACAAAAGCAATGCTAATGAAAGGAGAAAAATCGCAATGTAGGAAAAACGCTGACAATTGCAAACTAAATGCAATACTAGAAACAGCTGATACAATATAATTACAATATAATCCGTGGAATAAATAGGTGAATAATTATTACGCAATATTTATCATCTGTTCGTACGCGTTTTAACGACCAGATAAACGTGTGTATAAACGCTTTCTTTATACTAATTTCATTATACATAAATACCTTCTTGAAATATAAACAGTATATATATACAATGAATTATGTCCCATATATTTATCGTTATTTGCACGATAGACATTGTAGAAGTGCTATATTACCCGTCGGATATATGTAATTCGTAAATTAAAATTGATAATTTATTACGCGTTTTGAAAACCGTTGGTGCATCTTGACCATGATAGAGGCACTTAATAGGTGTACATACGTTTAAATACATTGGTTCTTACGGGGACATGTGAATATCGGTCGATACATACGCCTTTTTGCATTGAATCTTATGGAAAATAGACACAATATCACCGCGATAAAAGATAATTATCTCTAGTGTTTTATACGCGGTACGTGTAACTCTTATGTTAACTAGTCAATTACAACGAACAGCATCAATTTACCTAAAGCATCCATATCGCTAACACCGTAGGTACGGATGACTCATCACTAAGTTCGCGCGGTTTCTTCGAAACCTTTATACCTACTACATTTTTGACCAAAATTTCGTATCATACACACAGATACATGTTTAAAGTGATTGAACAAATAGTTGTACACACCTGAGTTACCTCAATTTTACAAACTTAACACTCAACAGTGGTAAGCGAGCACGAACGCGATAATCGCATGACGTGTCTGTCCTAGCTATTGCAGAACTTTATCGCTACAGACTCTTATCATCAAAGAAGATTCGTCATAGCATTATAAATATACGTTGCACAGTGAGTACTTGATCTTTTTTTTTATTATTCAAAAATGAGGTGTTTTGGTCTGTACTATTATTTGTATTTGTTAAATTATGAGCCCGATAACACGGTTTTGACAAAATTTTTAGCGTATAAGTATAGAGGTATAATATTTATCGGCTACCCTCACTACCATTGTTTAGAATAATATTATTAGAGATATAAAAGACCACGACAAGTTGTTTTTGCTATTAACTATTAACATTTCACACGGTTAAGACGTATGTTCTTTCTTCAAGAAAACATGGAAAACTACACCGTCGTAAAAGACACCACTAAACTAGTTCGTCGTTTTGGGCTCAGAGGCCGAGCGCTGGAATTTAAAATAAAACCAATACCAGCCGACAAAGATCCTGTTATCTGGATCAAGGACGCTATTGAGCAGATCGTAGAGAGAAGTGTTTCTGGCCTGGAGGCTACTGACAAAGTCGGTTTCACCTTCTGTTCTAAGGACTTTACTCGCGGAGAAGGCTGGACCCGGTTCAAGAACGCTGAAGAGGTTACCTTCGACAGTATATGGAATCTGATATCTTCCATATATCAATCAAACTCCTCGGGCCTCTCCACCGAGACATTCTGCCTGAAGACCACGGCGGTGCGTATGCCCACTGGCAAAGGTCGTGGAGGGTTGTACAATACTTTTGAGGAAGAATGTAGGATGCGCAAAGGAATCATTTGCATAAAGAACGAAGATAATCTTTGCTTACCTAGAGCATTAGTTGTTGCTATGTCACACACTACTAAAGACCCCGAACATGCCCGTATACGCCGCGACAGACAAAAACTGCAGACTATAAGAACTCACCAGCTGTTGAAGGATAGCGGTGTGGTCATCCCAGCTGAAGGAGCGGGAATACCAGAATTAAAGCAGTTACAGGCACACCTTACAGGTTATACGATAATTGTCTATAACTACGGTAGTAAAGGTCGAGAAGTGATTTTTAGAGGACATGGAGGCCCAAAGAAATTGAACCTGTTGTGCCACGATGGTCACTATAATGTGATAACATCCCTGACCGCTACCTTCGCATGTGATTATTTCTGCGAGGATTGCAGTGTAGCGTATAACACCAAAGAGAGACATAGATGCGGAGGTACGTGTCCCTGTTGCAGCAGCACACCGCCATGCCCCACCACCGAACCGACTATTAAATGTACAGACTGTAACAGATCATTTCGGGGCGAGACCTGTTACACCTTCCACAAGTCCAAGATGTGTGCCCAGATCCGACGATGCGACAGCTGTCTTAAGACAATAAAGACGGGTCGCGAACACACTTGTGGTGAGGTGTTTTGCAAAGTCTGCAAAAAACACAAACCTGAGGGACACCTATGCTATATTCAACCGGACAACAGGCAACCCACGTTTAAAGACATGTTATTCGTGTTCTACGACCTAGAGACGCGACAGGAGAAAAAACATGGCGACTCTCTTCTTCATACACCTAATCTCTGCGTATTCAAGCAGTGCTGCGACCAGTGTATCGACACAGAGCTGGAGATATGCAAGAAGTGTGGCGTAAGACTGCAGAAAATCTATTGCAGCGACGTAATTAGCCCCTTCGTACACCATATCATGACAATTAGGAAGAAATTTAAAACGGTGGTTGTAATGGGTCACAACGCTGGTGGATTCGACCATCAATTTCTCCTGCATTATATACTAACGCAGACGGACATAACACCCGAACTCATAATGCGGGGGACAAAGTTAATAGTAATGACAACCGGTAATGTGAAATTTCTCGACTCCCTCAATTATTTCCCTATGGCCCTCGCCAAACTACCCACAGTTTTTGGCTTCACCGAGCTCAAGAAAGGCTATTTTCCACACCTGTTCAACAAAGCGGAGAATGAAAACTACGTTGGCCCCCTACCAGCTGTTGAATACTATGACTCCGATAACATGAAGACCGAAGACCGGCAAAAATTCCTCCAGTGGCATGAGGAATTATCAAAAACAGAGTATGTGTTCGACTTTCAAAAGGAGATCGTCGAATATTGTATATCGGACGTAGAGATTCTAACACGGGCCTGCCTGGAGTTTCGTAAGCTACTATTAGAGAGCGGTAACGTGTGTCCATACACCGAAGCAACAACCCTACCATCAGCCTGTAATAAAATATACAGACGAAATTTCCTAGAACCAAATACAGTAGGAATTATCCCTAAAGGGGCTACCGATGGCGGGACAACCAATCCATAGTAGCTATACAATGGCTTGTGTGGGAGGAACAACAGCGTGGAATAAACATCGAACACGCGGCCAAAGACCGGGAGGCTATGATTCACGGCGTGAAAGTGGATGGTTATTGTGTCGAGAGTAGACAGATCTTTGAATTTCACGGATGCTACTACCATGGGTGCCCCAGATGTTTCCCTTACGACAGAGATAGCCCATGCCATGATAACCCCTCAATAACAATGTATACTCGATACGGGGACACACTCGAAAAAACAGCTAGATTACGTGCGAGCGGTTATGAAGTAGTGGAAAAATGGGAATGCGATTTTCGTAACGAGATGACAGAAGAGATGAAAGTTTACGTGGAAAACCATGAACTATTACGTAACACACCGCTCAACCCTCGTGATGCGTTCTATGGCGGTAGGACCGGGGCCAGCAAGCTGTATCATAGAGTCGCAGAAGGTGAAAAAATAAAATACGTCGACGTCTGCTCGCTATACCCGTATACGAACAAGTACGGTAAATACCCCGTTGGTCATCCCAAAGTGTACGTAGGCGAAGACTGCCAAAAGTTGGACCTGCAAACAACAGAAGGCCTAATTAAATGTAAAATCCTACCTCCACAAGACCTATATCACCCAGTACTACCCGTCAAACAAAACCATAAACTTATGTTTTCATTATGTCGCACATGTAGCGAACAACTAAACCAAGGCGAGTGTACACATACACAAGAGCAGAGAGCACTGTGTGGTACATGGGTGGTAGATGAGGTTAGGAAGGCAATAGAAAAAGGATATACGGTCTTAGAAACCTACGAGGTGTGGGAGTACCAAATTGTTAAGGGTTTATTCAAAGAATACATCGATGAGTACCTTAAAATAAAGCAGCAAGCGTCTGGATGGCCAGCGGGTTGTGATAATAGCGAAGAGAAACAGAAATATATACAGCAATATCTAGAAAAAGAAGGTGTGCAGCTGAACCCCGATAAAATCGAGAAAAACCCCGGGCTGAGGCAAGTCGGTAAAGCAGTTATAACCAGCTTTTGGGGGAAATTTGGTCAACGAGAAAACCAGCAGAAGACGTCGATTGTCAATAAACCTGAAACGTTTTTTAGCATGCTAGCTAACCCCGCTGTTAACATTAATACTGTACAACCTGTAAACGAAAATGTAGTTGTGGTGGGTTGGGAGTATAAAGAAGAAACTGTTGACCCTCTCCCTACCGTTAACGTTGTTCTAGCAGCTTACACAACGGCACAAGCCCGCCTTAAACTGTATTCCTACCTGGAGCAGCTCGATGAAAGGGTTCTTTACTACGACACTGACAGTGTAATTTACGTCTCAAGATCTGATGAATGGGACGTGCCTCTGGGAAGTTTCCTTGGTGAGATGACGGACGAGCTGGAGTGTTATGGTGAGGGGAGTTATATCACCACATTTGCATCAGGAGGGCCAAAATTGTACACCTATCGTGTATTTTCCCCGGCGAAAGACAAGTATTACGACACGATAAAAGTGAAAGGTATAACCATCAACTATAACACTTCGAAGACGGTAAATTTTGAATCGTTGTGCGGTATGGTCCTGGAAGAAACTGAGCCAAAGTATATAACAACTAAAAAGATTCGACGCACCGCCGACCACGACGTTGTTACCTGTGTGGAAACAAAGGTGTTCAGACCAACCTTTAGTAAACGAAAACGTGTCGAAAACTATGACTCTATACCCTATGGCTATAAGAGGGTTAAACAATAAACCGTACTATTTAAGTCGTTAAACACATAACGTAGATTATTAATTAACCTTAATACTATTTATGTATACCTGTAAATATACAATATTTAATTACTTTTTATTATTTTAAGTTTATACGTAGATTATATACTTGCAATTAAAATTACTATAAATAAAACGTGTTTTATTTCTACTAAATAAAGATGTTGCGGGTGATAAAAGTCGAAAATAGTTTAATAGACGAGATTGTAGAAGCCGTCAAGAAGATGAATCAATTTACGGCTTTTTGTTCCAACGAAGGCTACGACAAATTATTTGAAAAATGCAACTGCGCTAATTATGGTATTATAAATGATTGTATCATGTTTAGGTACCCATAACTTTGTATTTTATAGGAAATAAAAGTTTAAAACGTTTATTGTTTTCCTAGAAACATATTAAAACGAACCCTAAAATAATACTATACGGGTATCTCTAAGGGTCGCTACAGAAAGAACTTTGATAGCATTATAGTTATATAAGATGCAATAATCATCAGTGCTACCTACTGTACCATTAGCAGTTGATGGGTGATATATGCATTAAAACCCGCTTACCTACTTCAGACTTCATATACCTGGTTCTAAACACACCTTACCTGTGTTATTTGACAAGAGAATAAATTATACCTATACAACTTCTAGCTGTTCTGAAATTGCGGGAAAAAGTCCACACGATACCTAATCAATACGACCGAACACCTTCTGAGCATCTTCTGGCCTACTTCTGGACTACTTCTGGTCCACCTCTGGCCCGCTTCTGATCTATTTAAGCCTATATTCATCTGTAATAACTCAGTTGCTAGCGTCATTCTACGTACTACAGACGCAGCTTAGACTTGAATCTCGTGCATCACGAGAATGGAGCAAGTTGAATATGATATGGCATTTCAAGCAAAGATGAAATATTTATAGGCGGAAAGGCGTTTCCGAGGTCAGAGGGCCTACACGAATTAATATTTACTAGAAACCCCCAGAATTTTACATTATTGGACCAGCAATTCTATAAACATATACTTGAATTATGTGGCGCCCACAGAAATAAACGAGGCTATCTGAATCAGCAGGCTGATAAAGTTAAGTTTTCACGGATAATTAAACCGCTGTTTAAAAATAAGACCAACCCGAAGATAAAACTACCTAAGCCGCAAATCGAGGAGGACACACTGGTCGAATGGACTGATGTAAATGATTTGCCGGAAATAAAACTGCCTAAACCACAAGTCGAGGAAGACACGCTGGTCGAATGGGTTAACGTAAATGATCTGTCGAAAATAAAACTACCTAAGCCGCAAGTCGAGGAGGACACGTCGGTCGAATGGACTGATGTAAATGATTTAGTAGATATGTGCCGCCGCTTATCAAAGGAAGCCGCCAGACGTGTGGCGCCAGGTGTGATGCAGCATACAGGGCGATACAATATGCAGGGTGCCTTGTAAATATGTGACTACATGCGTATACAGGGTGTGAATACTTAAACAAATGTGCGGTGCGTGCTTTGAAACCTGCTAGGTACCCGCTAGATACCTGCTAGGTACCCGCTAGATACCTGCTAGGTACCCGCTAGATACCTGCTTTGAAACCTGCTAGGTACCCGCTAGATACCTGCTAGGTACCCGCTAGATACCTGCTAGGTACCCGCTAGATACCTGCTTTGGAATCTGCTAGGTACCTAGCAGGTATCTAGCGGGTACCTAGCAGGTTTCAAAGCAGGTATCTAGCGGGTACCTAGCAGGTATCTATCGGGTACCTAGCAGGTTTCAAAGCAGGTATCTAGCGGGTACCTAGCAGGTATCTAGCGGGTACCTAGCAGGTATCTAGCGGGTTTCAAAGCAGGTATCTAGCGGGTACCTAGCAGGTATCTATCGGGTACCTAGCAGGTTTCAAAGCAGGTATCTAGCGGGTACCTAGCAGGTATCTAGCGGGTACCTAGCAGGTATCTAGCGGGTACCTAGCAGGTTTCAAAGCAGGTATCTAGCGGGTACCTAGCAGGTATCTAGCGGGTACCTAGCAGGTTTCAAAGCAGGTATCTAGCGGGTACCTAGCAGGTTTCAAAGCACGCACCGCACATTTGTTTAAGTATTCACACCCTGTATACGCATGTAGTCACATATTTACAAGGCACCCTGCATATTGTATCGCCCTGTATGCTGCATCACACCTGGCGCCACACGTCTGGCGGCTTCCTTTGATAAGCGGCGGCACATATCTACTAAATCATTTACATCAGTCCATTCGACCGACGTGTCCTCCTCGACTTGCGGCTTAGGTAGTTTTATTTTCGACAGATCATTTACGTTAACCCATTCGACCAGCGTGTCTTCCTCGACTTGTGGTTTAGGCAGTTTTATTTCCGGCAAATCATTTACATCAGTCCATTCGACCAGTGTGTCCTCCTCGATTTGCGGCTTAGGTAGTTTTATCTTCGGGTTGGTCTTATTTTTAAACAGCGGTTTAATTATCCGTGAAAACTTAACTTTATCAGCCTGCTGATTCAGATAGCCTCGTTTATTTCTGTGGGCGCCACATAATTCAAGTATATGTTTATAGAATTGCTGGTCCAATAATGTAAAATTCTGGGGGTTTCTAGTAAATATTAATTCGTGTAGGCCCTCTGACCTCGGAAACGCCTTTCCGCCTATAAATATTTCATCTTTGCTTGAAATGCCATATCATATTCAACTTGCTCCATTCTCGTGATGCACGAGATTCAAGTCTAAGCTGCGTCTGTAGTACGTAGAATGACGCTAGCAACTGAGTTATTACAGATGAATATAGGCTTAAATAGATCAGAAGCGGGCCAGAGGTGGACCAGAAGTAGTCCAGAAGTAGGCCAGAAGATGCTCAGAAGGTGTTCGGTCGTATTGATTAGGTATCGTGTGGACTTTTTCCCGCAATTTCAGAACAGCTAGAAGTTGTATAGGTATAATTTATTCTCTTGTCAAATAACACAGGTAAGGTGTGTTTAGAACCAGGTATATGAAGTCTGAAGTAGGTAAGCGGGTTTTAATGCATATATCACCCATCAACTGCTAATGGTACAGTAGGTAGCACTGATGATTATTGCATCTTATATAACTATAATGCTATCAAAGTTCTTTCTGTAGCGACCCTTAGAGATACCCGTATAGTATTATTTTAGGGTTCGTTTTAATATGTTTCTAGGAAAACAATAAACGTTTTAAACTTTTATTTCCTATAAAATACAAAGTTATGGGTACCTAAACATGATACAATCATTTATAATACCATAATTAGCGCAGTTGCATTTTTCAAATAATTTGTCGTAGCCTTCGTTGGAACAAAAAGCCGTAAATTGATTCATCTTCTTGACGGCTTCTACAATCTCGTCTATTAAACTATTTTCGACTTTTATCACCCGCAACATCTTTATTTAGTAGAAATAAAACACGTTTTATTTATAGTAATTTTAATTGCAAGTATATAATCTACGTATAAACTTAAAATAATAAAAAGTAATTAAATATTGTATATTTACAGGTATACATAAATAGTATTAAGGTTAATTAATAATCTACGTTATGTGTTTAACGACTTAAATAGTACGGTTTATTGTTTAACCCTCTTATAGCCATAGGGTATAGAGTCATAGTTTTCGACACGTTTTCGTTTACTAAAGGTTGGTCTGAACACCTTTGTTTCCACACAGGTAACAACGTCGTGGTCGGCGGTGCGTCGAATGTTTTTAGTTGTTATATACTTTGGCTCAGTTTCTTCCAGGACCATACCGCACAACGATTCAAAATTTACCGTCTTCGAAGTGTTATAGTTGATGGTTATACCTTTCACTTTTATCGTGTCGTAATACTTGTCTTTCGCCGGGGAAAATACACGATAGGTGTACAATTTTGGCCCACCCGATGCAAATGTGGTGATATAACTCCCCTCACCATAACACTCCAGCTCGTCCGTCATCTCACCAAGGAAACTTCCCAGAGGCACGTCCCATTCATCAGATCTTGAGACGTAAATTACACTGTCAGTGTCGTAGTAAAGAACCCTTTCATCGAGCTGCTCCAGGTAGGAATACAGTTTAAGGCGGGCTTGTGCCGTTGTGTAAGCTGCTAGAACAACGTTAACGGTAGGGAGAGGGTCAACAGTTTCTTCTTTATACTCCCAACCCACCACAACTACATTTTCGTTTACAGGTTGTACAGTATTAATGTTAACAGCGGGGTTAGCTAGCATGCTAAAAAACGTTTCAGGTTTATTGACAATCGACGTCTTCTGCTGGTTTTCTCTGTTGACCAAATTTCCCCCAAAAGCTGGTTATAACTGCTTTACCGACTTGCCTCAGCCCGGGGTTTTTCTCGATTTTATCGGGGTTCAGCTGCACACCTTCTTTTTCTAGATATTGCTGTATATATTTCTGTTTCTCTTCGCTATTATCACAACCCGCTGGCCATCCAGACGCTTGCTGCTTTATTTTAAGGTACTCATCGATGTATTCTTTGAATAAACCCTTAACAATTTGGTACTCCCACACCTCGTAGGTTTCTAAGACCGTATATCCTTTTTCTATTGCCTTCCTAACCTCATCTACCACCCATGTACCACACAGTGCTCTCTGCTCTTGTGTATGTGTACACTCGCCTTGGTTTAGTTGTTCGCTACATGTGCGACATAATGAAAACATAAGTTTATGGTTTTGTTTGACGGGTAGTACTGGGTGATATAGGTCTTGTGGAGGTAGGATTTTACATTTAATTAGGCCTTCTGTTGTTTGCAGGTCCAACTTTTGGCAGTCTTCGCCTACGTACACTTTGGGATGACCAACGGGGTATTTACCGTACTTGTTCGTATACGGGTATAGCGAGCAGACGTCGACGTATTTTATTTTTTCACCTTCTGCGACTCTATGATACAGCTTGCTGGCCCCGGTCCTACCGCCATAGAACGCATCACGAGGGTTGAGCGGTGTGTTACGTAATAGTTCATGGTTTTCCACGTAAACTTTCATCTCTTCTGTCATCTCGTTACGAAAATCGCATTCCCATTTTTCCACTACTTCATAACCGCTCGCACGTAATCTAGCTGTTTTTTCGAGTGTGTCCCCGTATCGAGTATACATTGTTATTGAGGGGTTATCATGGCATGGGCTATCTCTGTCGTAAGGGAAACATCTGGGGCACCCATGGTAGTAGCATCCGTGAAATTCAAAGATCTGTCTACTCTCGACACAATAACCATCCACTTTCACGCCGTGAATCATAGCCTCCCGGTCTTTGGCCGCGTGTTCGATGTTTATTCCACGCTGTTGTTCCTCCCACACAAGCCATTGTATAGCTACTATGGATTGGTTGTCCCGCCATCGGTAGCCCCCTTTAGGGATAATTCCTACTGTATTTGGTTCTAGGAAATTTCGTCTGTATATTTTATTACAGGCTGATGGTAGGGTTGTTGCTTCGGTGTATGGACACACGTTACCGCTCTCTAATAGTAGCTTACGAAACTCCAGGCAGGCCCGTGTTAGAATCTCTACGTCCGATATACAATATTCGACGATCTCCTTTTGAAAGTCGAACACATACTCTGTTTTTGATAATTCCTCATGCCACTGGAGGAATTTTTGCCGGTCTTCGGTCTTCATGTTATCGGAGTCATAGTATTCAACAGCTGGTAGGGGGCCAACGTAGTTTTCATTCTCCGCTTTGTTGAACAGGTGTGGAAAATAGCCTTTCTTGAGCTCGGTGAAGCCAAAAACTGTGGGTAGTTTGGCGAGGGCCATAGGGAAATAATTGAGGGAGTCGAGAAATTTCACATTACCGGTTGTCATTACTATTAACTTTGTCCCCCGCATTATGAGTTCGGGTGTTATGTCCGTCTGCGTTAGTATATAATGCAGGAGAAATTGATGGTCGAATCCACCAGCGTTGTGACCCATTACAACCACCGTTTTAAATTTCTTCCTAATTGTCATGATATGGTGTACGAAGGGGCTAATTACGTCGCTGCAATAGATTTTCTGCAGTCTTACGCCACACTTCTTGCATATCTCCAGCTCTGTGTCGATACACTGGTCGCAGCACTGCTTGAATACGCAGAGATTAGGTGTATGAAGAAGAGAGTCGCCATGTTTTTTCTCCTGTCGCGTCTCTAGGTCGTAGAACACGAATAACATGTCTTTAAACGTGGGTTGCCTGTTGTCCGGTTGAATATAGCATAGGTGTCCCTCAGGTTTGTGTTTTTTGCAGACTTTGCAAAACACCTCACCACAAGTGTGTTCGCGACCCGTCTTTATTGTCTTAAGACAGCTGTCGCATCGTCGGATCTGGGCACACATCTTGGACTTGTGGAAGGTGTAACAGGTCTCGCCCCGAAATGATCTGTTACAGTCTGTACATTTAATAGTCGGTTCGGTGGTGGGGCATGGCGGTGTGCTGCTGCAACAGGGACACGTACCTCCGCATCTATGTCTCTCTTTGGTGTTATACGCTACACTGCAATCCTCGCAGAAATAATCACATGCGAAGGTAGCGGTCAGGGATGTTATCACATTATAGTGACCATCGTGGCACAACAGGTTCAATTTCTTTGGGCCTCCATGTCCTCTAAAAATCACTTCTCGACCTTTACTACCGTAGTTATAGACAATTATCGTATAACCTGTAAGGTGTGCCTGTAACTGCTTTAATTCTGGTATTCCCGCTCCTTCAGCTGGGATGACCACACCGCTATCCTTCAACAGCTGGTGAGTTCTTATAGTCTGCAGTTTTTGTCTGTCGCGGCGTATACGGGCATGTTCGGGGTCTTTAGTAGTGTGTGACATAGCAACAACTAATGCTCTAGGTAAGCAAAGATTATCTTCGTTCTTTATGCAAATGATTCCTTTGCGCATCCTACATTCTTCCTCAAAAGTATTGTACAACCCTCCACGACCTTTGCCAGTGGGCATACGCACCGCCGTGGTCTTCAGGCAGAATGTCTCGGTGGAGAGGCCCGAGGAGTTTGATTGATATATGGAAGATATCAGCTTCCATATACTGTCGAAGGTAACCTCTTCAGCGTTCTTGAACCGGGTCCAGCCTTCTCCGCGAGTAAAGTCCTTAGAACAGAAGGTGAAACCGACTTTGTCAGTAGCCTCCAGGCCAGAAACACTTCTCTCTACGATCTGCTCAATAGCGTCCTTGATCCAGATAACAGGATCTTTGTCGGCTGGTATTGGTTTTATTTTAAATTCCAGCGCTCGGCCTCTGAGCCCAAAACGACGAACTAGTTTAGTGGTGTCTTTTACGACGGTGTAGTTTTCCATGTTTTCTTGAAGAAAGAACATACGTCTTAACCGTGTGAAATGTTAATAGTTAATAGCAAAAACAACTTGTTGTGGTCTTTTATATCTCTAATAATATTATTCTAAACAATGGTAGTGAGGGTAGCCGATAAATATTATACCTCTATACTTATACGCTAAAAATTTTGTCAAAACCGTGTTATCGGGCTCATAATTTAACAAATACAAATAATAGTACAGACCAAAACACCTCATTTTTGAATAATAAAAAAAAAGATCAAGTACTCACTGTGCAACGTATATTTATAATGCTATGACGAATCTTCTTTGATGATAAGAGTCTGTAGCGATAAAGTTCTGCAATAGCTAGGACAGACACGTCATGCGATTATCGCGTTCGTGCTCGCTTACCACTGTTGAGTGTTAAGTTTGTAAAATTGAGGTAACTCAGGTGTGTACAACTATTTGTTCAATCACTTTAAACATGTATCTGTGTGTATGATACGAAATTTTGGTCAAAAATGTAGTAGGTATAAAGGTTTCGAAGAAACCGCGCGAACTTAGTGATGAGTCATCCGTACCTACGGTGTTAGCGATATGGATGCTTTAGGTAAATTGATGCTGTTCGTTGTAATTGACTAGTTAACATAAGAGTTACACGTACCGCGTATAAAACACTAGAGATAATTATCTTTTATCGCGGTGATATTGTGTCTATTTTCCATAAGATTCAATGCAAAAAGGCGTATGTATCGACCGATATTCACATGTCCCCGTAAGAACCAATGTATTTAAACGTATGTACACCTATTAAGTGCCTCTATCATGGTCAAGATGCACCAACGGTTTTCAAAACGCGTAATAAATTATCAATTTTAATTTACGAATTACATATATCCGACGGGTAATATAGCACTTCTACAATGTCTATCGTGCAAATAACGATAAATATATGGGACATAATTCATTGTATATATATACTGTTTATATTTCAAGAAGGTATTTATGTATAATGAAATTAGTATAAAGAAAGCGTTTATACACACGTTTATCTGGTCGTTAAAACGCGTACGAACAGATGATAAATATTGCGTAATAATTATTCACCTATTTATTCCACGGATTATATTGTAATTATATTGTATCAGCTGTTTCTAGTATTGCATTTAGTTTGCAATTGTCAGCGTTTTTCCTACATTGCGATTTTTCTCCTTTCATTAGCATTGCTTTTGTATCTGTATTGACGTATACCGACAAAAAAAAAGTTCATTCAACTGATGTCTCGTCTTTACTTTATATACGCTCTAGAGCGGTCAACTGTTATCTCATTCGTACGTTCGTGATCATGACGACCTTAATATTTTTTATATTTTATGATATTCCACTTTACGTAAGTAGTTTATTTATTGTTTTAATGTTCTTTGACTGACTTGTATTTCGTTTTTTCTGTTCGATAGTGTACCCTGATGAAGCCTACATATTTTGGGCGAAAATTTGGTATTTTGTAATAAAGAAATAATAAATAAGGTGTTTTCCATCTTTATTTCTGCCTACATATTCTTTGAGGGAGTTTTTTCAAGCGCAAATTGGTCTTATAGTTACAAAGCACTCCGTTACTTCTTTCCTTGTTTATATTGTAAATATTTATAATTAGCGTATAAGTTTGGTGTATCTGTCCTTGCTTCATCAGTATAAACCGAGTGGTCGTCACGCATGGGTGTGAGGAAATCATCTCTACAACGATGCGTAGGTATTAGCTGTATTATATAGACAGTAATTAAACGAGCAGTGGCCGCAGTGATCAAGACGGTGCATACGGTTCTCTTGACGACTGATAAATTATACTTGTTTTTCGACAACTAGCCTATGTATTTCCCTATAATTTATTTTAGGCTTTTGCGCCCGCTATAAACGGTTCTACAATTACTTAATTACAAAATATTTATAGAATATGAACCGTTGAGATATTAAACGTAGATAAGGTCGCATTGGTATCCGCAGCGCGCCTAACTTAAACTTACCAGCGGCTTATACAAGATACAACGCATAGGCACAATCAAGGTCACACACTAACCCTACTTCTTGAGGCAGATGAGATGAGTCAGCGCGCTCGCGCGCCCCCAACTCCCTAACCGTAACAGCTACAACCAAAGGGACGTTAATTTCGAGTCACGTGGGGTAATACACCCCTGCCTCACCCCGCGCTGGTAATTTCAAATTCTTCCCACACCGTGCCTGTATTTCAAACTTCGCGCCGCATTTAAGGGGCAGAGGAAGGAGGGGGAGGGAGAGCACTTTGGGATAGGCCACCGTCACCTAGCGAAAATAGGAGTGGTGGGGGGTGCCCAAGGTGCCCCCATACCTACTGTTGTACAAGGACTACATAATATCAAGATTACTCTGGTAGGGCTTGACGTCAAATTTTAGAATAGGACCATATTTCTGTGAAGAAATGGAAAATGGACAAACGAAAACAGTAACGGCAAACGGACAGCAATATTTTCGAATGTTGCAAGACTTCGTAATACCAGCATTACAGAATCATGATATTGAAAACACTATTTATATGTAAGACGAAACTCCACCGCTGATACACAATAATGTAAAAATACTATTAAGTAACACATTTGTCGGTAGAGTAATCAGTAGGCATTTTCCAAACAATTGACCTGCTGGATCACCGGACATAAATTTGGCTAACAGCTGGTTATGATGTTACCTTAAAGGCAGGGTATTTCTTAGTAGACCTATTCCTCGTGAAGAAGTTAAACAATCGATATCAGATGTCATTCAAAACATACCTAGGAATTCACTTTCTAATGCCGTAGTACCTTTATTCAGAACTAAAATTTTCAAGCCACCTTGAAATTCTCTATAGAAGATGAGCATTTGCGTTCCATGAGAAAAAAGAATTATTTGGAACATTGGCAAGGCAGAAAATAGAGAGCAGCAGTATGACCTCCATCCCCGTTTATTGTCGACCACTATTTTTAAAACGTTGTAATTACTGCGAAATTGAATATTTATATATATTTTTACACTTTAAGTTGTTCTCTTTAGCATGATTTCCAGGGTTCTATAGCTTACACCCACCCTATATTAATTTCTAATACATCAAACTTCAGTAACAAAACATCTGTAATTAATTGTATACATTCAATCTTACGGTAGTACAATGTATCTACATATTGTCACTTACCTGCGGAAATAAAGAAAATAATTAAAATAAATAAATCGAAAGTTTACTAACTTGTGACATATGTATCTTTGTATAGTTTCCATTGTAAAAGCACATTTTGAACCATTACTAGTGTACCCAATAAAACCATCTCAGTACTAATTATATATTTTAAAATGTACAATACATTATAATTATGGCTTAATGTTAAGTGTAGTAGTGTAATAGCATAAAACTACATGCTATTTGCTTGAAATATTGAGGCATACAAATAGATGTAGGATATAAACTAATCTCTATTTAATAACCTAATATATTACATAATTAACTTAAATCTTTGCCGTGAAGTATAATTTAAATTGAACAAAAATGAAATGAACAAAATGAATCCAAAAAGACAATAGATTATTTCTGCTACAGTTACAATTCCATAAGACCGTCACATTAACCACATCTTGTTTGGCATAGACTTCCGACATAAACCAAGTTACTATAGAGGCAAAAAAAACAGTTATTGGTTGGTATATAGACAAGTAACTGCAGGGTAAATTACTACTTAAATTGACTGGTTGAATAGCAGCTTAACACAAATTGCGTTCATACAACTACAACATTTTGTTAATTATTAACAATACGTCGTAACTGTTACATCAACCTACAGAAAATGTTAATTTAGCGAGCACAATTCAAAGACAATAATGCGCCAATTCACTGCAATACAGTACACTTAATACCCTTCATTTAATACAAAATATCTATTGAGGGGACTTTTAGGTTTTGACCACTTCATCGTAGTGTAATATATATATGTATGTACAAAAATAAACTAAATCCAAAATAAACAAAAATAAAAAAATACAAAATTTTTTAACTGAATGTTTTGGCACTAATATAAATGGCCTCTTCGGGAGCAAAAAGTCACCGCAACTGGACATGTCATGCTAAGATAAACTAACAAGGAAATACATATAAGTGTATCTCAACGATTTACATAAAATTTTATGTGTAACCAGATCTAGTCTCAAGCCAATGGCAACTATCTTAGCGTACCAATTTAACGTTGACATCGCCAGCCTTCTTAGTCAGACGGTTTTCGCCTCTAGCATGGTTGACTCGGTGGTGAGGGACCCTTCCTAAACGGCGGGGAACTTGTCCACATGGTAACATGTGGACGAGCCCAGCAGCGGGCTAAGCGCAACTCAGTCCTTTAAGGCAAAGCCTCTTCCTGCTGCCGACCGCAGTGCGGGGTATAACTACCCCACCCTACCCGAGGTACCACTGTGCAAGCAGAACACTGCGGTCTAGACCAGTAAAGGTCGAAAATAAATCTCCTGACCGAGCTGTCGTGTCGTGGCTAAGGTCTGCACCAGGAGACACGGCGCCGGTCGCATTGTGAAAGATACCACATATGCGACCGATAAACCGTCCCCTTCGGGGGTCTAGGCTTAATTGCACGGGCCGAGAGGAGACAACCTCATTATCAAACCTAAATCCTAAGGTGGCGGACTAGGCCGAGAGGATGCGTGGCTGGATAGAAGACCAGTTCCAACTAGTCCAACCAAGGGGCAACAGGCGCACCCCATTGGATTATAGCCTTACTCCAGTAATGCGGGGCTCTGCTGGAGCGTACCAATATTTCCCCAGCTACTCGTGGGATCAACTATGGAAGAAGATCTAAACAAAAACACAATTAAAAAACCCTTTCCCAAAGCTGAAAAGCAGGGAAAAACGCTAAAGATGGACCAAAGGCGGAAACGCCCGGCCCATCTAAGCTACCTAAGACCAACCTGAAGGTTGGCTCCGTCGAAGACGTAGACCTTATGTCCGACGACGAGATCCGAACAGCTCGACTGTCGGGAATATCCAGGGCCAAAGTGCAAAAACTGGTGAAGCAGGGTCAAGATTACATTGAGGCCAGAAGAGCCGTAATCAAAGACAACTTCATCCGGCACGCACAAAAGGGCCAGGAGGACGCTACCAAGGCGCAACCACAAGCCAAGAAGGCAAGCAAGCCGCGAGAGTCGGGAAAGGCCAAGCGGGTAAGCAAAGTACCGCAGGGGACCGAAAAACGACCACGGTCGGAAGGTAGCACCCCACCGAGTGCGCCGAAGAGCAAAAAGCCGAAAACAGAGGGCTCGACCTTCAAAGAGGCAGTCTCTTCGGTGAAAGTGGCGGTAGTCAGCGATGGCTACCCTGCTAATCACTTGGAACCAGACAAGCTTAGAGCAGTCCAGAACGCCTTACTGGCTGCCTACGATACGATTACGGAAGAAGGACCCCAAGTCCGTCGTAAGATGTACGCATCGTCCGGGCCACCTTATTGTGACCTGTGCCGATGAAGACAGCGCCCAATGGCTTAAGGAAGTTGTTCCTGCTCTCAGGCCCTGGGAGGGCGCAGCCCTCAGGGCTTTGGAGGGCGGAGACATTCCAAGGCCGTGGGTTTGCACCGCTTTTGTACCTGATGAAGAGGGACAAAAGGTACCGGCCGAAAGGGTACTAAGCCGTTTAAGGGTAAGTAACCGAGGCCTTAACACTAAACTTTGGACCGTTTGGAACTCCACCAGAGGGGACAAAGGAACAGTGTGGACCTTCTCCGCAGACAGAGAGTCGGCGGAGGAGCTCAAAAAGCTAGACCTGCAGCCGTACTTTGGCCTAGGAAAATTAAGATTCCGGGTCAAGGAAGGGCAATCAGGTCTAGAACAGACAGGCGAAGATAGCGCCACTAGCGAGAAGGAGCCATCCGACCCGAAAGGCACAGTGGCCACCGAGGAGGAGACCCCGTCCATCGACCCCAGCCCGGAAAGCCAGTCTTCTGAGAGCGGAATTAGCCCCCTCAAAAGGTATTCTGCCCCTGTGGGGGCTGTTCCAATGGAGGAGGACGAGGCTGCCGGGGGAGCGGCCGACAAGGAACCCTCTTCATAAAAATGAAGAGGGAGATCCAGGTCCTGCAGGCGAACCTACAACACGCAAAAACTGCATCAGCAACGCTTGTTAGGAGGTTCAATAATGAAAGCCTAGATGTGGCACTACTGCAGGAACCATGGCTCGTAAAAGGGAAAGTTGCGGGCCTAACACCACAACAAGGTAAGGTATTATACAACCCTAGGTCAGTTAGGCCAAGAGCTTGTATACTCCACAGTTCAAGGGTGACATGTACACTAATCCCGGTCCTCTGTACCGACGATGTGGTTACAGGTATCCTTACTGCCAAGACCGACGAAGGGACTAAAAGCTGGATAGTCTGCTCAGCCTACTTCCCCGGGGAGGACAAGGAGTGCCCACCCTCCATATTAAGCAGCTTAGTCGCATATGGAGAGGAAAGAGGCCTCCATGTAATAATAGGATGCGATGCAAACGCACACCATACAGCATGGGGAAGCACGAACACCAACGCACGAGGTGAGTCACTTATGCAATTTATATTTTCAGAAGGGTTGGAAGTAGCCAATATAGGCAGGGAACCCACATTTGTCACAAGAGCACGAGCAGAGGTACTTGATGTTACGCTATGCTCGTGCAAGGTAGTTAATACCATAAACAGATGGCACGTATCGGAGGAACCTTCGTGTTCGGATCACCGACACATAAGATTCAACCTGAACGTCAGTCTCACCGAGGCCAAGTACAGAAACCCTAGGGAGACAAACTGGCAAGGATATTTAACGTCCCTCCAGGTGTCTCTCGAGGGAGGGACAGCCCCGGTGGAAGAATCGAGGGGTTAGAACTGGCAGTAGACCAAGTGCACGAAGCTATTATAGCAGCATACAAAGAAAACTGCCCAGAAAGAACGAGGCGGTACAAGGGCGCCAAGACAGTGTGGTGGAATAGGAACCTAGAGCAATTACGAGCCGAGGTCCGCAGGTTATTCAACAAAGCCAAATCCGACCACACATGGGAGACATACAAAACTAAATTAACGCAGTACAATAAAGAGATACGTAAGGCGAAAAGAGACTCGTGGAGGAAATTCTGTGAGGAGCTGCAAGATACCCCTGCATGCTCGCGCATCCACAAAGTCTTAGCCAAAGAGGGTAGTACTGCGACCGAAGTAGGCTTCATCAAACGAACGGATGGAACCTACACAAGCACTCATAAAGAGAGCATTGAAGAACTGATAAAGGTTCACTTTCCGTCCGCTAAAATCTTGAAGGGTACTCACGGGCCGGCCGAACCAGACCAAAGGCCGAACAGGCCGAAGCGAGACGACTGGAGGCTGGCCACAGAGATCACGAGACCCGCAAGAATTAGATGGGCGGTTAGCAGATTTGCACCATTCAAATCCGCGGGCACAGACGGAATATTTCCGGCCCTACTTCAGAAAGGGATGGAGATACTGATACCACATCTCACAAAAATCTTCAAAGCTTGTATAGCCTGGGGATGGGTTCCAAAGGCATGGCAAAAGGTCAGGGTAGTGTACCTACCTAAGGTGGGTAAGATATATGATCAAACGCCAAAGTCATACAGACCGATAAGCCTGTCCTCCTTCTTACTCAAAACTCTTGAAAGGTTGGTGGACAGGCATATTAGAGACACTGCGCTGAGAGAACATCCACTCAGTGACAGACAGTACGCCTACCAACCAGGAAAATCTACAGAGGCAGCGTTAGATGACCTCAACAGGCTAATTTCAAAATCTATAGAAGACAAAGAGATAGCCGTAGCGACTTTCCTGGATATAGAGGGGGCATTTAACAATGCCACCACAAACTCAATTATCGAGGCTTCAAGGAGAAAAGGAGTTGCGCCGAAGCTTCTGCAGTGGATAAGAGCCAGCCTGGAAAGAAGGATAATTACATCCACGATTGGCGAGGCTACAATCGAAGCGGAGGCGGGAGGAGGCTGCCCGCAGGGTGGGGTGCTATCTCCTCTTCTGTGGGCCGCTCTCGTTGACGACCTAATCCGAAAACTGACCAGAAAGGGCTTTTACTGCCTGGGATATGCTGACGACCTAACAATAGGGGGTTAGAGGGCGATTTCCGAAAGTTCTGATGGAACAGATGCAAAGAGCTCTAAACACGGTGGACAGCTGGTGCAAACAAGAGCGGCTAGTAGTCAATGCTCAGAAAACACAAGTTGTCACGTTTACAAGAAAAAGATCGTTAGAGGGTCTGCAACCACTAGTAATAGGTGGGGAAAGAATACCACAGGCCAAAGAGACGAAATACCTAGGAGTATGGCTGGATCAAAGGCTCACGTGGAACACTCATATCCAAAAAATAACCAACAAAGCTACTATTGCCTTGGGCAGGTGCAGGAGGTTATGTGGAAAAAACTAGGGCCTTAGCCCCAAAATGACTCTGTGGCTATATACCAGGGTAATCAGACCCATGATAGCATACGGAGCTATAGTTTGGTGGCCAAAAGTGCGGCAGGTGGGGGCGGCCAGAACGCTGGGTGGCGTACAAAGACTAGCTTGTCTGTGCGCCACAGGGGCAATGAGATCGACCCCCACAGCCGCAATGGAAGTCATTCTAAACCTGCCACCGCTACAAATCTTTATACAAGGAAGCGCTAGATCTGCAGCTTACAGACTCATGCACAGTCAGGCACCGATAAGTAAATCGCACGGTGCAGAACATCAAAAATTACTAGATGAACTCAAGGCGGGGCCCCTAACGGGGACGCCAAGCGACGCCATGGTTCAGAAATTTAACCTAGATAGAAAATATCAGGTTATAATACCAGATAAGAAGGACTGGGAATATGGCCCCCAGTAAGAGCGGACTCAAGCTGGTATACCGACGGCTCTAAAACGGACCACGGCGTAGGAGCTGGTATCTACAGAAAGAAGCCGTGCAAGGCCCTTTCATTGAGCTTCAGCAAGGACTCGACAATTTTCCAGGCTGAGGTTGCGGCGATTCACCACTGTGTCAGAGAAGTAGACAGTTGGGCCGAACCAGGAAAAAGCGTCGCTATTTACTCTGACAGCCAAGCAGCACTTAAAGCTATCAGTTCCGCAAGTGCTGACTCAAAGCTGGTTTGGGACTGCGTAAGAGCCCTAAATGAGGCGGGCACCCTAAGGAAAATCACTTTGGCCTGGGTCCCCAGCCACATGGGAGTGAAGGGAAACGAGGCGGCCGATGAGCTGGCCAGACGAGGCTCGTCAAGGCCTTTCATAGGAGCGGCCCCTTCCTTCGGCACTACCAAATCACAAATTAAGAGGTCCATCTACGAATGGTCACAAAACAAGTCCAAGAAATGGTGGGTAAGATCGCCAGGACAAAGACAGGCTAAGGAGTTCCTAAGGGAACAGAGACCTAAGTTTACTGAAGACTTACTGAGTAAAGACAGGAAGACTGTCAAAATGATAGTAAGTCTGATGACCGGTCACTGCAGACTGAATAGGCATATGTTTAATATAGGCCTGGCAGAAAATGCTCTCTGCAGATTCTGTCAAGAGGAAGAAGAAACCCCAGTTCATGTATTGTGCCACTGTGACGGCCTAGCGAGGACAAGGTTTCTAGTAATGGGGGTAGAGAACCCCACAGCCAACGGCTACACAAAAGAGCCGCTCTCAAAAATGATAAGTCTGATTAAGAAGGCGAAACTAGAGAGCGTTCTCTAAGGTAAAGGGGATCACAATAGACCTGTAAAGGTCGCGGTGAAACAGGCCCGCATACCACCCCACTCTTAACCTAACCTAACCTAACCATGGTTGACTCGTCGAGTACCGTGACCTTCTGGCACCCTTCACTCAATTTTGCTCCTGAAGAAGCCGCTTACATTAGTGGCGAAATGTGCAGTTTGAGTAAGTGGTATCTGTTATATATTGTATGAAAATATCTGTACATATTATTGTTTTGCATGTACCTGTATAAGCACATAGTTTTTCTTTAGTTTTTGTGGTATGCCGTTGTCGCTGTGCATGTTAAATAAAATATATTCATTTCGTTATCGCGACTTGTGGCTGTTTATTTCTATTACCTGTATCTACCTAAATATTATAAATCTAAGACACAACAGTATCTATTTTTTGTATTTTAATTTTCACATTTCTTATTTTGTATTGTATACATATATGTACTTTATTATGACGCGTCAAAACCCGGAAGCCCTCATAACCAAGGCAAGATAAGATTTTAACTGTTTTACATGTCCTTAACGATGGCGTAAATATTTTCTCTGTAAAAGTATTTATTTAAGGAAAACAACCCGTACGTCCTTATTTTTCTGTAAATGGGTGAATCACTGCTGACGCAACGGACTCGCTTGTTACCTCACACGGTGGTACTTATAGAGCGATGCTTCCTCTTCTCGCAATTTTATGTAGAAAAATACTGTGTTTCTACAAGTTATGTACTACAAGTTAAGTACTGCGTTGGATTCTAATTGTATCTTGCTTTTGTGACTGCAAAAAGGCTGTATGACCATTTGATTATCTGAAATCAGTATATATATATCTATCAAATAACTTTAAAATATACGGCTTGACTTACTACTACTAGCGAATCTATAGAAATATGCACCAAAGAATATACCTCAATAACCAATGGCCTCTTCGCCCTCTCCATTAGGAACAAAATAAATTTTTGAGAGTACGAACTTAATTGATACCATTCTGATAAATAACATGATTCTATAATTTTGTTGCTCTGAAACCAAATGAAATAAAAATAGATACATAACAAACAAATATCGTCATTAACCAAACAAGTCAGGTACCTCACCTTGAACATAATTTCGTTGCCGATCCAATGATATAAAACAAGCTGAGAAAACGTTGCAGCTGAATATGCAATTAAGCTGATGATATCAGTAGTATTTATATTCTCCTGTATAAATTTATGTTTAATGTATCAGCTATACTCTTACTTAATTATAAATGTATATTGTTTGAATGCAAATAAAACATAAAAGCCCACTATAACAATAAAGTTACCTTCTTACAATACTTGACCAATACTAAACCATATTTAGGCAAAAAATTAATTTGTGAGCTAACAAACAAAATGCTACATGTCCTCTGGTTTTTTTGTACAAAAATGTTATAACATACATATGTCAGCAACTTATACATGCAGTGCTGCAAACTGTACGTATATTTGCTTGGAAGATGGTGAACGTAAACTACACGAAGCCTGTAGATGCAAGCAAATGTCTTGAAGTACATATTATATATATATATACATACATACTTACGGAAAATGTCATCTGCAAAATAGTATTACACACAATGAAACATCCACAACAGTACTGAATGAATAAAGGAAGTGATAGTAGAATACTTAGTTTTTTTACGTACCTAAAAAAGTAGCAATATAAAATGTGAAATAGCTAAATAAAAGTATGTATATTAAAATTCTATCAATTTAATCTGTAACTCAAAAAATTTATTATAATTAAGTATTTAATTAAAATACTTAGTGGAGTAACATCTATTGAACTTAACATAATATACAATGTTATCCTTATACACGAAAATATTCTAGTAATGAAGAAGTAAGAGAGAGAGGTAGAATGGCAAGACGAACTGATACTCATTCAGGTACCTTGCCAGGGTTAAGTGGATTTACCAAACAAACCGTCGGCATCCAGACGGTAGTACTTGCATAGATGAGGAGCTCCTGAAAGAAATACTTATAGTTGTGAGTACCAACTCAACTGTTCGTGAAGCTACAATAATTAAACGGACTGCAGTAGAGTCATGGCTAAATGCAAGTACTGTCAGAGAGATTACCCATTGAAGCAAATAGTAATAATAATTTCTAACCCTGTAACTAATCTTTAATACGGGATGAAAAGGTTTATGTATACTATTGAAAGAGCAATCTACCGATGTTTAAAAGGTTGGCATACACAGGGAAAAATTTAACGGAACTAAATACTTTTACAGTGATTTCACTGCTAGTAGGTGTATTATCAAATACGAAATAATCATTTATTTAACAGTGAGAGCCAAAATCTTTTGTTCTTTTTTAATAAGCAGTAACACAATTAAGTACTTTAAATACTTAACTGACTATAATAGAACCTGCAACTGTAGAATTGGAAGTTTTACTTTTTAAGTATTGTATTTGTTAATGTCTCACTTCTTTCTATGCACAAAATTAACTTCAATTTCTTGCTGGATATTCTTAAAGACTCCTTTGAAGAAAACAGTTCTCTTTTTCTTCAAAGTCAAGTCTATGTAAAGAAATCCTTTAAGTCCAAATGAATGCTGACCAGGATTGTTCGTCACGCTTCTAGGCGATGACAACACGCCACATGGTAAAGTGTGCTTCGGCGCTAATACTACTATTTTGCATAAGTAATACTTCAGTTCCTGCGGCATTGTAGGGTACTTACTCTAAGTATTTGTAATGTTACCGTCTGTCTGCACTTTCATACCCAGTGCAAAAATAACAGTCCAGACAAGAACGTCGCGAACATTAAAATATTGACAATATAAACATCGTGGTTAGATAATAGAATAAATTGTATTTAATAAATAAGTAGTATAGTTTCGGAATTGTCAAAGTAAAAAGAAATTAAGTGTCTGTAGTCACAAGATTCCCACAAGAACAAATAGATCCTCCTGAATAATTTTATTAAATTAGCGTCTAAATACAGTTGAACTGAGAAGTAACTGAAGATATTAACTGAAACTGTCAGAAAAAAAACGTCAAATTATTTATAAAATTGTGAAAAGGACTAACTGCACAGAGAGCAAACAGATACTTAACTGAAGATAGTACTAACTTCCAGAGGTATTCAGATACATTAGTCCATCCATTTTTTTAAATATCATGTATTTACTCAAAACTGGCGCCGCTAGCTTATAAAGTACCAGTAGGTGTTGGGGGATCTTGGCTTAACCGCCCGGATCGAGAGGAGACAACCTCACAAAAAACCTAAATCCTAAGGCAAAGGGGTCCGGCCGAGGGGATGCGTGGCTAAATAGATGATTAGTCTGCGAGGGCCCCGACCTTGGGGCACCAGGGGAAACCCCATTGTAACCACCCCTCCGTCCTACATGCGGGGCTCTGTAGAGATGGATTTTTATTTCCCTAGCTGCTCGTGGGAACAAACATGAGTAAGAACAATGTAAAAACCAAAACTGAACGGGATGTTACCGTACCAACTGCCGGGACCGCTGATAGAGACAAACCCTCTACTAGCGCAACCGGAACTAAAGAAAGGAAGGCACGTCACATGACACCCCTTCCTGGACTAGGGCAACCTGGAGGCCTGGACGACCCGAAGAGGAAGGGTCTCAGCGGGGCAGGCGTGAAATGGTACCTGCGCTTTCTTAAACAGGGCTTGACACCTGAGGAAGCCAGGGCCAAAGTAGACAAAGAAAGACAAGTGAGGCACAAAGCCTCACAGTCAGTAACGGCAAATACAAGCCAGGGCAAACGAGGTAGTGAGCATATCTCACCAGCCCAAGCGCCACAGTATAAGAAGAGGAAAACCAAACCCTCTAGTATCACCTCTGGTGCAGCAGGCAAAGCTGGGCAAGTCACCAGCTATGCTACTGCTGCCAAAATTACTAAGGTAGGAATACTACCAGAGGAATACCCTCAGGTAATGTTGAACAGTGCTCAGCTGTCCTCGCTGGAAGAAGCTCTAGTCGAGGCAATGGTAGAGAGCACAGTACGAGGCCTGCAGTTCGCCGGGATTCACTTCCGCCAAGGAATGGTGCTGGTGGACTGCGAAACCGAGGAAACAGTCAAGTGGCTTGACCAAATAGTAGGCGGTCTTCCGTTATGGAAGGGACCCAAGCTAGTGACGAGGAAAGGAGACGACCTCCCTAAACCTCACGTCATGACGGTATTCTTTCCGAGAAGTAAGGGTCAGGAGGCAGGGAAGCTGCTGAAACTGGTCGATACCCAGAACCCTGAACTCCAGACAAACCTCTGGAAAGTGATGAATAACAAAGAAGAAGGGCACGGCCAAGTCCTCACTATTGGGATTGACCCCAAATCATGTGAGGCGATCCTGGCAAAGGGATGTACCCTACATTTTAGATTTGGGAGGATCCCCGTGTCAGGGCTCAAAAAGAGCCAGGAAAAGACAGAGAAGAAAGAGACTACCTCTGAGACCTCTGAGACCGTGGTGGAGCAGCGGGAAACTGTCGAGACTACCTCGCCGGCCTCTCGCTCCACACTAGATGACATCAATTTAGATGATATCAGAATTGACTCCGGGCCGGAAGAAGGATATACTCTGACGCCGGAGGAGTTTGTAGAGCTGGAGGCAGGTGGCCCTCCACCACATTAGACGTCTTCACCAGGCTGGCGCAGATCAACTTGCAGCATTCGAGGGGAGCCTCGGCTGTGGCTGCAAGGATATTTGCAAAACACAACCTGGGACTCGTGTTGATCCAAGAACCTTGGACCAATCGAGGGCAGATCAAGGGTCTGTCATGTAACGACTCACAGGTAATATGGGATTACAGGCAGGAGCATCCTAGGGCCTGCATCCTAATTAGAAACAACATTAACTATATATGTGTTGCAGAATTTATGACTCGGGACCTGACGACGATCATGGTACACCTCGACATCGAGGGAAGCAACCGAGCCATTGTAATTGCCTCCGCATACTTCGCCAACGACGGGACAACAACATCACCGCCCTTGGAAGTGAAGGAGCTAGTGAGGTATTGCAGCAGGAAGAACCTGCCGTTGATAGTCGGATGTGATGCCAATGCACACCACGTCATGTGGGGAAGCACTGACGTCAACGAAAGAGGTAAGTCACTTTTAGAATTTCTATTAGCTTGGAATCTCCAAATTGCAAATGTAGGCAGAGAACCTACGTTTGTAACAAGGGTAAGGAGGGAAGTACTAGATGTAACTTTCAGTAGCCTTAGCATAAGTAACATAGTTAAGAACTGGAAAGTCTCGAGTGAACCCTCCCTGTCAGACCACAGGGTAATAGAGTTCACCTTGGAGAGACTAGATCCTATAATGCACCAGTGGAGAAACCCCAGGAAAACAAACTGGGACCTGTACAAAACATATTTAAAGGACAACCTTAGCCAGCTAAACACAGGCGGGACAAGACACCACCTCAAGCTGGAACAGGATGTAGAGCTGCTTTGTGGGGCGATATCCAAGGCCTTTGAAGCCAGTTGTCCGTTATCCCCAAGAAGACCAGCCAAGGATGCCCCTTGGTGGAACAGAACTCTGGCAAATCTCAGAGCTGAAGTCCGTCACCTGTTTAATAAAGCAAAGGTTGACGGGAACTGGCAAAGTTACAAAGAGAAGCTGACTACGTACAACAAGGAGATAAGGAAGGCAAAAACAAAAAATTTCAGAAATTTTTGCGAAAACATCACTTCCACTCCTGTAGCAGCAAGGCTTCACAGAGCCATGGCAAAAGGCGGGACTAAACCTGTGATGGCCTTGAGAAAACCAGATGGCAGCTACACGGAAGGGGAAATGGAGCGGGCTGACCTGCTCCTTCAAACACACTTCCCTGGCAGCAAGCAAGCAGATCCGGCAGAGACAATCCCTAGCACCAAGAGACCCAAACGGGAGGAATGGGAAATCGCTAGGCGAATCTGCACGAGACAACGCATGGAGTGGGCAATAAACACCTTCCAGCCCTACAAATCACCAGGAGCGGATGGGATTTTCCCCGTGCTCCTGCAGAAAGGACAGGAAGAGGTACTACAGCACCTCGTAAATATAACGAGAAGCAGTCTCGCGTTGGGATATGTCCCCAAAGACTGGAGAAGGGCGAAAGTCACCTTCATACCAAAAATAGGGAAGGAAGATGGGACTGACCCCAAATCCTTCAGACCTATTTGCCTGACATCTTTTCTATTGAAAGCAATGGAAAAAGTAATAGACAACTATATAAGAATGGAGGTTATGGAGAAAGCTCCACTTCACACAAGTCAGCACGCATACAGGGCAGGCAGATCGACAGAGACTGCCCTGGAAGAGCTAACAAGAACCATTCAGGAAACCTTGAATGAAAAAGAAACAGCTATCTGTGCCTTCCTAGATATCTCAGGTGCGTTTGATAACACGTCGCATGATGCGATCAGACGAGCACTGGAGACAAGGGGGTGAGTAAAACAGTAACCAAATGGATAAGTGAGGTGCTCTCCACAAGGACAGCTGAGACAACGGTAGGTCAATACACTACGAAGATCAGAACTACCCGTGGAACACCTCAAGGCGGCGTGTGCTCGCCTTTGATGTGGAGCCTGGTGGCGGATGAGCTGCTTAACAGGTTGACCGCGTTCGGCGTACACTGCATAGGATATGCCGATGACATTGTTATAATAGCAAAAGGCAAATTTGAGGGAATTCTTTGTGACCTGATACAAACAAGCCTTAGAATTACAAGCGAATGGTGTCGATCAGTGGGGCTGAGCATTAACTCAGCAAAAACCACAATCGTACCTTTCACTAGGAGGAGGAAACTACCGAAAATGAAAGATATATGTCTAGATACAGCAGTAATCGAATGCAAAACAGACGTCAAATATCTAGGAATAACCCTGGACAAAAAACTTCTGTGGAACAAGCATATCGAACTGACTGTGAATAAAGCAACAAGAGCTTTAATGATATGCCGGAATTTAGCAGGCAAAACGTGGGGTTGTAACCCAAATATACTGCGATGGCTGTATACTAGTATAGTAAGACCTATGGTAACATATGGGGCAATAACCTGGTTCCAAAAGGTCACACACGTCACAACCAAGAATATCCTTGGCAAGCTGCAAAGGTTAGCATGTGTATGCATTACCGGAGCAATGGGAACCTGCCCAACCGCTGCCCTAGAGGTCATCCTAGACCTCACACCTCTACATCTAGTAGTGGAGGGAGTGGCCCGTGCGGCAGTGTACCGACTAGCCAGGGCACGGATGGGAGGGGGCGAGTCTTTATGCCAAGGAGCTTTGTCATCCATGGCGGGACTCTCCCCACTTTCGGATCTGCCAAGCGACGAAATGGTTAGGAAATACAGCTTCGAAAAGAACTTTTCAACGAAGTTGAGCAACAAGAGAGAGTGGGAAGGAGAATCCTCCACCTACTCTCTAAAAGCAAACACCATCAAATGGTACACGGATGGGTCCAAAACTGAAAAAGGAACAGGTGTAGGGGTATTCGGGCCAGGAACCAAATACTCAGAGCCGATGGGAATATACCCCAGTGTCTTCCAGGCAGAGATTAATGCGATTGGAAGATGTGCTCAGGTGAATCTTGACAGGAACTATCGGAAGGAGAATATTGCAATCTTCTCCGACAGTCAGGCAGCCTTATTGGCGCTGCGTTCTAACACCATCAGCTCCAAGTTAGTTTGGGAATGCCGGGATAAACTAAACAACCTGGGCAAAGAAAACAAAGTTGCATTGTGCTGGGTACCAGGACACAATGGAATCAGTGGCAATGAGAAAGCTAATCTATTAGCAAAGGAGGCCGCCACAACATCGTTTGTGGGACCGGAACCATTCTGTGGAATAGGGATGAGCACCTATAAGAAAGAACTTAAAGACAGGGAAGAGGACGTCAGAGCTTCCCTCTGGCACAATCTTCCTGGTCTGAGACATTCCAAGGTATTCCTTGGAAATTTCAACAAGCAGAGAGCAAAAACCATGCTAGAACTAAACAGGAACAGATTACGCATTCTCACAGGTTTCCTTACAGGGCATTGTCACCTCGGGGAGCACATGAAGAGAATAGGTCTGAAACAGAATAGCGACTGCAGGTTCTGCGGGGCGGAAGATGAAAGTCCGGAACACCTGATATCCAACTGCACAGAAATTGAAGAAATTCGCGCCAACTATCTTGGCAAAGGCGTTATAGACGAGGAAGAAATACCCTCTTTGAAACCATCACATCTGTTACAGTTTATTAAAGCCCTCAGGCTGGATGGGGAGCTGTGACTGCGGGCAAAACCCAGCAGCTTACACCTCATGTAAGGGGGCACAATAGACCCACGGTCGCGGTGCAACATCACCCTTATATCTAAATCTAAATCTATAAAGTACCACAAAAACGAAATTGTAAATGATGTAAACATAACATCTACACGGTGATTGGATAAACGGTCATACTTTATAGCGTGTTAGTGAAGATCATTTGCAATAGTTGTAGCCCAATTTGCCTTATCCGAAAGTCAACGGATTTCGAGGTATTGTGTTCTTTTTGTTTTTTTTTTTCGAAGTTCACTACTTACTCTCACTCAAACAAAATTTACGAACATAACGGAACTTTTTCTCAATTTTTCAGTTTGTCTGTCTAGAGGACATCTCAATACACATTATTTATCGGTGACAATTACGTTAAATACTTGGAAAAATTAAAAGAAAAAACATTAAAAAATCCGCTTTTTATGAAACTGTAGACACAATCACTACTTTTGTGACTTTATTTAGCGTTTGTGTCTACAGTTTCATCAACAGCGAGTTTTAATTTTTTAAATTTTTCCAAGTATTTAACGTAATTGTCACCGATAAATAATGTGTGTTCCGATATCCTCTAGCCAGACAAACTGAAAAATGGAGTTCCATTAGGTATTTTAGTAAATTTTGTTTGAGTGAGAGTACCTAAGTAATATCTCGAAAGCGGGTGACTTTTGAATAAGGCAAATTGGGCTATATCTATTGAAAATGATCTTTACTAACACGCCAGTCACCATATATATTTTTGTACCAGATTGACACACTTGCTGTTGAGAAATGGACTTACGAAACCACTTTAAACGTGGAGAACTGAAATAGGACTTGTGTGTTTCTTTAAGTGAGCAAGTATTTTTTTAAATGAGGCTGAATCTGAATGTTCAATTCAAGACCATTGGATTTATAAAATTTCGCAAGTTTTATATCAAAGATTTGATATAAACTTTATACTACTATAGATGCAGTCAATATATATGTATCAAATTGGAAATGTCACAAGATTTTGTGAAAATTTATCCAAAATTTTCAAAATTCCAAAAATATAAATTAGTGTTAAAGCGTACTTACTTGTTAAGCATATTATGCAAAATAATAACTTGTTTTAAATCCTTTTCTACTCCTGAATAAAATTTCCCACAGTCGTTTGTGTCTATCTCCTTAGTTTCTATAGAAATCCCTAAAAGCTTCTCCTGTAATATAACCAATTGCGCAATACACAAACCCAATATAGTGATATACAAGACGTCGCATATAACTGAATTTAGGAATAGATAGAAAATCACTACAAGATGTATAAGTTTGTAAAAAATAGCAAAGTTGCCCATATCATACGGCGGTGGAATTGCCATTTTAACGTCTAGTTTAAATGGAAGAAGGCATGTGAACGTCATAAATGTTACGCCAACTAGCAGGTAATATTTTAGAACCAACTTTGTCACTCTATCTAGAAATCGGATGTGAGCATTCTGTTTTACACTGTGAGTGTTGAAAACTTTGGATTTGATATCGACGATAACTGATGCAAAACATTTTCTATTTTGTACAATAGCAGCAACTTTGGCAAGAACTGTAACTGCAGATATAAATACACAAATTAGTTGATTCAGTACCATAGTATTGCTTGCTTTAAACGATTCTATAATACAAATAACCACTAATGTTAAACTAGACAAACCGAAAATTAAATGAAGTATGAGTATTGGTATTTGGATATTGTTGGAAAGATTTTCTGTTACTAAACCTTGTTTCACTAACACCCAAATAATTCTTTCTAAAGGCACTATACAATTTAAATTTACCATATTGAGTACCTAGCAAGGGGACAAAATAAGGTTTTTCTAGCAATTACGATACGTATATATACTCTTCTAGTATAATTAATGATTACAAGAAACGCAACCGACGTAATTAAATGAAATTACTTGTCATGACATTTCCGAAGACTTTTATCACGAACATATACAGTACCTATAGTTTTTGTTGTTAGGTATATTTCATAATATCGCATAAATGCACTATTTAATACGGCTTTAATTTAATACTTTATTGCATACATAAATTACTGTAATTTTAAAAGTCTAAATCAGGGATTTCAATACTATTTTGGGCAACAGACCTCTTTTCCAAAATGAACGGATACCTCACATCCCCGTTACACTATGTAATCAGTTTGTAATATCTTGAAATAAATTAGGTAGTAGATGAGTGTATTATCATCCACGCTCCAACGAAGTTCAAAACGCAAATGAACTTTCAACCTAAGCTTGTTGTATAGTAAACTATGATCATGATTTCGTTTGTGTGAAATCGCGTATATGCGTCAAATACAGAGCAAGTCAAAACGTGCCTGAAAGACTTATACGCTCGAACTCATTATCTTGCACGAACTTGTCCACGTCTACTGGCCTGCCATGTTTTTCATTTTGTACGAACTTGTGCAAGCTTATCGACTTGTTGAGTTTTTTAAAAGTACTTACAACAATGATACTTCCTATTAAAATATTAGTCATTCTTATAACAAGTTGGTACACGTAACACAACTTGTACATAATAGTACCTTGAAAGTTTCAAATAAGAACTTGTATTAATTAATAGGGGTCGACTTTTAGAGCTCGTCGACCCCCAAAATCAGTTTTCGCTTATGGCGATCTCTGGGAAACCGATATTGACCGCAAGGGGTCGATTTCGATCACTTTGGGAATCCTTGATCTAAATTATAAGTAAGTCAATTGTCAATACGTATACACTAAAATCAGCCAACAGTTCGACAAACCAAATCAACAATCTCTGTACCTTCCTGGTGACGACGTTGAAGCAACATTTTTGGTATGATAAATAAATTTTCAACATGCTTGAACCGTACTAGAACAAGAAACTAGTTTGCTTCAGTTAATAGACATTCGGAACGGAAATATGGTAATAAATACGCTTAAATGAAAAAGAATAATTAAAAATGATGATATATACAGGGTGATTGGTGAGAATGGCGTATTAAATGTATTATACAAACGGAACGGGATTTTAAAACAAGATTTCGCGGTTCCGGTTAACCGGAAGTGATATATATTCAAAAATATTTTTACGTGATAGTTTATGTTCAATCATATCTGTCTGCGAAATTTTGTTTTAACTTTTAATAGGCCATTCTTCTTTTTTCACCAAACTAGTAGTTACTTTTAACAAATCCTTTTTCAATTACCCTAAAAACTGTTGAAATTTAAAAATTGATACTTTAAATGTAATTATATTACATGTACTATTATTATTACTATTATTATTACTATTATATTATATTACTTGTATATACAGGGTGAGCTTTTTTGAATGTTTAGGATTGGGATCCCAGAAACTACTGGAGATAGAAAAACGCTTAAATGGGGAAATATGGGCAGTTTTACGAGTTTGATTCAAAACTGCTTTTGTTTCTCCGATAACTTTCATCGCTAGCATCGTTAATAGTAATTTTAGAGAAAAAGTGTTCAGACAAAAGCTTTAGATAATTTTACGCAAAATAAAACTGTCTAGCTAATTTTTTTTTCGTTCACCATTATGGAGTTATGACACAAACTTGTGTTTTTTTTAATAGAAACCATAGTTGATTTTGACATCATTAAAAGGCTTATTTTTTCTGATTACAATTATATAAGGTTTGATATGGTTATTTTAAAAAATAAAGAGAAGATAGACATTTCTATGATCGTTCACTTTATAAGATAAAACACAACTTACACACACTAAAACTACACCGCAAGAGTTGCAGTGATAGCCAGACAAGTAATACAGCTCACGGAGTCACTGCAACTAAGCACCCACCACAGATTAAAAAAAAAAAAAACTTTAAAAAAATGTTTGGTGTTTTCTAATTCAAAAAACGAAAAATCTAAGTCACAATAGTGTTCGTTGGAGCAGTTGAGATAAATATACTAACATTGCTTTTACGTTGAGTCACAAAAGTGAGAGCTGTTAATTTTTACTTTTAAGTCAAGTTAATTGTCAAACATTGACAACTATTAATTAACTTAATTGTAACTTAACTATAAGCGGTGCAAACGGCCGTTAGTCATAAGTTTCTGCATTGGCTATGGAATTTTCTAACGTAGAAAAGCGTGATATGGTTGAATGTTGCATTCAGTGCCAGAAAAATTCTACTAGAGCTGCTGAAGTTTATTTTGAAAATTATTTTGATCGACGTCAGCTGTCGCTACCTACTTTTAAGAGATTATGAGATAATTTAACCAAAATCAAAAAAAGGGTTGGATGAAGATAGAGAAATAAACATATTAGCAAGTGTCGCTCAGAATCCATCTATATCGACCCGACAAATTTCAACAGAAATGGGCTCCTCTCAACGCACTATTGTCAGAGTGTTGAAGAAGCATAAATTTCGTCCCTACAAATTATCAGTATCACAAACTTTACATGAAGGTGATGTTATCACATTCATGTAGACGAATAGCTTTTTGTAGATAGTTTAAAGATCAGTATTAAAACGATCCACACTTTTCCATGAAAATATTATGGACTGATGAATCTCGTTTCACAAATTGTGGAATGTTTAGTAGGCACAATGAGCACATATGGTCTCAAACATATCCACTTCACGTTGAACATAGGAGACCACAAATTAAATTTGGGTTTAATGTTTGGTGTAGTGTTATAGGATCAACTGTTCTTCCTCCTTTTATTTTTGATGTATCACTAACTGGCAATCGTTATCTTAATTTTTTACAACAAGATTTCGAGGAAATATTATGTATATAATTTAAATTTAAGAACCCGAGCAATCTCGAATTCTAAGCAGAATTAGATTTGTACGTTATTTTGTAAATTGAACTATAAAATGTCCCATAAATAGTATTTTATACAAATCGGTAATTGTGGACACACTAAATTGAATACGTGTAGCATGATAGCGAAAGAGTCCAGTTATCAAAAATTATATTTAAAATGTATTTCTTCTTAATAAATAATTTAGTATTTACCAGTAACTTATTTATTTATCCTGCATTATGCATAAATATGAAAAATGGTCGGTAATTTGAATTTATTGCCCATTTTGAACCTAATATAATAATTGGAATATATAGATTAGTGGAGTTATAGATTTATATGTACCGTGCGGATTATATACACCAGTGCACGTATATTTTACGCGTATTATACGTATTATCTGTAGACGTAGCGAAGTTACGATAAATGGGGAGACATTCGTAAGGGTTTACGACTTTCAATCGTATTAGTGCGGGAGGAGTATCGTAAGGGTATACATGTTTGCTTTTAGGAATTAGTACGTGTAGCTTGATTATCCAGTTTTCCAAATGATAAATCTATGCAATATCATTGAATTGAACAAAACTACAAAAATTGTAACTAAAATAAAATTCTTATATTCAACAAAATTCTATAATGAAATTTGCAAAAGCGACCGAGGAATGTGTTTCTCCCTTTCAAATACATATCCTCCTATGACATGCGTAACAGCCCCTGCTCTCTGTATCACATACATAAATAGATACATGTCTATGTGTGTCTATTTGAAGTGAAATTGGCCATAATTTTTATCTTCTTTCCTATTAAACTACATCTAAAATCAGTGTTGAGATAAAAGTGACTTTCTTCTTTAGACTGTCATCTAAAGAAGAAATTTAATTTCAATTTAAAACCATACCCAGATATAAAACATTTTATCTGCGTTGGAGGAAGTGAATACCAAATTTAATCCGAAAATATAAAAATGTTTTCCTAAAAGAGATAGATACTTCCAGCAAAAAATATGTTGAATAAGGGACAAAAAATGACTATTCCGAATGCTTTGGTGGAGCAGCTGGTAAAACTTACGTCAATGGGTTGGCGGCGACAACAACTATTAATTTGTTTATATGTCTATGTTTGGTATCGCAGTGACAATATATGAAGTAATTATAATGTTTTTCGTTCTGATACTCCAGAAATTGAAGTCATATTCAGAAAAACACTTATTGCTGCAACGAAAAAATTGGATTCTGGGTAATATCTAATACCACCAATGATTTTATGTCTTTCTGCTGGATATTACAACTTTTAAGGATGAATGTGTGACTTCTAACTAATTTTAATTCCTCGTTGGATAATAATTACTACCACAGAAATTAAGCGAACTACTAGTCAATATAAAACTTTAAAGATAGGAGTAACAACCTCAAGGCAAGGACATGCAATCACTTTTGCTTGTGATAGTAACGTTCTTTATTCCAACTCCATTAGTTTTAAATCCAGATTTTTATGTGTGTTATATACGGAAAATCGTTAGTAAAAACAGATATAATTAATGTACTTATCTATGTTAACACCTTTACGTACTTCTTTTTAAATTCTTAAAGTATTTCCACTTTTAGGTCAATGAAACATTGGTACTTAATTAATTTGATGTTTCATTGACGTACAAGTGGAAATACTATAGGAATTTAAAGATAAAAGCAGATATCTAATTTAAACAGGAATTGCAACCATTGTACATACACTGTAGTACCATCTTTAGTATTCTATCAAACATTAGTTGTATGATGCACGTACTACATTAGTAAAAATTCCGTAAAAATAATGTTTGTCTATTTAATTATATTCAATTAAAGCTATCACAGAATTTTTTTAATTCCGTTGAATATTTATATTTCAAATTTTGGAAAAGTCTATTCGTTTCGATAACATGGAAGAAATGGGTTTTGTATAACATAATGAAAAATTTGATGGTAAAAGGAAATACATATTTTCTGTTTTATTGTTTTTCAACTGGCAGATTTACTTGTTTTATTAAAAGAACGAGACTAACCAAGAAAATATGTAAATAAAATTTGGGGAATGTTAAATCACGTAGTCAATCCGTTCAAAAAGAAACGGCGTCTTTTCATCGATACAACTGATGTAATCAAAACAGCACGTTGTGTACATTCTATTTTTAATGCAGTAAGCACATCTTATTCAACAAAAAAATTACCAAATTTTGTGTTACACACAATTGTTAAATAACATACACAAATCAGTTGGTATTGTTTATTTCTACTTAGTGAACTGCTGATTGTTTCTTGCGTAGAACTTTTGGTTACAATCAATTTTGCCGTCCTACGTATGAATCTGGTATTACGTAGTACAAACACTACATATTTTCACTTATTTATATTTTGTTTTCATCTTTTAATTCCTGATTTATTTCCACTTAGAGGTCAATAAAACAATAAATAATTAAATACCAATTTATTCCATAACATATAATAATATGTTTTCGTTAAATAACTTCTTCAGTGGAAGAAATTGACATTTAATATGTGTCAAATTACTAATAATATAAATATAAATTGCCATGCCTATCAACAAAATTATCTAAAAAACAAAGAATTCATTGATATATCGAATTTTAATTATATTCACAAGTAATAATGAAGGAATAATGATTTAATACAACATTAGAAATTGAAATGATTTGAATTATTCGTATATCAATCTATTTTTTGTCAAGCTCTAACAATTCTGTTCAAGGACTAGGGAAAAACATGGCAAAAAAACCTAGTCAAGAGCTTATATATGTATATATATATATATATGCTGCATACCAAATGATAAAATTGAACATGTTCTGCACACATTTAACACATATCATGATAGGTTAAAATTTACTTTTGAAAGAGAAAATCAAAATTCTATAAACTTTTTAAATGTAAAGATACTACATGATAACACACAAATAAAAACAAACTGGTACATTAAAGACACTAGTAGTAGTAGGCATTTAAACTATTTTTCAAACACTTCGGTAAATTTTAAAAAAAGCGTAATTAACAGTTTAGTAGATCAGGCTATTAAATTAGCTCACCCTGATTTTAGAAAAGAAAATTTAAGCAAAGTAAAAGCAATACTAGTAAAAAATAGTTATCCTAAAGAGTTTTACAATAAATTAATCACAAAAAGAATAAATAAAATATATAACACAGGTACAAAATCAAATAATAACATATACCACACTATACCATATATAAACAATTTAAGCGACACGATAAAACACGAATTAAAAAAATCAGACATTCACATAACTTTCATACCTACCAACAATAGACATTTATTCACAAATTTAAAAACAGCCATTAAACATGGTAATCAAAGTAATGTCGTTTATAAATTAGATTGCAAAGATTGTAATAAATGTTATATCGGACAAACCAAACAATATTTAAAGACACGAATTTATAACGTAAATAAATCAATCACTGTTACACATAACGTCACCGCTGAAACTGCTTTATCTAAGCACTCTAAAGATAGACGACATAATTTTGATTTTCAAAACACTAAAATTTTAAAAAAGGAAAATAATTATAAAAAAAGATTAATTTACGAAATGATATACATTAAGAAAGATGAAAACGCGGTAAATTTTAGAACGGATATTGATAATTTAAGCGTTATTTACAATAATTTAATTCACGCATGAATTTTATTAATTTTAAGCTCTTGACTAGGTTTTTTTGCCATGTTTTTCCCTAGTCCTTGAACAGAATTGTTAGAGCTTGACAAAAAATAGATTGATATACGAATAATTCAAATCATTTCAATTTCTAATGTTGTATTAAATCATTATTCCTTCATTATTACTTGTGAATATAATTAAAATTCGATATATCAATGAATTCTTTGTTTTTTAGATAATTTTGTTGATAGGCATGGCAATTTATATTTATATTATTAGTAATTTGACATATATTAAATGTCAATTTCTTTCACTGAAGAAGTTATTTAGCGAAAACATATTATTATATGTTATGGAATAAATTGGTATTTAATTATTTATTGTTTTATTGACCTCTAAGTGGAAATAATTCAGGAATTAAAAGATAAGTACATAAAGGTAAAAAAATACATATATCAATTTTGTTTTCACTCAGAATAAAAACTATTTATAAACATTGAAGATACGAATTATAAAGTCAAGGACTATAATTACAACATATCAAAAAGGTTTATTTATTAAAAAGTGTATATACATATGTATATCGTTGCAACGACACAACTCTAAATGGATACAACGGATAAATGGCTTTTGTCGCTCGATAACTCGTAAACACAGTCAAATGCGGCAATATAGCCACGCAATGCCTTTTAAATACCTACCCACCCTGCCTTCTTTTTCTCCATTCGCCTTCCCCTCTTCTATATTTAATGATTACTGATTTATTTACGAAATGAAACAAGACTTATAGTGAGTGCCATCTGTCCAAGTTCCGATTACAAATATTTTTAGTTCGTGTTATGAGAATAGAGGCATGAAAATCTAAATCGCAAGTAATTTCGCCAATAAATCACACAGTTGAGTGAACTAACAATACATAAAGCAATAGGTTTACTTTAATATAAATTATATGTAAATTAACCAACGTTATACTTATTTTGATCTAAGTACCCGAAGCGATTTGCGCAAGTTAAATTCGAAAAGATTGATTAAATACATAGAAGTCTTTGCCGCTAAGCGAGACACATTTAGAAATATAGCCACAAAATATTTATATATAACTATAAAATTCGGTACATTCTGAGAGAAGGAATGATGAACATTCAGCCAGTTCAACTGAAAGTATTGAAATGTATTAGGTTAGGTTAACTTGTATTCAATCTCACTACATAAATACACTTGACCATTTGCTAAATAGGTCCAAACTTTGTTCATGAAGCCAGTGCAATGTTGAGGAATGTCGATATCAAACAAGTTTTTTACTTGTCTTTTCGAAATTCTACCCTTCATTTTATTAGTAGATTTGGCGCCACAATTCAAATTAACATTTTTATTCAATTAAATATTGAGAACTACCTCTTTAATATGATGAAAATAAAAATAAAATTGAAATTTAAGATTAATTAATTAGTTTATCTTAATTTAGCTGTGTAAACGTACGATGAATGTATGACTTTCCTTCTTCGCTAGCAAATGCCTAAAGTGGAAGCGATACTTTTGGTAGGGGATTCTGTTATTAAATGCTGCAGCAATGTGGAGGATATTGTATTGTTCTAGTCTTTTACCATCGGTGGCCTCAGTCTTCCAGTATTGAAAGCGCGTCTACGCGCTCGTCTTATAAGGTTTGTTCATTTTACCTGCTCTACTAGCTCTATGCTCTAGCTGGCGTTTCGTTACATAATAACAATATGAACAGACAATACGTGAAGTAAAATCACCAGGGGCAAGACATATTACACAGGGAAAGTTTGCAGTCGTAAGACGGAATAGGTATCGTGTATCGTACAGTAAACAAAATAAAGTAAAGTCCGTTACAAACAACCAGGACAATAAATTCTGCTAGTTAATCTTCGATTGGTCAATCAAGTGCACGTGGAATTTCATCGTTTTCACATACAAATTCACCAAAATATGTATGAAAGCGACTTTATTTTTATTTATGATTTCCTGAAAATATTGGGAAGAAAATGAGATATGTATTATCCACATCAATCAACTTTTCAACAACTGGTGGGTACATAGAAACAGCTTTTCTTATTAAGTTGCAGAAAACCGTCACTTACATCGTACCATTGATCATCACGATTTATGAAGTATCAATGTGTTTGGAGGAATTATAGATATGATGCCTATGTAATCGGTCCTAATTTTTTCAAGCAACATCGCAATGACATAATATTTTTGTAATTCTGGAAACAAGATTTTCAGATTCCTCTTCCGCCCGATTAAAATTGTGGTGAGAGCTACATAAGAGAATGTCGTTTCGACCTTAATGCAAGGAACTATCTCAACAGAAAATTTCCCTACAAATGGATGCTACATATTTTTATTGATTGATATGGCTATATGTTTTAATATTGTTTGACATACCTATTAAGTGTCAATTTCCTTAACTGACCAAGTAATTTTACGAAAAAATAATTATGTTATGGACTAAATTGATTTTTAATTCATTCCTGATTTACTAATAAGGTATCAGTATTAAAAGATCAGATGTTAAATGGATTGGAAGAGGAATGAGTGCCCGCCTAGATTTCCTAAATTCTCGAAAAATTTCGAAAAATTAACGCGCCATAGTAAAGTAACCACACAATCTAGACAGCCATTTTTAGCGCCAAAACATACTCCAACATGTTATTTAAGCATATTATGAATCAAGTGTTCTCTGACTTTTTGAATAAACGTCTGCTACAGCAATCTTTTTAGGAAAAATCAAATATCTACAAAACGCTTGAAACAAATTGCAAAAATTAAAGGTATTTATAAAGCTCAAACATAGGTAAATCCAAATATGTATGTAAAAATATGCAGGGTGTTCAATTGAAAATAACAAAGTAGATGACGACTTCCGCTATAACCGAAGCGTTAGAAATCTAACGATATTTTAATTGAAAAGAACACAATCCATTATATATAATTCTGAACTTCGAAATTTATATTTTAGCCAGAACCCCATAAACTCCTAACAAACGGTCTCGCTGAGACGCCCTGTATATACATGAATATTCAGGAGATAGTTCAAATTTGGCTGTACAATAACAAATTAAACGAAAGTTCCAGTTCCTCGTTTTGTACGAGTGGTTAAATAAATTACCTTTAAGAGTCATAATTTTTTCTCATATACGTCGCACACCAATATATAGGTATAAATAATTATAGAAATTAGCAATAGTTTCTCCACATACAAGAGTAGACAATAATCAGTTTGCTTCATATTGAAAATGAATCTTTGTAATCTTTTCTGCAAAATAAAAGACCCTATTACGATTCGAATTGTAACTCAAAGCAATGACATTATAAGTTACATAGGAATATGCCCTAGCGTAATACGCTTGCACCAAATACTCAGTGTCCGGAGTCACTGTAAGGTTTAGAATTGCATAGTACGCACTTTTAAGCTTGGAACATACAAAATCTATCTAAATTTTATTGTGGTCAGTGTTCGGATGGATTAGATTTGGAATTCTTTTATTATAGAAGTATATCACATTAGTTTTGACATCGCATGGTTCAGAATGACCATACTTTTGAAACACCATTGTTCAATAGCAGCCATGGTCTCTAGCGACGCCGCTTGAAAAAATTCAGGAGCTAGTCGGAGTCACAGCAGGTGTAGTATCATCCACGACGGCTATTAGTTTGTTAAGGCTTCACGAAGGTAGACATTTCGTTTGCATACAGAAGAAATATTGGCGGCCCGAGCATGGAACTCTGAGTCACAATATTCATTCCATTCAAATTATTTGAATGTGGTGCTCAGCTCTAGTTATCATATAAAATCTATAATAACGAATAAAGCTGACACATTAATATTCAGAAACCATTACCGACTCCGACAAAAGTTTAAAGAATATTATTAATTAAGTTTTTAATCGTTTAATCGTAAACATTAACAACGTTAAGGTTCTTAATTAGGTATAGTGGTGGCTAGTACATAAGCGCTGTAGTGCTGCAGAGCTCTCAAAAAATCTTCTATTTAATTAAAATATTTCCTTCCTTTTATCAAATATAAAATTTATAATATATTTTGTAAGGCATTCGCGTTGTCATAATGATAAAAAAACTGCGAACACAAGCCACAGCTTGAAATAACAAACCAATTGCCGGCTAAGCGTAAAGCGTAAGTAAAATCAAATCCACCAGTGGAATAACGAACCTATTTCGCGCGATTGTTGATATTTTATACAGCTGGGCCCTACGAACGTGCTCTGCCAGCTCTTTCAAACACCCGCGCTGCACAGTTCTCTCCCTTGACGGTCTAAAACTAAGCCGTGATTTTGACAGGATAGTTTGCTGCATTTACTCCAGCGTATAGGTAAAAGATAGATAGAAACGACACTATATTGAACAAAAAACCCATGCAAAGAACCCTATAATAAAGGTTTTTTTTTAATTTTTTTTTAATTTTTAAAAAAACAAATGCGCAGCGCGTTTTCGAGTTTTGCCGAAAAATATTTTTTTTTCAAATGGAAACCCCTGTATATTATATCATTTTCTGCTAGAACTTTAATATTTAAACAAAAAATCTTATAAGAAATTTTTTACTGGGATTAAAAATACTTGAGTTATAATGACTAAATAAAAACAGCTAAGCAATTCGAGAAGTTCGGAAGCGTGTACAAAAATGTATTGAACAACAAGGTGGTATTTTTGAACATCTTCTATGAAAAAATCAGTAATTTTTATTTTCTTTTAATGATAAGTTTATGTATAAAATAAAGTTTATAAAACTTATTTAGCTGTTTTCGTTTGTTCATTATAACTCAAGTATTTTTAATCGCAGTAAAAAATGTCTTATAAGATTTTTTGTTTAAAAATTAATGTTCTAGCAGAAAATGATATAATATACAGGGGTTTCCATTTGAGAAAAAAACATATTTTTCGGCAAAACTCGAAAACGCGCTGCGCATTTGTTTTATTTATTCTTCCATCTTAAAGATAGTTAAAAGTAGGACAAGTTTGCTAATTTAAACAGTTTTATATCTTGAATAATAACAAAGTTATCAATGGTGAACACTTAATTTGGATTGCCCTGTATAAGAAATAATTTGTTAGATAAGTAGTGCCTAGAGACTCTTATTTTTTGCGAACGGAAAATAACGTCGAACAGTCCTAACTTATAAGAAATATTTTTTTGTTAGCGAAGTAGTGCTTAGTGCATGACTCTTATTTTACTTGTGTGGCAATTGACAAACGTTCCAGAAATCCAATATTTCAACACGAAAGACGGAGAATGGACGATAAAATCGATGGGAGACAACCCCCTTACAAGGTAATTTTTTTTCAAAAATTGCAGAACACCTTAAAATTTTTACCACGAGCCGCCACTGTCTTAGGAGATTCACAGAGAATTGATAAATACATTGCATTACATGAGATATTATTTATATTTGAGAAATATAAAATATAAACTGTTTCGCTAAATGCCATCATGTAGCACCATATTACACTAGATCGGAAAGGAGTTAAAGTTTCTTAAACATTATAGAAAATACGGTGGGATCATTTAAGAATCGAATACATTACAAAACAGGTCCGTGTGGTGCCAGAATTTCACCGTTGAAGTGAAGACAATACTTCGTCAGAAGTAAAGTTACAGTCACCTAAAGATGTATGTATGTGTAAGTAAAATGAATCCAATAAAACAACTGATTGTACATTAATAGAGTTAACATTTTCTTTGTAATCAAATGCCAATTTACTAGCTACATATTATACCTATGTTATTTTATTCGATATGAATATTATCCGATTAATGCGCAATTAAATAACAAGTCTATGTATCCCCACCTAGTTTAGACCAATTATCCACACCGTACATCACGAAAATTACTGAAAATAACTTAATACGATTATTACGTATGGTCTTGTTAGATCTACTACAGTTATAGTTCATTCATCAACAGTCAAGATGACTAAAATAAATTGTGTAGAAGCAATATCTAGAATAAATAAGAGTTTACTACTACACGGTCTACTGCCGACAAAGCAAATAAAACAATATCAATTACTAAAATTAATATTTCAAATTGTTTTTTATTTTATTCTCTTGAATTTAATAATTAAAAATATAATAAATGCCATTCGAAAAAGTGACATGGTGCTGCTAAATCGTATGGTGTGTGCTATGCTCATACCAGTTCTGATGCTCCTAGCAAAGGTGATTGCAGTGTTCAAAAACAAACATTATTTTTTCTTAATTGTAGAATATCTCGATTCCAATATTTTCAATGACCACACCGCGGAATTAAACAAACATATTCAAAAAGTAGAGTACTTTGGTAGATTAATATTAAGATACTACACAATGGTAGGAACTGCATATTTATCACTAAGCACTTTTCTTCCTATGGTAATGGATATCAGTTTATTACTGCCAATGCCTTATAGCATAGGAAAATTCAATGTATATTACAAATATATACATTTACTTGTTATGATATATCTGACATTCCAATCACTTTACTTCGATATGCTATATCTATCTTTGTTGGGTTTGTGTGTAGCTCAAGTACATATTCTCCAAACGAAATTAAAAGACATTTTAGAAAACAGCAAAGAAAGGGCAACGCTATATGCTGCAGAATTGAATTTTATAACAGAAGAAATACTGAAGGAATGTGTGATTTTGCAAAAACTGTTAGATAAGTAAGTAATCACTAAGACCTTTCTTGAAACTCCACTGATTGTTTCATTGTAGATTTGTAAAGAAGCTTAGCTCACTTCTCGCCATACCACTGTTCACACAATATATTTTTGGTTGTTTAATGATATGCTATGCCGTTCTACAACTCACTGTAATGGTAAGACTACTAAAATTATCGTGATAGTCTACAAATGAGTAACCGTTGATTACATATTCGTGAAAATTAGGGCATACTGTTGCACAAATTGTTTAATTTTCATAATTATAAATATCTCTCTTGATGATTCTAATGTAATCGCAGTACTTTATATTTAAAGTAAAATAAGAAAAATAGATTAAATTAAGAAATATCACTTGATTAACTGCAAGCTCGTTAATTCAGCACTATATGCGTTTGACTTTAGAGAAATACTTTTCAAACTGACACTCTTGTTAATATTATCTCAGAAAAATGATACAAGTTAACAGTTTGTTGGATTAAGTTATTAAGATTAGCTTATTAAGCTAGGAAATAAATTAAAAGAAAATGATTTTTATTCATTTATTGGACAATTTTGTTTGACTGCATTTAACGCAGTTATGTTTTTGTTACATACCAAACTTGTTATTACTTACAGCGGATTTTATTTCTAGGAAAAAGATACATTTTCGATTTTAAGAGCAGTGCGTCTAAACAACTAAGAAAATAAGATGTTCTATTCCAGCATCAATATAAATAGAGGTCTAGGGTGCTCATTAAAACGGCAACCAAATTTGACTAGATTATTCGTTAATAATTATTGCCGTACCGCGTAGGCGTTTGCAAAATCGGTAAAAATTGAGTTGAATATCATCCGTACATAAATTCAACAAAAAAAAATTGGCATATAATCCGTAGAAAAAAAGCTTTATCAAATGAAACTAAATGTGCTAAAAATGTTTATTTGTTTTTGTGTAGGAACATTTTAATTAATCGTAATTTTCCTAAATAGAAAGATTTCAACGATATAGCATCAATTAGGTATTTAAATGCAGGTTGGACATAGTTGGTACAAATTATATATGTATATGCTTTCTTTAAAGAAACAGGACAGCTCAAAAGAAGAACACACAAAAATTGATTCCATTAAGTTTCCTAATACAAAACAATTTTATGTCATACATAATTGAATTTTTCTATTTAAGTTTTTAACGACATAGAATCTACAAGGCCTTTTAAATCTATTTTCCCAAAATTTTCTCTGGAAACTGACTGCGATTGTAGTTATACACAGTAAAATAAAGAGGCTCTTGGGCATAACATTCGGTTATTATAACATTCCCTGCATGAATGTTTCCCTACCCGATTGCTAGTAGTCTGACATATACAGTCATACGTAACTGTTAAGCATAGTCCAATCACTATAGAAATACAAGTATAAATCTTCGCTATAAATCTATCACTAACTTATGATCGATTTAATAGGAGAGGTTTCAGTTTTGGGTCAATATTAAATATTATATACTACATTCTTGAAGTAAAATTTCTATTTATTTTCAAAAATTAACAACAGAAGGCGATGTAGTATCAAATTTTTAAAACGTTTTAAAACGTTAATTTTCGGTTTACTTGTTCGAATATAATGCTAAACTTTTGCAAAATTCGGTCGTCTAAAAAAAATTACAACAGACCTAATATTTTACTATTTTATTACAGTTCGCATGTATTGAGGACGTCACGTTTTAAAGAATCGAAAAAGTAATTAAGCGGCCGTAACAAAATTATGGGGTAGTAATAGGCAGAGAGGGCCGGTCCTAAGACAGCAAATCATTAGTTTTGATTAAGCGTGAATCGGTAACTTTGACTGATGATATATGTGTGGAATATGTAATATAAAAAAAATGAGACCGGTCATGGAGAAAATAAGTTAACGACATCCTGCGGTTAGATGATAATCCACTTTTCCTATACATACTTGATATATTAAATTTAAAAACGGCATAAATACGGTCGCGACGGTCTCAACCTTCGATACAACTCAAACTCTACTGCGCTGATTAATTGAACTGGTAGAGAGTACCTAATTGCAAGTGAATGACGAATGCACATAGACAGTTTTGATTGGAACTAAGGATCAAATACCTGACGAAAAATCAAATCAAATTCAAAACAACTCATCGCAAAATCATTACGAAATATTAACATAAATATGCGTAAAGAAAATAATTGAAACAACTAAAAATGTAAAATTAATTACTGGAAAATGAGCAACAATTAAATATTGACAAATTAATATAATAAATATTTTTTCAGTTGGCTGGTACAAAATAATAACAGTAAGCTTGAGTATGTGTTTTTCTGCGTTTCTATTTGTTTTCCTGTAAAAGAAGTGTTGCGAAAAACGTGCCACTCAGTAAATGCGCTAAAAATTCAAAAAGCATTGGTAATTTTTTTTATTTATTTATTCAAAGGAACCTCCACATACGCCACCTTCCCCAGGGCCCTCCACGACAGGAAAAGCCTACCGCCAAGTGCCCCGAGACTCTCACGCGCGAGGTCCGCGACCCCGGCCCCACAAGCAAATGTGGTGGCGGCGTCTCGACCCCCGCCACATCCTTTATTATTATCTTTTCTCTTCATTATTACCATACAGACCATTCATGGTATCAATTATTATATACGTTACATAACTAGGGTCGGCGTTCACCCTATAGCGTCGACCCTTAAAACTCTGCGGCTGCACTACCCCATCCCTGGTCTCATAGTTCCAGGGTAACGGGCGTGGCGGGAGTAGACTTCGTATATAGGGGAGGATTCTTGGGCGTAGGCATGGGCATACGCTCCGGCAGTCCGGCCGCTAACCGTCGGAATATACGGTGGGTAAGTGAGGCACCCTACGGCGCTTACCTAGAGAACTCTGCAGCTGCACTACCCCATCCTTGGTGGCCACACTCAGGGAAACGGGCATGGCGAGAGAATTTGGCGAAGATAGTAGGGGAGGATAAAAGTCGGTTCGCCGAGGAGTAGTCCGCCCGCTGGTTGTCTGGTTGGGAAACCTTCGGTTTCATCCTAAAACAACTCGGTGATTCTGGGACCCTACGGTTTCACTGTAGCTGCCGCGGATACTTGATCGCCGGAGGGGCGAAAGAGTTGGCGTGGTTGGCATTTTGGGGTAGGGCTCCGGCCCGGCCGTCCCCGTAGTTCAGGCTTAATTCACGGGCGGGCTGGTTGTACCTCACGGCCAGATTCCGTTTCCCACGCTTGGCCGATAGTAGCCATCCGCAAGGAGGCCTAGGCCCCGTGGGGTTAGATGTGAGGTAGGAGTTCGCCTAAGCGTCTCCAGCGGTGACCCGTCTAACGCTGACAAGGAAACTTGTTTAACATGGGTAGCACGGGGGAGAGGAGCCCTCCGGCTCGCCGGTCCTCTCCGAGAGGTGTCGGTCTCGTGCGGGAGGTGAGATAGTGGGTGACAGTGTCGAGGCACATAACTTGTTATGTGCGGTGTGGCACCCGAAAATGCAGGATATGGGCTAGCGCCTAGGTGCCTGCGGCAGACCATCAATGCCATTTTCAATCTGAATACGTTACATAACATCTACCTAATATATGCTACCTTAACTAATACACCTTTCCCACCATAGATATTTCATACTGTGTACTATCGCTAAGCAGGAAACTGCTTTTCAGCGATTATCCTTTAGTCTACTCATTCATTGTTTCTCCATTCGTCGACTCATTCTTTCTTTTCTTCTTTGTGTTTTACTTTGTTAGTCCCAATGATCGCTCCTGTAGCCATGATCTCAGTTTTATTTTAAATGTTGACACTCTTTCTGTCTTTCTTATATAGTCTGGTATTCCATTCCATATATGAAGTATTAATACCTCTTTCGTTCGTGCTCCATATTTGTTTAAAGTTCTCTCCTGTTTCAGGTATTTCCCTGTGTTCATTCTTGTCTGGTACGCGTGTTCTACTTTTGCAAAACCTCCTGTCACCGATTTATACTGTACTGCCATCCTGTATAGAAACAGCTCGTCCACCCGTAGGATATTATTTTTCCTGTATCTATCTGCTGCATAGTCTCTGTCCAAGTTTTTCACAATTGAGTTTTGTGTGTGCTGTATGCGTTCAATGAGGTATTTGGATGCGCTTCCCCGCACTGTAATGCCGTAATTAAGCAGCGATTCCACCAAGGAGTGGTAAATCAATTTCAGTGTATATGATGGCACGTATTGCTTCAGGTAGTAGAATTGGCAGACAAAAAGTCGTAACCCTTGGGAAAGTTTAGTTATGTGCTTCTCCCAAGTAAAATGCTGATCAAGTATCAGTCCTAGGTACTTTTGTTCAACTACCCTTTCCAGTGTCGAGGTACATTCACATCTAGGGAGTTCTCCACGGGGTTCTCCCTGACTGACTCCTTTCAGATGAGGTGACGCAATTCGCATTAGTTTTGTTTTTTCTTTGTTTATTACTAGTTTTTTGTCGTGCACCTATTTCTGGAAAGTGTAAAACTCATTTTGAAGGTTTTCCAACGCCTTGTTTTCGTCTGTGTGTGTCGAAAAAATTACAGTGTCATCTGCATACAGAAGGTACCTGCAAGTTGTAAAACATCGCCCGACATCGTTCACGTACAATAAATACAGTAGTGGGCCTAATATACTACCCTGCGGTACTCCTTTTTTAATTTTTATCATTTTATCTCCTAACTCGCCGTTGATTTTTACTGAGAATTCCCTTTCCTGAAGGTAGTTTTCTATCCATTTTAGCATTTTTCCTCTAATGCCATACGTCTGCAATTGATTCAGCAGCATTTCATGATCTATGAGGTCAAAAGCCTTGGAAAAATCTACAAACACACAGAACACGTGCATTCTTTTATCTAGCTTTCCATTTACTTCGCTTGAGAAATTCTGCAGGAGTTGCGTTAATTAGACTTTTTGTACAGATTTTTGCAAAAAATTATGTATGTATGTTTATATATATATATCTAAATTTCAGGATAATTCGGATACAATTAGTATTTTGACGGTCGTTACATATGCAGGCGTAACATTCTTCCAACTATCAGCTTACCACTATCTAGGAAATGAAATTACTTACCAGGTACGGTTTTTTTCTGCTTACACTATATATCATTTCCTCTTCACAAAGAAACTTTCATTTATCGACGTCTTAATATAAAATAATACTGTGTAAATAGATTAAAATCAAAACATCCGTGGCGGAATTTCTCCTATTCATTCAAAATAAATGATATGAAACTGTCCACGCAGAGAATAATTTGCTTGAACACTTCTGCTTGATCAGTTGCCTCTCCCAGTTAGTCAACCACTTATTGCTAACATATCTATCTAATTTTGGATACTACAACAGTAATGTAGATTAGTTAATATTACTCTTACTAAGCAAAACTACTTTGAAGGACATTGACTTTATGAAATATTTTAATATACGAGGGAGCGTTTTTATATTCGTGGAATGAGCGGGTTGTAAGGGGGTGATTAGGCGCATTGGGGGCGTGGCCTGCGCAGCGACTCATAATTAGTATAAATACGAAGTTTCAATGTTATTAGACATTTAGTCTTTGAGCTATCGTCAACCAAGTAACATAATCAGGAGTGAAAAGTAAAATATGGAAAAAATCGAATATCGTGCCGTTATAAAGTTCCTTACCAGGCAAGGAAAATCAGTCGCGACCATAATGAATGAGATGTCATTGGTTTACGGCGACTCTTGTCCAGGAAAAACCAAGGTATACAAGTGGCATAGTTTATTTAAACAAGGAAGGGAATCCCTTGAAGACGACCCGAGGCCGGGCAGGAGCATTAAGGTGACCAAAAAGTTGAAAAAATTGTACTCGAGGATGCTCGACTAAAGAAGAAACAACTCGCAAAAGTGGTTGGAGTATCCGATACAACAATTTCTAAAATCCTACACAATCATCTCGGCATGTCTAAGGTCAGCGCAAGATGGATGCCGAGAATGCTCACGCCGCCGCAAAAACAACAGCGCGTAGAGTGTTCGCGTGCATTTTTGGACCTCTGCAATGAAGACAAGGATGGTGTATTGAGTCGAATTGTTACTGGAGACGAAACTTGGGTTCATCATTATGAACCTGAGTCCAAACAAGACTCCATGCAGTGGCATAAAAAGGGCCCAGCACCTCCCAAGAAATTTAAAGTGTCACAATCAGCAGGGAAACTCATGGCAACGGTATGTTGGGACTCGGAAGGAATATTGTTGATTGATTATAAAGATAAAGGTGTTTCTATAACCGGAGAATATTACGCTTCAATATTAGAGCGACTAAAAGAAGCCATTAAAGAGAAAAGACGGGGAAAATTGACGAAAGGTGTGCTGCTTTTGAAGGACAACGCGTCCGTCCACAAGAGCCGCGTTGCGTTAGCTGCCCTGCATAAGGTGGGCTTCGAAATTGTGAATCACCCACCATACAGCCCAGACCTGGCCCCGAGTGATTATTACCTGTTTGCGAAAATGAAAAAAGAGCTGCGGGGTAAAAAATTTACTGGCGATGATGAAGTCAAGGAGGCAGTTTCGGCGTATTTTGCAGGTAAAGAGAAATCATTTTTTATGAGGGTATAAATAAATTAATTGAAAGATGTGAAAAATGTGTCCGTCTTGCAGGTGAATATATTGAAAAAGAAAAATAATTTGGTTTTTTTTATTTCCACCCCTTATCCCCCATTCCGCGAATATAAAAACGCTCCCTCGTATGAAGTACTATAATAAACAAATAATTCGTAAATGGTTTATCTAATACTATCGCAAATATTATATGTATTGTTGAATGTTCTCGGATATTCAATAATAATATCATGTTCCGCTATATTCTTGTTCTTGCAGAGTAACAAAATTATAGAATATTGTTATTTATCAAACTGGTATGAGCTGAGTCTAAAGTCACAGAAGTCTATCATATTGCTGATGGAGAGAGCTAAAAGACCACTAACCATACAGATATATAATTTAGTCTTTATTTCGTTGGAATCTTTGGGCGTCGTAAGTATTATTATTAAGCGCAATTTTTTATAATTACATATGTAGTATAAATTTTTCCAGATTATTCGGTGGTCCTACTCACTTTTCGCTTTAATAAAAGCCAAGTACAACTGAAACAACTTTCACTGTTATAGAAATCTTTACATATATCAAGATTAAATTGAAATAATCTGTAATGTAGTAAAATTATTGACTTTGTACTTTAAAAAGGCAATAAATTTATGTGCATATTATTATTGGTATTGAATCAACAAGTGGCCATATTAATAATATTAACTATCGTTGTGGGAGGAGCCGGGTTTCAATTCTCTGGAGAGACGGTGACGTTTTTTTAAGGGGTTGAAATCCGTATCGACTTATCATTTGCTGTAGGGAGCAAAGTGATTAGCAGCGCGCATTATAAGAGGCGATATGATGCTGTCACAAAGCCATTTGAATACAATTTACACACACAAAGCTACACCGCGAGAGTTGCATAATAGCCAGACAAATAATAGAGCTTACGGAGACATTGCAACTAAGACCTACCAAACATAAAAAAGTACTGTAACTATTGATTATGCGCGCAAATTACTATAAATCCACAAAAACTTGTGTCGTAACAAAATAATCCCCGTTCTCGTTGGATAGATGCGATACAACTAAGGAAAGAGAAGTCGGTAGCAGTACCTATATCCGCAATAATAAATAGATCTGCGTTGGCCACTTATGTTCCAAAGAAAAGTAAAGCTATTATTGTGACATCTAGTGTACACGATTAGAATGAAATATGTTCTGAGAGTGAGACTAAAAACAGACACCTTCTATTCCAGTCTTTTAGAATCAGACCAAGCGGAACTCTGCTCCACCAAACAATTACTGACTCCCTGAAATATTGCTTTAAATATTGTTTGGTTTGTCCGATCTAACATTTGTTACAATCTTTGCAATCTAATTTATAAACGACATTACTTTGATTGTTTTGTTTAATGGGTGTTTTTAAATTTGTGAATAAGTGTCTATTGTTGGTAAGTATGAAAGTTATGTGAATGTCGGATTAATAATATACATGATTAATAATTCTCTATCATTCATTATTAGACATATTAGCTTGTATTTTTTATTTTTTCCGAGTTATAAGTGCTTTTCTGGTGGAAGTCCGAAAAATATGCTTTTTAAAGCATTTAGAATCTTAGTAATTTTTGAATGTCACAATAATTGATACTGTATTTGTACTGCCAATACACACAACTAGTAACATGTCAAATTTTAAGTCTTCATCTGCAATGGTTCCCGAAATGCAGAATTTTTAACATACCGTTGCAATTGACCCTATTTTTGGAAAAAATTGAATAGCTCAAAAACATGATTTTGGGTACAAGGTACCTTCATAAGTTTTGATGCAATAAAAGTTGACGTGAACTTCCAGTAAACCGGAAGTGATACAAAAGCGTAAATAATTTCGTCAAGGAGACCAGATGATACTATCCGTAACTGCAAGTTTTCAGAATTGTAGGATTTCAGGATCAACGAAAAGTTCTAAGAAACCAGTTCCGTGAATAACCCGGTATACCGGTAAGATCTCTGCTAAATCAACGATGGAGGCGTGTCTATGTCCCCACTATAACTCCCTGCAGTCTTAGCGAACTTATTTGCACAGCTTGTTTAGCTCGGCTATTAGTAGTAAGTCAGAAATAAAAAAACTCATATTTATGGAAAGAATTCATTTATATTAAAATAAAATATGTTTTCAGTGTATAAATAAAATAATTGTTTAGCCCATAGGTATTTCATTCCCTTTTCAAACATACTTAACACAAGTATATGATGCGGACAAGCCTGATATTACGCTTATCAATCTATCGCTCTGGTTAACGGAGGAGAGTACATATACGTAGTCATCGCATTGTGGGGACTGATACATGCGCTATACAATCGTTGCGTTTACAGAGATCCTACTGGTATATTACATTTTTGATTAGTTGAATAATTCTGAAATAGGTAGGTAGGTTGTATATATTTAAATCACTCATGTTCTGGTATTTACTGGTGTTATAGGTGCATTTATTTTACAAAATATCGGCAAATTGCTACCATTTCAAGAATTAATACATCTGCAGTGGAAGAAATTCTCATATCATATGTGCCAAATAATACGAGTATTACAACGTACAACCATGCCTATCAACAATAATATCTAGGACATACAAATTATTGATATATTAAATTATGTTTATCTTCTCGAATAATATTAAGTCACATAATTTATATTTTTCTACACCCATCAAATGCAAGCAAATATTTTATTTTAAAAATATAAATTATTTTAACATAAAATATTTGCTTGTATATGACGGGTGTAGAAAAATACAAATTATATGTATACGTCAAGAAACACTTCGTTGTTAAATTGTCTATATATCATTATATATTTTTTGTCAGACTCTAATAATTCTGTTCGAGAACTAAGGAAAAACATGGCAAAAAACTTAGACAAGAACTTGATTTAATAAAATTCAGACTCATATGCCTAATGCATGGTAACTTCTAAGTTCATTAACAATTTCCTCGTAATCTTCAGATTTTTTATTTCCTAAGAAATTCTTTGTCACACTTTTAAATGCATCCCAAGCAGTCGTCAAATTCTCGATCCCGTTGTAACAGATAAATCTGGAGTCCTACAAAAATCCCCTCTTTAAGTTTTGCCGCAGATATTTTAAGAAATTTTTGTTTAAGGTATCTCCGGTTCCTCTTTGTCCAATGCTTTGACGAAATTCTTCATCAGACCTAATTTCATGTGTAATGGCGGTAAAAGTATTTTATAAGGCTCCACCAACGAATTGGATGGACTACGTTCTGCAAGTACCTATGTTGTATTCTGGTTGGCCATTGCTTAACAGTATAGTGCAGATTTCTCGCTCGGCTATCCCATTCACAAAGGAAACACCAATACTTTGTGAATCCAAGTTGTGGACCAAGTAGAATTGCAACTTCTTTGAGATTAGCAGTATGTACCATTTATAGGTTTTGTAATTGATTTTGTCAAGGATCCTTCATCCTTCATGTGTACGGCATGACCAACAGGAATTGAGGGGTAGATGTTTCCTATATGTAGAAGGATAGCTCTCAAACTCAATTTAGAAGCATCTATAAAAAGACGCCATTCTTCCGGTTGGTGTTTGTAACCTAATTCTCGCATTAAACCGTCAACATTTTTGCAAAATGAAAGACCTTCTGCAGTTGAAAAATACTGGGACAGTTCTTTCTGGCGATTTCGATATACAGAAATACGCGTATCCAGAGCTAACAACTTCTATCCTTGCAGTCTTGATCCTAATATTTCTGCCTAATGCCTTTTGATAAATTGAGATCTCGAACTAGGACATTTAATTCCAATTGATTTACTAAATGAGGCGTGTGCTCTTGAGATGCCAAATATTCTTCATCTGTGTCTAACAACTCTGAAATGTATTCTTCTATCTCGGTTTCAACATGTTTTTGGTTCGATCCATAGGACTTGATACTGGCAAAGCTTCCAAACATCTATGCTGATTATTTATATATGCATACGATTTTAGTTTTTGAGCATGTCTATTGTGTTTTAACTAAACAGAACTTTACGGAAATCCCACGATACCTACAAGATTTACCCGAAATTTTATGTTGCCTGATTTGCCTATTCAATGGGCTCTCTATATATATTCTCTCTACGCAAGAACCAACAGGAAAATAGACAAAAAGCAATGCTGTTAGGCCTTGCACTATAGTAAGAATGAGTATAGAGTTAGTCTTCGGTTTTGTTTGAGCTTGCAAATTATATGCTTCATTAATACGAAGCCAATCGTAATAGCATTGTTTTGTTTATTTTCAATAGTCTCTAAATAGTTATCTTTAACTATATCAAACAGTAATATTTTTTGAAAATCTAGAATATTTCAACGTTAATAACGTTTCATTTTCCTTTGATTTATTAAATTATATTCCATTTTTGAATACACAGAATACAGTTTATCAACGCTGTGTTCACAACTGTTTCTTGCTTATTAATTCTGAATCATATTTTTGGTTTGGCTAGAATCTTAATTGGACACGTAGAAGCCTGAAATGCGTGGAAGACATATTTGCTCAGTGGTCGTCGGGTTTATTTTATATCGTTTATCAAACCGATATAATAAAGCACTTGGGTTAAGACTGGACATGTCATATATTCAATACACATGCAGATAAGGATTGTTTCACAATTTTGTGGTATTACTTATTGCTATACGTGACACATGCGCACTCTATATGAAATGAATATTAAGGAACATTACAGGAAGTACAGGCACTGGTTGTTCCAAAAATAACTATCAGAACAAATTGATTTTTTAAAGATAGCTTTGATTGCTTCATTAGGCTATTTAACATATGTGTAAATACCAAATAATCGAAACTGTTATACTTGAAAAAGTTCTATTGAGATCAACTATATTTTAGATATCATATAGTTTCTAATTCATACCATGCAGGCTGTACACATTTTGCAAAACTAATGAAATCGCTAGTTTCGGTAGCGCCGCGACACTTTATTACAAACTATAAGTATTACTTTTGCATCGTTGTATTTTAAACATGTAAATTCCCCAATAAGCTTGTTCACCTGATCAACAAGTGATCTTTTCTTTTCTAGTATACGTTCAACATAGTTAATCTGTAATGCAAAAACACTGGCGGCGGATACGCATGGAATCATTCACCCCTAGTCTCCCCATATATTCGACAACGAATGGACAACCGTAGTCTTTATACATCAACGCCGAAAACTGACATCTTATACTGTTCTCCAACATCTGGTAAAACTCCAACTTTTCAAGTAACGTTAAAGTTTGCTCTTAATATGCTTCAGGTTCATTTTTTATAATTTTTTGATTGCAATAAATGTATACCTTTATTTTCTATTATTTTACTAAGTAGTCGTACAAGAAATCTATTAGGCCATCGACACATATTTTCTTATGTCTTCTTTTCTCTATACAACTCAAATCTATCATTAAATTTATTCCAGAAGTCCACAAAAATTAATAATAATAATTTACTTACACTTTTATGTTTTGCATCGTGTCGATAGAATATTAGGAAATAAGCTTCAATCGATTTCCTAGTTTTATCTCTTAGTTGTTCCCCAACAAAGTAATTATATAAAAAATACCTAGTAAATTAGCGCAAAGAAAATTAACCAATAAATATATATAACTGTGTACTTAATAATGATCGAAGACCGCACAGCTAGGGATAATTGATTTCGGTGGCTACATAGTCAGAAGTGCAATCGTAAAGAGCTTGCGACTCTCAGCAGATAGAATCGTGTCGAAGCATCGTTATGCTTAATATACAGTGCTTAGAGGTTTTATCGAGAACAAGTCGAATTTTATATAAAGTAGGAGCGTTACCGACAAAAACAAGAAGAATGCTCCAAAGTATTAAATCGGCGTTAAATTTAATACTGGTAATATTAGTTCTTTATATAATATGTCACAACATTATTAACGGAATTCGCACTAGGGATATAGAATTAATTAACCATATGACGTGCGTTGTGTTTATACCTGTCTTTATAGTAATAGTGAAAGTATCATCATTTTATTTGAATAAGAGTTCCTTTCTGTCGCTACTTAGCATTCTAGAATCTGATATTTTCAATGGACACAGCCACGATCTAAATAAACATATTCAACGAGTTGATCGAATTGCAAAGTTTGTGCTCATGTATATTACTGCAGGAATGTGCGTTGCGGAATTTGCTCTCGGGATTCTTCCTTTAGTGATACAAATCAAACTCACAATACCGGCGCCCTTTGCATTAGGAAAATATAAAATTTATTACAACATCTTTCACACGCTTCTGACATTTTACTTGGCCATCAGCTCCACTTCCATTGATCTACTATATTTAACTTTAATGGGCCTCAGTGTTGCACAATTAAACATCCTAGAAGAAAAGCTGGTTGGTATACTTGCTAACGCAAGCCGGCTAACTACTGATATTTACATAATCCATCACAGAGTGGACCAAATTCTTAGAGAATGTATCGTTTTACATAAAACCATAAACATGTAAGTACTTATTCGATAATATACACAGTGAGGTACTACAGTTGTGTCGGATTATATACGAACTGCTACTGTACTACTATACTTTCTATACCTGCGTTAAGCCGTTTTAGAGACATTTAATACTTTTTGAAAAAAGTAAACTAAAATTTAAAAGGCATACTTACGCTACAGATTTAGGCTAGAAGTGGTATATACATTACATTGTGTCTTTATAAAAAACTTTAAACTTAATGCTAAAGTAAATATGTTTTCTACCTGTTATACAGGGTGGGCAAAAACTTATTTCAATTTTATCGCCCGTTAAACCTCTATATATACAACTTATTTTTAAGCAATCAGTATACTTTTAATATCGAGATTCGATATGAATTTTGCTTATATTTTTAATAATGTCATTGGATCTTAAGTATGTCTCTTACAGGTTGTTAATATATTTTTTTTAATGGTTAACTAAAAATTCGCTTAATTTATGTCAACATAAGCGGAACTTGTCAGTTATACCACGACTCATCCTCCGAAGTTTAAAAAGTCTTTACCTATTTAAAATGAAAACTTATCGTGAACAATAAAATATTAATTAATAGTAATACCTACATATCAGAAATCCATAAGAGGTTCTACTTATTCAGTCGTTTATAATACTAAAAATTATCTATACATCAGTTTGAGCGTTACTTATATAATTTCGTTTTTATTATTTTTACCTTTATGATTTAAATTTATTAATAACATATATATTATATGTTTAATAACGTATGTAAAGATATTGTATAAACGTTAAAACCATTTATTGCGGTCTTACTTTAGTTACCTATAAGAAATGATATCACTTGTGTCAATGCTTGCTAAGAAGAGAGGTTGGGTAAAAGTATGACGTTGCAGCACTCAGCTGTGATTGGCGCGCTGATGTAAGAGGCGGATCTAACGCTCATTCACGCTTGTTATATTGTTACATTAACAATAGATCACTACGACGGCATTCTGGTCGACCTGTAAGTGCTTAATTCAACATCGAACAATATTTCGATTTAGTTTCGATTTTAATTTCGTAAAAGATTTCCAATTCTTTATGGGCAACATGTACGAGTATTTAAAGCTCTATTTACTCAATGTGTTATGCCACTAACTACTAGACATGCCACTTCAATACGTAAAAATAGTCTCAGTTTTAGAAATTTTATTTAATATTATCTCCGTCTATCTCATAGTATATTAGGCCGCAATAAGCAATAGGATCCTATAAGTTCGGAAACTGGCCCTCTTTTTATGTATTAAGATAACATGCCAAGTAAATATTACTTGTTATACGATACAACGAACAGCTAAGGATTGAATCTCAAGGACGTCCATATAAAAATCAGTAATTTTCTACACTAATACAACAACTATAACTAGGTCAAACGCAGCTGTATTTTTATACAAGATATACCAGATACCAGTATATTTCTTAGGTAGTTTTTGATTATACAGCTGTCAAAATGGATATAAACCTTTAATAATACAGTATCCGCCAGAATAAACAGTACCGATTTAAAAAAAAATTAATTTTTAAACTTTGTAATTTAAATGTTCAAAATGTTCACCATTACGACGTAAACAAGCTTCATATCAATTTTGTAAGTCACTGAACATATTTATAAAAAGTGGTTGATGTAACTGCCTGAAAAATGTTTGAATTCTTTCTCGTAGTTCTTCAATATTCTCCGGCGAATTTTCTGAACGAAATATTTTGTCTTTCATCATGCCCCAAATGTATGCATCAGGTGGCGTCAGATCTGCTGAATGAGAAGGATATTCGAAGTTTGTTCTTCGGGAAATTATTCTATTATCGAAGTGCTGACGGAGTAAGTTGAGAGTGCGCGCGGCTGTATGGTTCGTTGCACCATCTTGTTGAAACCATTTGTGCGCATCCGTAAATTTCGTGCACGGCAAAAGTTCTGTAAATCTCTCATAAAAGGTATGATAATGTAACGTTCTCTCTGTAACGTTCTTGGTTTACAGTAACTGGATTCTGATTATCGTCTTCAATGAAATATGGACCAATTATTCCATGACCAGAAACCACGCACCAAATTGTAACTCGGACACTGTGGAGTGGTTTCTCTACAATAACATCAGGACGTTCAAATCCACGGAATCGAGTTTTTTGTCGATTAATATAGCCGCTAAGATGAACGTGACTCTCGTCTGAAAACCATATGTATTGGAATTCTCGTAAATTAAGTTCAGTATGCGACCACAATAAATTTTCCTTGCATGTTTGTCCGCAATGTTTAGTCGTTGTCCAACTTGAATACGGTATGGATAACCACCAATTGATTTGAACATCCGACATGTAGATGTTACACTGATGTTGAGTTTACATGCAGTTCTTACAAGGCTTTTTTGCGATGACTGCACAACTTCATCAAAAACACGTCCTGTGTTTTCGTTGGTACACACTGTTTGTCGACGACCTGAAGAACCTTTACGTTGACACAATACACTACCACTGTGACGAAATTTCTTAACAACTGCTAATATCACACTTTTACTTGAGGCTGCTTTATTAAACTGTTGTTGATATCTTACTACCACCTGTTGTAAGCTTGTACCATCATTGCAACCATTTCAATATGAGCGAAAATAATGTTCTACCAAAAACACTTTTTCTGCTGTTGTTAAAACCATTTTCAATTCAAATTCAACTCCAGCTTAACATTCATACGTTAACTAATGACAATTAAGTCAATAATAACAAATGCATATTACATAAGCAACTCCATAGCACCTTAGATTTCGGTACTGTTTATTCTGACGGATACCGTATTTAAAAAGTACCTAAATGAAATTAGAAGCGAATTAGAATATTAAATATATTGTTACTTGGCTTTAGTGATAGCAATTGGCAAAGTACTTACATTCTACTTAGTTTTAAGCTTAATGCTCTTTCTAAAGTAAAAATACAATTATTCAAAACATTCAGTTTAAATGTGTAAGATAAGTAGGTACACGTCTTCAGCACTGGTCTAAATTTTCAAAAATTATTAAATATCTCATAAACGACTTGCTTTCAATATAGATAATACAAGAGTAACTTGTGTTTTAAATATAAATTCATATATTACTGCTTCTCGTATAATAAATCGAAGCAACTGCGATACTCATTTCTCTATAACCATTAGAGCTTGAGTGCATTCGACAGAAGCAAACAGTTACCGATATGCTAAACATGCTCCCATGGGTAACTGTTTGCTTTTGCTGAATAAAGCTATTGAGTAACTGTGAATAGAAACCGAACTACACGTGTATGTACCTACCTGAAATAGTAGCTGATGTAATTGTTTATATGTATATACACTACCAAAGTCATTTTTTCTATTTTCATACGGTTAATATCACTATAAGTAGCTCTACAACAAATCTCTACACAAAATTTGTGATAATAATAAAGCAGTTAAAACGGAAATCCTGATTAGAATAAAAATAGTAGAGAAATACATCAATTTAACGTAATAGCATGTAATAAAATCATTAGTAACAATATTAAATAGACGGCCGCTAAACCGATTTTAGCGGGAATAGAGGGAACAAATCTACGGAGTTATAAAATTTTACCAGTCCAAGAGCATTTTTCATTTTTTACGATTTTCTGGAATGAACATAAAAACCACATTTAGCATTTTCATAAATAATATTTTGAACAGAACGGCATATAGCGGCCACTAATCACATGTGCATCTTTGGAACTGTGAGGTGAGTTTTCCGATTTGTCTGCAACTTCCTCTCGTGATTCCTTTAAACATTCAGAGACGCCATGACCAGTATGATAATTATAATTAAAAATTTGATTAACTGGTATATTCATTTGGTTAACACATATTTGAAGCCTCTAAAGTTGCGTCGGTTACAGTAATTTTGAAATACTTTCCAGTACTACATAGGATAGTATCTTATAAATGTTCTTTTGATGCAACATCTAATTTCGCACTAAACATTATCAAACTTTAGGATTTAAGAAATCGTATTTTTCATGATGACTCAAAGACTTCACATAACTGCTCACTATGAATTGTTCTACAAAGCATACCCATCTATTTTATCGGACTTTCTTATTCTAGGCTATTGCGTTTCTCGGCGCTTCCAACAGTTGTTGAATATGAACAACTGTTCCACATTACCCCTTCCAAATTACAGACCAAGAAATAGCGATTAGAAAGATTGATCCTAGAGATTCAACCATGTTTTTTTTTACAAATATCACGAGGAAACGTTCTTGACTGTGATTTTGTAACTTTGTAATATAAATTACGATCTAGCATTGATTCATCAGCATGTCGCACTTTTTTTATTATTTGAAGTGAGTGATATACGAGGGAGCGTTTTTATATTCGCGGAATGAGCGGGTTGTAGGGGTGTGATTCGGCGCATTGGAGGCGTGGCCTGTGCAGCGACTGATAATTAGTATAAATACGAAGTGTCATTGTTATTAGACAGTTAGTCTTTGACCTATCGTCAACCAAGTAACATAATCAGACGTGAAAAGTGAAATATGGAAAAAATCGAATATCGTGCCGTTATAAAGTTCCTTACCAGGCAAGGAAAATCAGTCGCGACCATAATGAATGAGATGTCATTGGTTTACGGCGACTCTTGTCCAGGAAAAACCATGGTGTACAAGTGGCATAGTTTATTTAAACAAGGAAGGGAATCTCTTGAAGACGACCCGAGGCCGGGCAGGAGCATTGAGGTGACCACGCCCGCACTTATCCAAAAAGTTGAAAAAGTACTCGAAGATACTCGACTAAAGAAGAAACAACTCGCAGAAATGGTTGGAGTATCCGATACAACAATTTTTAAAATCCTACACGATCATCTCGGCATGTCTAAGGTCAGCGCAAGATAGGTGCCGAGAATGCTCACGCCGCCGCAAAAACAACAGCGCGTGAGTGTTCGCGTGCATTTTTGGACCTCTGTAATGAAGACAAGGATGGTGTATTGAGTCGAATTGTTACCGGAGACGAAACTTGGATTCATCATTACGAACCTGAGTCCAAACAACACTCCATGCAGTGGCATAAAAGGGGCACAGCACCTCCCAAGAAATTTAAAGTGTCACAATCCGCTGGGAAACTCATGGCAACGGTATTTTGGGACTCGGAAGGAATATTGTTGATTGATTATAAAGATAAAGGTGTTTCTATAACCGGAGAATATTACGCTTCAATATTAGAGCGACTAAAAGAAGCCATTAAAGAGAAAAGGCCGGGAAAATTGACGAAAGGTGTGCTGCTTTTGCACGACAACGCGCCCGTCCACAAGAGCCGCGTTGCGTTAGCTGCCCTGCATAAGGTGGGCTTCGAAATTGTGAATCACCCACCATACAGCCCAGACCTGGCCCCGAGTGATTATTACCTGTTTCCGAAAATGAAAAAATAGCTGCGGGGTAAAAAATTTACTGCCGACGATGAAGTCAAGGTGGCAGTTTCGGCGTACTTTGCAGATAAAGAGAAATCATTTTTATGAGGGTATAAATAAATTAATTGAAAGATGTGAAAAATGTGTCCGTCTTGCAGGTGAATATATTGAAAAAGAAAAATAATTTGGTTTTTTTTATTTCCACCCCTTATCCCCCATTCCGCGAATATAAAAACGCTCCCTCGTAGGTATTACTGTTATTGCATTTGCAACTCTACAACTGTTCATTATTAGAAGTTTATAAGCAACTAAGGACATATTTTTTCAAAATATCTCAATTAATATTAATTTGAGATCATATGTGGTTTACTATTTTTCTATTCACAACTTATTGCTCTTTTAGAATTTTATAAAAAAAAATACCATATGCTATTTGAAAAAAAAAGACCTTGCTATGTCCTTTGCGTCTTTCTTTATAGCGCCAGCGAATGAGCCCCTTCATATAGTTAAACTTTTGCCTAATACTTTTCTTCATAACACTAATTCTTTCGAAAATATTACAGTGTTACATTTCAAATGGACGATCCTGTACATGACCAGCACAATTAATAATCAGACGTTCACAAGTAGTGATACCGGAATGAAATCAGTAACGAGGATGCAAAAGAAGTATGCTAGAAACCGGGTTAAAATCCCATGTTCACATTGCCTCGCGCTCTAGTATAAATCCTCATGTGACACGCTTGTGTTGTATTATGTTTTCACAGGTATAATCGCTGTATATTTAAATCTCAGCAATGTATTCGTTCATAAACAGGAAGGTTGCAAGTAAAGAATGAAAAAACTTTGAAGTAAAATGTATGAAAAAGCAAAGCTTCTATTTCCAATTCATATGCATGCCATTTTTAAATTTATGACATATTGAAATTTCTATGACACATTTAAACAAAAGTTCATTAATTTTACTTGTAGTCCGCAACATTTCAGCATCTGAGATATGTTTATTCTCTTGGCAGCAGTAACATTATGGTAATAATACCTAAAAACTATTTCTTTAATCGCATTGCACTGATTAGAATCAAAACAATGAGTCTATTAATGTTGAATGCATAACAGAAAATTTGTAATCCAAAAATTTTACACTAGTAAAACTGGTGCGGAAATTCACGGGTACAACATATTATAAACTTAAAAATCCATACATACATTTTTTATATCTACATATATATTACAACCTGAAGTATTTATCCTTTTAATCCCAAATAACTTTCCACTTGTAGGCCAATAGAACAGTAACGAATAAATTTATTTCAGAACATAAATATTTTATTTTTGTTAAAAATACTTCTTCACAGATAAAATTAACATAGAAGGTATTTAAAAAAAAGATATATGAAGTTATGTTGCAGATATAAATTTAATATAATCGTAAAAATTATATAAATTATCCGTATATTAATGTAGGTACATATTTTGTTGTCAAGTTCTAACAATTCTATTCAAAGACTAAGGACACAAGCATGTCAAAACCTAGTCAAGAACTTAATCTAATAACATTGCGGCGCGAATTAAATTGTTATCAATGACACTTAAATGATCAATATCGGTTCTAAATTTGACGGCGTTGTTTTCTTGTTAGATATATATCTTTCATAAAATAATTTTTTTAATAATTATTTTCCTTTTTTTAAATCTTTGGTGATTATAAAATAAATATTGTTTAGTTCGAATAATTTTTTAATTTGTGTTTTCAAATTAGTAAATAAGTGTTTGCTGTTAGTAGGTGTGAATGTTATATCAATGTCTAAATTTTTTAAATTTGTTTTATGTCTCGCTTAAGTCATTGCATAGTCATGTTACGGTTTGATTTTGTATCTGTGTTACATATTACTTTTACATATACTCTTTTGAATAACTATTTTTCTATAATATTGATCTATTTGGCTTAATATTATATTATTTTATACATATTATATATCAATCTCTTCCACTGAAGAAATATTTTTAACAAAACCATAACTATTTATGTTCTGAAATAAATTGATTTTTAATTCACACCTGTTTTATTGAACTACAATTAGAAACATATCTGGAATTAAAGAGATAACCACATTTTTTGAAAAGTAGTTGCTTTTAGGTACATTGACGAACTAAATATTCTGATTTCGTTGCCTTTCCTGACTCAATACTTATTAGGCTGTTTTACAATCTGCTACACGTTAGTACAGTTGACTTTAACGGTAAGTATAACTTATTGATTAGCGCAGTACTACGCTGATATACACTATCGTCCTTAAGTTTAATCGCACCATATAAAAGTATAGTGTTGCTATGAAATAAAACTACTACAAATAAAATTCTTGAGTTTTATAGAAAAAAATATTTACTAAATAAAAACTACATATTCTAATAAAACTATATAAAAAATAAACATAAAATTTCTAAATATTTACTTGCTTAAACAAATTATATTTTGCTTTCGTCAAAATAGCTTCCTTTCAGCTTAATGATGGCGTTACAAATGCGAGGCGGCAAGGTAGTCTTTTTCGGCGTTGTTCCATGCATTTTGTAAGGCAGTCCAAAGAATCTCCTTGCTCGTAGGTAAAGTTTTACGTATATCACGGTCCAAATAATCCCATAACAACTCAATAGGGTTACAATCCGGACATTGAGGTGGCCAGGTCATTAATGTCAGGATTGCTTCTTCTGATTGTCATTCTAAATAGTTCTTTACTATCTTGGCGGTGTGTTTGGGGTCGCTGTCCTGTTGGTAAACGAACCCTCTGCCTATTATATCAAGTTCTGCTGGTATTCCGTGTTCCTGCAGTATATCCAGATACACATATTTTGTCATTTTTTCACTAATTTGGACTAACTTTCCAACAGAACAGGCCCCCAAACACCCTCAGACCATAACATTACCCCCACCGTGTTTTACTGTCTTCACAACACACTCCTCCAACAGCCTTTCTCCCACACGATGGCGAACAAATGTGCGACGTTTATTACTAAAAATTTCAAATTTGGACTCATCAGTCCATAAACCTTTTTTTCCACTGTTCAACTGTCCAGTTTTTATGGGTGTGTGCCCAAGAAAGTCTTTTTCGCTTATGTTGGGCTGAAAGACGTGGTTTCTTTGCGGCTACGCGACCTTTCAACCCAGCTTCTGCTAAACGTCGTTTAACGGTTGTTACGCCAATTGTTTTTCGATGATGAACATTAAAATCTGCGGCGATTTCAGGAGCCGTAAGTCGTGGATTTCGCAAACACATCACTCTAGTATACTTGTCTTCATTGTTTGAAGTTGCCCTTGGCCGTCCACTGCGTCTACGATCATTAACTTGGCCAGTTTCTTCCATTCTTTTAATTGTTTGTCGCACGCAATATTCGGAAACTTTCAATCGTCGTGCAATTTCTCGTTTGGAAAGATTCATTTCATATAAAGTTATGATCCGTGATCTTTCCAAAAGGGTTAACTGCTTTCGCTTCGCCATTTGGCAAGAAATAACTCAAAACACAATTTAATATCAACACTTCTTTACAGTATCACGTTCGTCAAACTAATCAACCGAAATAAATAAGTACAGAACGAAATATTTAAATGTAAATGGAGGAGTATTTCCTAATTATACAGGTAATAATCCTCATTTAACCCGGACTATAAATTAACCAATATCTACTTCAGATTAAGGGATTACGGACCCCAACTGTTTATGACCTAAATTGCCGTATTTCTAAGAAACTGAATTCTTTCTAAACTGATCTGCAAATAGATTTCGTACTTATTCAAAATTACGTATTTATGTCCCAAATTATTGGTTTAATATTACATTCTTGTATAATGCGCTTGTCTATTTATATTCATTGAAAATTCACAGTTTTATCTAGTGCGATTAAACTTAAGGACGGTAGTGTATATCTGTCGAATATTAAATCTAATTCGACTAATTAATGAAATTATAAGTCCTGACGAACTAATTGTAGCACTTGGGTAATCAAGTAGCTCTGCATATTTTAATAGCTTCTGTCAGAAATACTGTTACTCGATAGTTCTATCAACTAAATACCAGTAAAAACAAAAAAAAACATGTTTATTTTACTTGCAAAATGAGTACCTGTACGATATAGTAAAATAATACAGACGATAATATCATATGGATTGTTCTTGAATTCACATTAAACCAGGAAATTGTGACCCACCCACAAGAAAACGTACTACTTCCTTATTACATAGAAATTGCTCTATAGCAAAGCTGGTAGAATATTTGATTTGAACTGGACACATCTAGGAATAGATAAGGATTCTATTTTCAGACACTAATATAAATAGAATGGGTTCTAATGGCCAGCACATATATTTTTCCCTTACAAAAAAATGTCCCAGCGTTAATACGAATTAATGGAATATTAAATAAACAGTATTACAAAGAACACATAACAATTCCAACAGGACAACGATCCTATGCATTTTACACAATCTGTAAAGAAATTTGTGCAGGAAACAATGTAACGGGTTTGCACTTGCCATATAATAATCTAGATCTAAACTCAATTGAATATTTGTAGTAAGAAGTACATAAATACATGTGTCAGGTAGAACGTAATAATTTGAATTAAATATACAATGAGGTAATCGATTAATAAAATTCCATTCCAATTGGAAAATATCGTTGTTCACTAACTACATTTTACTACGGCTGTGAACTTAATACCAAGTTATCTCTTTACTGGCTTCAGACCAGTGTTTTGCATAAAACTTAAGTTTAGTTTGGCCGAATTAAACAAAAAGAAGCATGAACATATCAGGTGCTAACTCCACAAAATGTAAGAAATCTCGTGATAGCTTTTCAAGTATACATGAAACACATCATTTGCAAAACAATAAAGTCCCTAAAACTTTCAAAATATTAATCTGAACGGTTTGAACCTTAATAGTTACTCGTTCGAACTTGAGACGCTATGTAGAACAGAAATCATGTGTACCAAAAAGATCATATCATACGGTGCTCCATAATTAATTCGTTCACCACTGGAATATGCAGGTTTCATCAAATTATCCACATAATAATTTTACAAGAAATAATTCGACTACTACTGTTATGAAAATTCTGCCAAAAAGGCTATTTTCATAATTTGAATTTACTGATCCATATTTTATAACTCTATATACTACTCGCCAGAAGCACCTAATGTATCCCCTTAGGAAGCTATGTAAAAATTTATTACAATAAAACAAATTTCTGAGATAAAACATTTTATTTTTATTTAGATTGAAATGTTTTGAACTAAATAGAGATATCGTATCGTAAGTTACAAGCATACATAACTTTTTTACTAATTTAGCGATATTGTAGTTTTGAAAATCAATTTAATATATAAAACAACTTTACTAAATCTCAAATTATAAAATAAACGAGTGCAGCACTCGAATAAAATTCAATTCATTGCCTGCATCGCTTGCAGTGTCTGTCAGACTCGTCTCTTCTCAGAAGTCTTAAGTTGACCTCGTTGGAATAAATCCATCGAGGTAAACATGTAAATGAGGTGCTGACTTGCGACAACGCTTGAAAGCAAATTCTTGAAGCTTGAAAGCGAATTCCTAGGGGAGTACTGCTTATGACAAGCAGTGTACGTATTTACCTTAAATATATCAAATAACAATTCAGTCAAGTTAGTAAAAAATATATAGTTAAAAAGACTTATACTGAAATAAAATAAAGTAACATAACAGACAGCATGACATCTAACCTATAGTTTTCAAAGTAAATGATATAATTTGTGTCTTTTTATAATATCCATTTAACGTTTTACATGGCTTACGATGCATTTACAATTACCTGTTGATATATGCAATGACATATGACTAAAGCTATTGAGTTTGCAATGCTTCAAGAATGTCAGTAATAATTGTTGAGAAAAGTAGAACCCAATTTTTCTACAAACATTTGATTGGAATCAATTATTAACTAAACAAACATTAACTATTAAATTTCAAAGCACTCAGATGCCCAGAACATTTTAGTATTTTTTTCACAAAATATTTGATACTTTTCCAAAACTTATATTTTTTGTTAAAGTTAACAGCTCAAGCATTCTAGGGATTACTACTAAAGATCGAAACGATCAGATGAATCTTCAATAAATTTTTGGTACATATTGTAAAGTTACCACAAACTTTTAGTTATTCTTTTGTAACGAAACTACAGTAAACAAAAGAAACGTTTTGTCAGTGTAATTGGCACATATTTTTCAGGACACTAGCGTCGTGAGTATCATTAGTATTTGTGGATATGCCAGTGTAACATTCTTTCAGCTATTGGCATATCATTGGACTGGGCACGAAATAATGGATAAGGTAATGGTATTTAAATATTGTTTTGAATAAATTCAAAATCGTATCTTTTCAGAGTGTTAAAATTATCCAATCGTCATACCTCTCAATGTGGTATGAATTAGACCAAAAGTCCAAGAAAACCCTTATCTTACTAATGGAAAGAGCAAAACGGCCGCTACTTATTCAACCATACAAATTTGTATTTATTTCTTTGGATTCTTTAGGAGTGGTAAAGATTTCTAATATACACTACATATTATTATACTACATAAATAACTGTTTCAGATAGTGCGGTGGTCTTATTCGTTTTTTGCATTGGTTAAAGCTAAATATAGCTAAGTAGTTACATGATAAAGCGTACCATTGTAGATAAATTTCGTTAGCGAGCTGACTTATAATATAACATAGTTTACCTACTCACTGTAAATTATCGAGATAAGATATTATAAATGAAAATTAGCGGCAAAGAGACCTCATGAGAAGTTTGTGGGGATTTTGACTATACAAATCTTAAGTTCTTAAAGTTTCAAACTAGACATATTATGCTCCAGCTGCTAAAATTTATTCAAATCATGTTAGAGAGGGCAACTGCAAAATCTAATAGAAAAGCAGAGTATGCATACGATTTAAAAAGTGTTACTGCAGTATATCACAACTTTGGAATGCCCTAGATACGTCAGGTAGACTTATAACGGTGACTCCTTGTCTAAAAATGTTTGAAACAAATATTTTTATTCAGTATATTTCTATATTTATCGACTAGATGACTAAGTGAACTGATGAAATATATTTCACGTGGAATTTCATACATACCATATTTTAGATAAACTTCCTCCTTTCTATTCTGCCGAATAATAGAACATTTTCAAGAACGGAACAGTTGCGAACAAAATTAATTAATGTTCAAAAACTTTTTATGTAACGATTTTAGAATCTTTTACTCAAGCTTGCTGTTGCACCTCTAGTAATGCAGTGAAATATTAGCACTTAAGTTCACTCTATATTTATGAATATACATACGTAAATAGGTACTTATTACATTAAATAAATGTTATAAGTGTAATTTTTAACTTACTTTCACCTTTTGGTAGAAATAAGCTATCACAGAATTTAGCAAAACCGCATCTAAGTTATATATAATATACAAAATAAACTGAACAGAAAATTTCAAATTTGATACTTGGATTTCACAAATGTGACAAATTTACTTTTTGCTGAAATATATAGTACTAGTTAAGAATGTTATGTATTCTAAGGTTAAGATAGATGCCTTATAAAATAACAAAGGACACATTCTAACATTTAACAACATACATAGAGTAAAAATAATCCAAAGTACACTCGCTCTAAAAAGCAATTCTTCCATGTTTCATGTTCAAAATACAAATGAAATAAATACAAAAACATACATCTAACATAATTGGTTGGTTGAATTGTAGAAAATATCTTCATAGCGCAAATTAGCAGCACGACTCATTGTAGTTAGGGGCGAACTCTGCAGCATGTTGGTTCTAGGAAAGGGCAAGGCAAAAGTAGGAGAGGAGCTCCTCTATAGAGCTTGCTCCATAGATCTCACGAGGCGTCCCAGCGATTGCACACCGTGTCTATCCAGCAGTTCACCATAATTTATACTGCGATGCGGATAATTGCCATTAATTTTATAAGTTAGGTATTTTAATGAACGACGTTGTACCTTTTCAATGATTAATTGAAGGTAAATATAACGAGGGGACCAAACAATCGATGCATATTCGAGCTTACTAACAACAAAGCTAAAAACAATATTTTGAAAAGAGACTGATTATTATAAATGATATCGAAGGCTTCCACGGTCTGAGTCTCTGTTATGAGGGCTTCCGGGTTTTGACCGCGTCATAGTAAAGTACATATATACAATAAAATAAAACAAAAATGAAAAAGAAAATTACAAAAAATATACGTACAACTTACTCAAACTCGACGTTTCGCCACTAATGTAAGTGGCTTCTTCAGGAGCAAAACTAGGTGAGGGGCGCCAGAAGGTCACGGTAACTCGACGTGTCAACCACGCTAGAGGCGAAAACCTTCTGACAAGGAGAAGATGGACGTGCGGGGGTATATATACCATTGTGCAGGAAACGGAACGGTGAGCGCGAGGCAACGATGCGGAACAGTGAGCACGGGTCGAAGAAGCGGAAAGGACGGGTTTCCAAATGCTGGAGAGTGGGTAACCAATATCGCGATTGAGATTTTGAGGATGTCTCTGGATCTCGATAGCTTCCCTTACCTTTCGTGGAAAATAGCGATGAGACTTGCTTACAACAGATACCTGATCAAAACAAATTTTATGGCCCGTATCAATGAAGTGTTCGGCTAAGGCTGAGTGTGTTGAGGAACGTGACTTAACGTACCGTTGGTGTTCCTTGATTCTAGTTTGGATAGAACGACCAGTTTCGCCAATGTAAACTGAGCCACAGTCACAGGGAATTTTGTAAATGCCTTTATGGGAGAGAGCAGGGCGAGTGTCCTTGGGCGAAGGAAGAATTTGGGAGATCTTGTTTAAAGGTTTAAAGATGGGTTGGATATTTTGCTTACGAAGAATTCTACCGATGTGATCTGTAACGCCATGGATGTAGGGAAGAACGATGGTACTTAGCTGATTACTAGATTCTGGTGCTACCTTAGGAGACCATGGATGAATGTACCTATTTATGACCCTTTGTATGTTGCGGGAGGTATAGCCATTCTGTAAAAGAGCAGTTTTCACATGTTTCAATGCTTTGTCGATGTTGTCGGGTTGGGAAATTGAGATCGCGCGATGTACTAGAGAGCCGATTACCGATTGCTTTTGTGCTGGGTGATGATGTGAGCTGGCATGAAGATATCGGTCGGTATGTGTAGGTTTCCTGTACACGGGTGACCTAAACGACCATTTGGTAGACGAGTAACTAACACATCAAGGAAAGGCAGAGAACCGTTATTCTCAATCTCCATGGTGAACTTGATGTCGGGGTGTTGACTATTGAGGAAATCCAAGAAGTAGGCAAAGTGTTTTTGCCATGTGGCCAGATAATGAAGGTGTCATCCACATATCTTAACCAAGTTTTGGGTTTTAAATTCGCATGTTCTAAAACAGTGGTCTCAAAAGCCTCCATGAAGATATTAGCTACAACCGGGGAAAGTGGGGATCCCATAGCGGCGCCGGAGGTTTGATGATAGTATTTTCCCTGGAAGGTAAAGTACGTTGAAGTAAGGCATTTCTCGACTAACTTGGCTAAGTCTGGGGATTGGTTGTCCTGGATCAATAATTGGTGAATTATAGCGACGGAATCGGCGACAGGCACTTTAGTGAAGAGTGAGGTAACATCAAAACTGACAAGAAGATCTTCGGGTTCGATAGAGATTATTAACTATTAAATTTTCAAAGCACTCAGATGCCCAGAACATTTTAGTATTTTTTTCTAAAATATTTGATACTTTTCCAAAACTTATATTTTTTGTTAAAGTTAACAGCTCAAGCATTCTAGGGATTACTACTAAAGATCGAAACGATCAGATGAATCTTCAATAAATTTTTGGTACATATTGTAAAGTTACCACAAACTTTTAGTTATTCTTTTGTAACGAAACTACAGTAAACAAAAGAAACGTTTTGTCAGTGTAATTGGCACATATTTTTCAGGACACTAGCGTCGTGAGTATCATTAGTATTTGTGGATATGCCAGTGTAACATTCTTTCAGCTATTGGCATATCATTGGACTGGGCACGAAATAATGGATAAGGTAATGGTATTTAAATATTGTTTTGAATAAATTCAAAATCGTATCTTTTCAGAGTGTTAAAATTATCCAATCGTCATACCTCTCAATGTGGTATGAATTAGACCAAAAGTCCAAGAAAACCCTTATCTTACTAATGGAAAGAGCAAAACGGCCGCTACTTATTCAACCATACAAATTTGTATTTATTTCTTTGGATTCTTTAGGAGTGGTAAAGATTTCTAATATACACTACATATTATTATACTACATAAATAACTGTTTCAGATAGTGCGGTGGTCTTATTCGTTTTTTGCATTGGTTAAAGCTAAATATAGCTAAGTAGTTACATGATAAAGCGTACCATTGTAGATAAATTTCGTTAGCGAGCTGACTTATAATATAACATAGTTTACCTACTCACTGTAAATTATCGAGATAAGATATTATAAATGAAAATTAGCGGCAAAGAGACCTCATGAGAAGTTTGTGGGGATTTTGACTATACAAATCTTAAGTTCTTAAAGTTTCAAACTAGACATATTATGCTCCAGCTGCTAAAATTTATTCAAATCATGTTAGAGAGGGCAACTGCAAAATCTAATAGAAAAGCAGAGTATGCATACGATTTAAAAAGTGTTACTGCAGTATATCACAACTTTGGAATGCCCTAGATACGTCAGGTAGACTTATAACGGTGACTCCTTGTCTAAAAATGTTTGAAACAAATATTTTTATTCAGTATATTTCTATATTTATCGACTAGATGACTAAGTGAACTGATGAAATATATTTCACGTGGAATTTCATACATACCATATTTTAGATAAACTTCCTCCTTTCTATTCTGCCGAATAATAGAACATTTTCAAGAACGGAACAGTTGCGAACAAAATTAATTAATGTTCAAAAACTTTTTATGTAACGATTTTAGAATCTTTTACTCAAGCTTGCTGTTGCACCTCTAGTAATGCAGTGAAATATTAGCACTTAAGTTCACTCTATATTTATGAATATACATACGTAAATAGGTACTTATTACATTAAATAAATGTTATAAGTGTAATTTTTAACTTACTTTCACCTTTTGGTAGAAATAAGCTATCACAGAATTTAGCAAAACCGCATCTAAGTTATATATAATATACAAAATAAACTGAACAGAAAATTTCAAATTTGATACTTGGATTTCACAAATGTGACAAATTTACTTTTTGCTGAAATATATAGTACTAGTTAAGAATGTTATGTATTCTAAGGTTAAGATAGATGCCTTATAAAATAACAAAGGACACATTCTAACATTTAACAACATACATAGAGTAAAAATAATCCAAAGTACACTCGCTCTAAAAAGCAATTCTTCCATGTTTCATGTTCAAAATACAAATGAAATAAATACAAAAACATACATCTAACATAATTGGTTGGTTGAATTGTAGAAAATATCTTCATAGCGCAAATTAGCAGCACGACTCATTGTAGTTAGGGGCGAACTCTGCAGCATGTTGGTTCTAGGAAAGGGCAAGGCAAAAGTAGGAGAGGAGCTCCTCTATAGAGCTTGCTCCATAGATCTCACGAGGGCGTCCCAGCGATTGCACACCGTGTCTATCCAGCAGTTCACCATAATTTATACTGCGATGCGGATAATTGCCATTAATTTTATAAGTTAGGTATTTTAATGAACGACGTTGTACCTTTTCAATGATTAATTGAAGGTAAATATAACGAGGGGACCAAACAATCGATGCATATTCGAGCTTACTAACAACAAAGCTAAAAACAATATTTTGAAAAGAGACTGATTATTATAAATGATATCGAAGGCTTCCACGGTCTGAGTCTCTGTTATGAGGGCTTCCGGGTTTTGACCGCGTCATAGTAAAGTACATATATACAATAAAATAAAACAAAAATGAAAAAGAAAATTACAAAAAATATACGTACAACTTACTCAAACTCGACGTTTCGCCACTAATGTAAGTGGCTTCTTCAGGAGCAAAACTAGGTGAGGGGCGCCAGAAGGTCACGGTAACTCGACGTGTCAACCACGCTAGAGGCGAAAACCTTCTGACAAGGAGAAGATGGACGTGCGGGGGTATATATACCATTGTGCAGGGAAACGGAACGGTGAGCGCGAGGCAACGATGCGGAACAGTGAGCACGGGTCGAAGAAGCGGAAAGGACGGGTTTCCAAATGCTGGAGAGTGGGTAACCAATATCGCGATTGAGATTTTGAGGATGTCTCTGGATCTCGATAGCTTCCTTACCTTTCGTGGAAAATAGCGATGAGACTTGCTTACAACAGATACCTGATCAAAACAAATTTTATGGCCCGTATCAATGAAGTGTTCGGCTAAGGCTGAGTGTGTTGAGGAACGTGACTTAACGTACCGTTGGTGTTCCTTGATTCTAGTTTGGATAGAACGACCAGTTTCGCCAATGTAAACTGAGCCACAGTCACAGGGAATTTTGTAAATGCCTTTATGGGAGAGAGCAGGGCGAGTGTCCTTGGGCGAAGGAAGAATTTGGGAGATCTTGTTTAAAGGTTTAAAGATGGGTTGGATATTTTGCTTACGAAGAATTCTACCGATGTGATCTGTAACGCCATGGATGTAGGGAAGAACGATGGTACTTAGCTGATTACTAGATTCTGGTGCTACCTTAGGAGACCATGGATGAATGTACCTATTTATGACCCTTTGTATGTTGCGGGAGGTATAGCCATTCTGTAAAAGAGCAGTTTTCACATGTTTCAATGCTTTGTCGATGTTGTCGGGTTGGGAAATTGAGATCGCGCGATGTACTAGAGAGCCGATTACCGATTGCTTTTGTGCTGGGTGATGATGTGAGCTGGCATGAAGATATCGGTCGGTATGTGTAGGTTTCCTGTACACGGAGTGACCTAAACGACCATTTGGTAGACGAGTAACTAACACATCAAGGAAAGGCAGAGAACCGTTATTCTCAATCTCCATGGTGAACTTGATGTCGGGGTGTTGACTATTGAGGAAATCCAAGAAAGTAGGCAAAGTGTTTTTGCCATGTGGCCAGATAATGAAGGTGTCATCCACATATCTTAACCAAGTTTTGGGTTTTAAATTCGCATGTTCTAAAACAGTGGTCTCAAAAGCCTCCATGAAGATATTAGCTACAACCGGGGAAAGTGGGGATCCCATAGCGGCGCCGGAGGTTTGATGATAGTATTTTCCCTGGAAGGTAAAGTACGTTGAAGTAAGGCATTTCTCGACTAACTTGGCTAAGTCTGGGGATTGGTTGTCCTGGATCAATAATTGGTGAATTATAGCGACGGAATCGGCGACAGGCACTTTAGTGAAGAGTGAGGTAACATCAAAACTGACAAGAAGATCTTCGGGTTCGATAGAGATTTCAGAAATGAGTTTAACAAAGTGCGATGAATTTAGAATGTGAGAAGGAGCATTGCCTGTGTATTTCTTAATAGTATGAGCGAGGTATTTGGCCAAGCTATAGGTGGGCGAATCTATAGTGTTAACTATGGGTCGAAAAGGTAGGTTTTGCTTATGGACTTTTGGAAGACCGTACAACCTAGGTGGCTTGGATTCCTTGGGCAGTATCCGTTTCTGTATGTCAGAAGGAATGTCAGAGGATTTAATTAATGAAGAGATTTGCCGTTCAAATTTCGAAGTGGGGTCACGCAACAACTGGGTGTAGCTACCATCTTGTAAGAGATCTGACATTTTGGCCACGTACTGAGACTTGTCTAGAATGACGGTTGTGTTTCCTTTGTCAGCAGGAAGAATTACTATATCTTTGTTGGCGCGGAGAGAACCTAGGGCTGAACGTTCTACTTTGGATAAGTTTGGCTGAGGAGGTTTAGCAGAAGAAAGACGTTTGGCTGTTTCAAAACGAATAATATCGGCATTTTCTTTAGGGAGTGTGCGAATGGATGATTCTACCAAAGAGATGATGTCCTCTTTAGGAATGCTTTTGGGAGTCACAGAGAAATTTAAACCTTTGGATAATACTAGAGTTTCAGCTTCCGACAGGGGGTGTGATGATAGATTTTTGACCGTTTTTGATGATGAATGGGTTCCGATTTTTTTGTTATTTGGAGCAAGCAATTGAAATTTTCGAATATGATTTTCCTTTATGCGTTCTGAGGATCTTTGAGCTTGGATAGAAGAAATGCGATCTAAGAGGGACCAATCATCTTCAGACAAAGTGTTGGCGAGTTCTAAATGAAGGGAAAGAAGATTCCTGGATACAAGATCTAATTCGCGACGGCAATATTTGATACGTTCGCGGATGAGTGCTAAGCTGGCTCGTCTTAAGATAGATTGAGATACTGAAGTGCTGATATGGTGAGAAAGTTTGAGAAATTTTGGGACAACTTGATGGTCGCGACAGCGAGACATCATATATTTTTTGTAATTTTCTTTTTCATTTTTGTTTTATTTTATTGTATATATGTACTTTACTATGACGCGGTCAAAACCCGGAAGCCCTCATAACACTGATTATTATAATTTGCGCGCCCTTAAGACAAAACCCAACATTTTAGGGGCAGAAATGCGGAGATTAGCTATATGAAGCGCAAAACATAAACGAGAGCCAAATAAGACACCGAAATCTTTCACATTATCAACTTTTCTAAGTAAGCAGTCATGTATGGAATAGTTGAAATTAATATAATTAATTTTCTTTGTATATGAAACGACACAGCATTTGTTGATATTCACCTTTAGTTTAAAGGCAAAGCACCATTGAACAATTATATTCAAGTTATTCTGTAGAAGCAGTACGTCATTCCAAGATTCAATGGGTAGATAGATTTTAAGATCGTCTGAATATGTGAGGACATGTCAAGACAAAGAAATAAATAAGTTATTGATGAAAAGAACAGATAGAAGTGGCCCCAAGTGTGAAGCTTGGGGAACACCTGATGACGAAATAAACTCAGATGACTTGTATCCGTTATAATATAAGTAATATAGTAATCAAAATTCCTTTATAGAAGAACTTCTTAGGAATACTTTTTGCTTTTAAATATGCTAAAAGCTATAATTCATAACAAAAATAACAGGTAATCTAGTTGATAGGTACTTCCAAAATTCTATCTCTACCGACCTAGATTGTCACCTCTTTCAGAAGAATTATTGGTTATTTACTGTTACATTTCTACGGAAAGTTGTCGTATCTCCTAGAAGCGCAGAATCCAAAACTTGACATCAAACGATATTGATAGTCATTGTCAGTCAATTGTTGATGCAAATGAATGTGATAAAGATGCATCTCTATGTACTTTGTGAAGGATTTTTACATCAGGTCAACTGATATCGCATTTACTCGAAAGAAGTTTGTCAACAACGGTTAATAACATACCAAATTCATTTCCTTCCGTTATAGAGTATCAGTTTTGACCCTTTCGTGTTTTTCCTATACCACTGATCCAGTACGAATAAGATGATTTATTAATCTAAACTTCTGCGCATTTGGACATCAGGATGTCTGTTAATATATTCTTGCTGCATGTGGCATGTCAATTTCTCAAACATTCTCCCAATACCCAAATCGTAATCTGTTTATTCTATCGTATTCTTCAACAGAAAAATTAAATTTACATCGATCAGTACAACAAACAACACATCGTTTTTTATGCTTTGCTAAATGAGAGCAGACTGCTTATATATCTAATGATTCGTTACATTGGGCAAGATTTGCTAATTTTTTGTTAGACAAATTTGAGGTCTTCTTAAAATTTATCATACAATAAATATTTTCATTAATAATTACTTAAAAACAACAAGACCAAGAAGATTGTAATTATGTGTGGTTCATAAACACATAACTGGATACATAATCAAGTTTCAAAATATCCCAGCTGAAGCTGGTCCAGCGGATCATTCTTAAAATGTTGACTGGCTTTTTCACATAAAAATTTAAGGTTATCATGAGAGAAATGTATCTAAACGTCTCTAAAACATCTGCTGCTTATGTTATTTTGATAGATAAATCATTCGCAGTAATCTATGTAAATTTATGAAGTCATACTCGACCATCTCGTGCACAGATTTTTACACTCAATTCTGCATTTCTCTATTTAGTATTAGAGGAGATAGATGAGAATCTATTGCATTATTATAAAAGGTACAGTGAATTTTACAATAAAAAGAGAAACCCACATTTGTACAAATACTTATGTATATATCCATGTAATCACTTTATTAAATATGCGACATAGTTATTACCCCTACCTAATATATATGTACTAGTAGGTATATAGGTTCTTGCCTTGTACTTATAGTTAATTAGGAGTAATTAAGGAAATAACGGAGCACTCGAATGTAGTATATTCTGAAAGCTGTCGTTGGTTTCTAATTATTTTATATTCAGCAGTTACAATGACTAGAACAAGCTGCCTAAAAGTAATATCCAGAACAAGTAATAATTTAGTAAGACAAGGTTTTCTACCCACCAAGCACAAAACACAACTACCAGTTTTAAAATTAATGTTTCACTTGATTTGTTGTATTATTTTCTATAATATAGCAATTAAGAATATAATAAACGCCGTCAGGACAAGTGATGTGGTGCTTTTAAATCGAGTTATGTGTACAGTGACTTTACCAATCACAACACATATTACAAAAACACTTACGGTTATTAAAAATCGAAAATGTTTTCTTTTACTACTAGAGGATTTGAATTCCGATGCTTTTAATAACCACAGTGATGAACAAAATAAAATTATTCAACGTGTGGATTATATTGCAAAATTAATATTGATGTACTATACGATAGTGGGAATTCTATTTTTATCAGTTGCTACTTTTTTCCCTATAGTATTGGATATTCGTATGTTGTTGCCCATGCCTTATAATATACAACACTTCGATTTATATTACAAATTTCTCCACATGTTTATAATGGTTTACTTTGGATTCACCGGCGTCATGTTTGAACTGTTGTATTTTTCTATGCTGGGGTTATGCGCAGCTCAGTTACGTATTCTTCAAGCGAAACTAAAAGGCATTGTAGAGTTGAGTCTAGAAAAAAAGAGAAGCTGTTCCCTTAGTGTACATTATATTATAGAACAGGCACTGAAAGAATGTGTAATTTTACAAGAACTAATAAATACGTAAGTACTTTAGAAATCACATGAAATACATTTAATAAAATGTTGCTCTTTTCATAGATTTACCCAGAAATTGAGTACACTTCTATCTTTTCCGCTCTTTACGCAATATATCTTTGGATGTGTGCTTATAACTTATGCTGTGCTACAGTTAACACTAAGGGTAAGGACTCAAAAAACTGAATGCACTAGTTGATAGCTTATCCTAATCAATTCTACTTGGTTGTCCTGCTTAACCAGTCTTAATGTTTTCTATTTAGTAGGTATATCACTTATAAATCTGATTTTTAACACTGGCGGCGTCATCTTGTAATCATGTTTTCAATTATTCCTGGTTTTCAATTTTTGTTAGCATTTACTTAGTCCAAGTATACAAATTAGCTTGTATACTTCCGAATTTCAGATTTTGGAAAATTTCTGATTAAGATCAATAAATAACAATAAATTAGTTAGTTATTAATATATTTCAAAAGGTCTACCATTCTTCGTGACGCATGCTACAAATCGCCCGAATCGCTCGAAAATCGCTTTTCTGTGCGAATAGCGCCATTCTGATGCTACCACAAGTCTTGGCGTTCGGGTATCGGAATATCTTCCATCAGTTCGAAAATTTAATTTAATTTTTATTGTATATAGCGTTGTCCTGTCAATGTCAGAAAATATGGACCAATACTACGTGTATTAAATAATTCACACCAAACGGCAACACCCAATAATATCTGAAAACTAATTCCATGTACCCCGTAGTAATGGCTCTTATGACTAGCGTCCGCAAAAAGGGGCAAAGTTCAGAGCAGTGCGGAGAGCAGCGTGGAGGGGTGAAATGCGTGGCACGGAAACTCGAGCGTCCATATCAAAGCACGCTTGTTCAGTATTATTTCACTGGTCGTTGTGAGTGATTTCACATACATACATATACTTTAATACACACGTACGTAGAAAATGTAGCAGTTTGGTACATTTCGAAAATAGCGTATTTCGAAGAAACTAGACCACGTATTGGCGAGTATGCAGGGTCTAGAATACGGAAGAGAGAGTATTTAATGTGTAAAGTGCAACAACTATTGACGTGTACCAGCAAGTGGGAATGTGGACGCAACCTAAAAAGTATAAAACATTGCTCTACAATTCGTGGCAAACGATACAGCGAACAATAACAATAACAATTGATATAGGTGTTTGTTTTATTATTTTTATTTGTTAATAATAATAATAATAATAGTTCTTTATTGCCCAAAAGAAATTTCCAATTAGTGGACAAATATAATATAAGATGCACAAAGTAATTTTTTTTTATGTGTGGTGGGTGCTTAGTTGCAGTGACTCCGTAAGCTGTATTACTTGTCTGGCTATCACTGCAACTCTTGCGGTGTAATTTAGTGTGTGTAAGTTGTGTTTAAATGGCTTTGTGACAGCATCATATCGCCTTTTATGATGCCGCGCTGTTAATCGCTTTGCTCCCAACAGCGAATGGCAAGTCGATGCGGGATTAAACTCTCTGAAAAAATGTCACCGTCCCTCCAGAGAATTGAACCCCGGCACCTATCGTCCTCTCACAACAATAGTCAGCCACCTAACCACTGCGGCCATCGACTCGTTTTAATAAAGGTACATATTGTATTAAATTAACTAAAAAAAAATAAAATTAAGTAGAAAGTAAATTATTTAAAAATATCTTCCAGACGACGATCAGCTTCGTTCTTGATGTTGTTGTGGTGAATGTAGACTCGTATCTTGACGATAGCCTCGGAATTCGAAAAGTTAGTTTAGAGCAGCGGTTCTTAACCTTTTTGGCTGGCGAACCAAAGTATAGTTATATTTGAAGCCCGCGACCCTAATATTTATTTATCTTCCCGTTATAATAAAACAGGTTTATCTAAAAGCCCGGGGTCGCTAAAATTGATCATTAAAAAAAACAACATTAATATGTTTTTTCTTTATTCAAATCAAAGTTAAACAAACATACATCGGCAATATCGGCATTCATAGTAGAAAAATATAAAAATTCACTAATTTTAATTAGTGACTACCCTGATGTATTTTTTAGCAAGATTTATACGTGGAGTTAAGTTTCTGGATAGTGCACACCGCATGTCATGCTGAAGATCCAGTATCTTTCTGCACTTGCTTCAAGACAGCAAGGCAAATCCTGCTTCACATAAGTAAGTTGTTGGAAATTGCAGCAGGGCGTTTTCAGCTTCGTTGTTCAGAATAGGCTTCCCAGATAATTCCGCCCAAAATTTCGTGGGACTCATTCTGGCAAATCGTTCTTTTAATACTGCATCACCCTGTAATTCAAGCAATTCTTTTTGTAATCCCGCCGTATTTTTTCCAACCCCCATTACATATACTTCAAATGGATATCTTATCCAACTGTATTTCTGGATATGGACATTTTGTGGAATACATATATCTTGCCATTTCATTTTCAAGATTTCTCAAAAATATAGGCATGGTCTCTAAAAAAGTATCGTTGTCGTTAAGATCTTCTAAAAACAAGTTTAATGTGGCAAACGCTGCTAATTGGCACTCAGGAATTTTTTCTTGCCAAAGTTTTATTTTATTTTTAAAAAGAGTTATTTTTTCATATACCGGTCGTTTTCAGAAATAGGATAAATAACTCCGGGAAGAGGTAAGGGTACGAAAATTCGCCAAGAAGTGGGGTCGCGAATTAGTCTATCCACTCTATCACAGTCTAGTCTACAGCTGTGATATACTCATACCCAACCCCACTTCTTAGGGAATTTTCGTACCCCTTACCCCTTCACGGCGTTATTTATCCTATTTCTCAAAACGACCGATATATCTATTACGGTGCGGTGTTGACCTTGCATTTCTGTATTCAACTGATTTAAGTGGTGGAAAATATCGCTTAAATATGCCAATTTGGCCATCCACTTGTTGTCAATGAAGCGATCAGCACATTCGTGTCTTTTATCAGTCAAAAATATTTCTATTTCTGTTTTAAGAGAAAGAACTCTGGCTAAAATCTTCCAACGGGATAACCAACGAATATCTGAATGGTACAATAGATGCTGGTGATCCGAACCCATTTCTTCGCACATCATTCTAAATTTGGGAGTTCAAAGCGCGCCTCTTTATAAAGTTTATAATTTGGATAACGTCCTTTAATACTCGGTGTAGATCTGGCTGCATATCCCGTGTAGCTAAGTTTTCTCGATGCAAAAAGCAGTGTATTATAACAACCTCTGGATTTCTTTCTTCGACTTTGGCACAAAACCCTATGCGACTCCCTATCATTGCTGGTGCTCCATCCGTACAGACTGCGACACAATGTAGCCACTGTAATGGGTGACTCTAAAAAAAAAACTACTTGAAAAGAAGCATAGGTGGTTTTTTCTAACGAAACCGTTGCCGAACTTGATGATGCATCAAGTCTCATACGCTTTGCTTGTGTTCCTTTTTCTTTCCAAAAGGCAAGGGGTTCATTTACATAAGTCGGATGGACTTTTTCAAGATGCCTCTTTAATTTGTTGAGTTTTAGCGATTCATTTGAAAGAAGTTGCATACGGATCACGCATTGTGGACGGGGTACACCAGAGCGATCTTTTTTATATCAATAAACCCAAATTCGAAAAATCTTCTTTGTAAGTTAATATCCGTTTCGCCATAACTGGTCGCTGAAACAAAACGACAATAATTAACAACAACAACCGGTGAGCGTGTATGAGACGGCTGATGAGTGTTGATTTTTTATTACTATCTTGATTTTAGAAACAACATTTCATCATTGAAAGGTCCGTTGAAACATGACGACGATTATGGACTTGAATTTTAACAACAACTACAATCTACAATTGCGTAGGCACCTATTTTATTTATCACCTACTATTAAATTCGTCATGTTAGGAAAAATAGACTTTACATACCTTCCTTTGAGCGCAGCGAAGACGCAAGGGCACTATTAACACAAGTGCAGTAAACACAATTTTGAGCGTGTGTTCATTAAAAAACATGCTACAACACTAATGAGTCGCTCGCTAGCTGCAGCGCGCGTGACTTCGCCGCTCGCTACTCACCTCCCGTCCCGACTCGCATCCTAGTGCCCCGCATAGTCATAGAATAGACAATAAATAGTAAGCACGGTGCGTTCCGAGTCTGAATCTCAGCGATAACGGCGCTCACGTGTCGTCACTTCGAGAATATCCGCGACCCATCCCAGTACCGCCCGCGATCCGAATTTGGATTTTGAGGTTAAAAACCGCTGGTTTAGTGAGTAGACTTGTACAGTCTATCTCACCATAAACTAGTTTTCGGATAAACGCATTTCATGACGTCGTAGTAATTCATAATAAATAAAATATTTGGAAGCACGCATAATACAGCCTAAAGATTTGCCGACAGAAGAACATACTCACTCAACATAGTCAATATGATCAGTAAATGTGAGTTTACAATCGAAAATAATACCCAAATCCTTAATGTTCGACTTTTTTTCAAGAATGTAATCACATGGTGTAAATACGTTGTTTCAACTGGCGAGCTTTTACGAGTGTAGGATATCACTGCACATTTTGAGGCATTCAGAGTTAGCTTGTTATCCTGACACAAGACAATTATTTTATTGAGGTTGCTTTGTAAATGTATGGCGACATTAGGTGAAGAAATTTCCAGAAAAATTTTTATGTCGTCAGCATATGCCAGAACAACTTAAACCAAGAAGCAGATTATTGATAAAGATTGTAAATAATAATAAACCCAAATTAGAACCTTGTGGCACACCTGTAGGAGCGACGTATTCGTTTGAGCAGTATCCATTATAGGAAACATAGGATATCCTACTTTGTAGATAGGATTTAAGTAGTTTTAAAGCTAAAGAAGAAAAACCGAGTGACGCAAATTTTTGTAAAAGAATACTGTAATTTACAGTGTGCAATGCACGAGAAAAATCTGTGTATATTACGTCAACTTGTCCGCATCGATCCAAAATTTCACTAGCATACTGTGAAAAAGTGCACAAGTTTGTAACAGTGGTGCGTCTAGCAATAAGTCCATGTTGATCAGGAGAAATGAATGAGCTGTGCGACTTGCGTTATAGAGGGTTCGCACGCGATTTCGTAAAGCAAAAAATTCATAACTTTGGAACCGCTGCAGATAATCAAACCAAATTTGGAATGTTGGATGAACAAATCATACTCTTTCTTTTAGTGACACAAATTTAATTCAACTTTCACCACAAAGGAGAGGTAAATTTTTCCATGCCTACTTCAACGCTTGTAGCATTGTTCATAATTAATTTATTAGAGAAATATTCCACATTTAAGCAGTTCTGATCGATAGTGATCGATTTGTGGCGAAAGAAATCGTTTTTCATATTCTATTTGTAAAACAAGCGATTTTGTTACCTGGACGAATACTCTCGCGGGTAGCTGTATATCCAATACCTACTATATTAAGAAAATAGAAAATATTTCCTTGAATAAGGAACTTACATAACATTCACTAAAGAAAATGCTACACAAAATTATCCACGTAAAAATATATAATGGTACTAGTTTACTCAAGAATACTCATAAAATAATACGAATTAAAGAGGAGCTAGATATTTGCACATCTTATAGCAACGATAACTGTACATACTATAGAACTACTACTACATACTATAGAACTACTACTCAAGAAACAGTGGTCTCCTTCTGGAGCGAGTATTTATATTGTACATTACCAAGTCAAACATCGATAAAAAACGTTATGTCATCTCATATCATAATGTGTAAACATTCATCGTCCGCATCGCCTATGCTCACTCACGAGTCACGAATATAAATGATGCGAGTACGTAAACGTTACTGAACGCTCGCCTTGATACAACTGCTCTGCCCTTCCACGTTGTTCTCCGCACTGCGCTGAAACTTGCTCGTCTTTGCCGAGTCTACTTATGTATAACAATTCACCCTTCGAAATAAAATTCTGAACTCATACAAAATTTTATTGATTATTATTATTATATTCTTGGAGCGCTACTTGCATCATAGTCTGCATCCAAATCTGTAGTACTTAATGCTTTAATATCGTTTGTACTGCTGATTTTCCTATTTCCAATTTCTATACAACTGTTGTACCTAAAACATGTGGATTCACAACATAAGCTAGTACATTTATTGCCATTTATGCTGATTTCACGGTTTCGTGGTGTGTGTTTCTTCTATGGAAAGGACGCAGTTCTCATTTTATCTTTAATACAAACAAATACCACGAAAATTTCACTTAAAAAATTAAGAACGTGACACATTCATGAGGAGAAAAATTAAAAGGCATGTTTACAAAATGTACGTTCAACAATTTACAACTTACTTAGAATGATATTTTGCAAAATTTTATATGTGGGCAGGGTACCTACTCGTATATCCGTATGCAATAAACCTCCCAGAGACAATTATCTAGGCTTAGTGATCTGTCGGTTACAATGTGTTTTTTGCAAAAAACAAAAGTAATAACACAGATTTCCATTACAGCAAAATTCTGATACAACTAACACTATAACCGTTATAGCTTTCACATGCACAATATTCTTTCAACTAGGGGTATACCACTGGCTAGGAAATGAAATTACTTATGAGGTAAGTTATTCTCAACTATAGACAGAACAATAGATATTTTTAGTACCAATAATTTAGTATTGTGCTTCACATTTGTGATTAACGTGATATTTCTATAAAATTACTATGTTAACCATTTTATCAACTAAATATTTTCAGTAACTTAATTTCCCTAAAGTTACTCTCCCTGTCCGAATTTTACATTGTGAATTTCAGTAAAACAGGTCTACAAGCGTTTTAAAAAACAGACAATGTACTACTATAACATAAAGTAAGTTCGAAAAATAATCTAAAACCTACAACAAATATTTATGTCATAATAAAAGATTACTACACCTATTTTCCAATGTAATACCTTTCTCTCTGTAGGTTTTTACACTAAGTAAAACTTTATAGCTGAATCTTAAAAATATTAATTTCCACAATTAGTAGCAATAAAATTCTTAACATAAAAGCTGCCCAAGTTTTCCAAACTTTAGTATAATGAACAACTTTCATAGTTTTAATAGGGTAAGTCCAAGGTTTTATAATATTGAATTCCAAACGTTACATACTCTTCATATAAAAACTGTCAGAAAAATATTAACCCCAAATTGATGAAATTAATCACCTGATCAAACTTATTCGACGACACATTACGAAATATAGATCACAAATTAAAAAACTTTGACGAAAACCTTTTAAAAGATCTTTATTTTCTAAATAACAACCTATAGGTATCAAAATAAAGTAAATACTAACCATCAAACAATTCGATCGGAGTCGCCTTAATGTAGTTACATGGGTTTTGGATAATTTAACCAGATAACAAACTATCGCCATAGCAAATTATTTGTATCTTCATAAGAGCGTTAGTTTAGATTATCACAATGTGTACTAATCTAATAATTAATATTTGTCACAGAGTAGCAAAATTGTGGAAGCTTGTTACCTATCAAATTGGTATGAGTTAAACCTAAAATCGCAAAAGGTTCTTATACTGTTGATGGAAAGAGCAAAGAGGCCACTAAGTATACATTTGTACAAATTAGTGTTCGTCTCACTGGAATCACTCGCTGTGGTAAGTATCAGTTGGAGGTAGTTTATGATAACAATAGATACTGTAATAATTTTTCAGATTGTACAATGGTCGTATTCCCTGTTCGCCTTAGTAAGAGCTAAATATAATTAATGCGTGAGATATAAGATTTAAGAATATCTCATCAGTAATAAAATGAAACAATATAATGTACATATTTCCATTCCAATACTTTATCTTATACGCAAATATACGTATCAGCTTACTGATGATGATTGCTGATGTATTTTTCACCTTTGGAAATGCTTCCTAATGTGCTATATCTAAATATAGTAACTGAACTTCTTTTATAAATAATATCGAAAACTTCCACGGTCCCTGTCTCTATTTTGCAGGATTCCGATGTTTGACTGCATCATAGTATGGTAATATACATGGAATACAAAAATTAACCAAATACAACATAACGTGACATGACAACCACACCTTCGCTTCACACAACCTACAAGTGAATGAGGGATATCAGAAAACTTCTGACCGAAGGGTTTTCGCCTCTAGCGTAGTTAATATTTTGTTGAAGTTGAAAAGAAATGCTTAGCTGTACAACGTTAGGTGAAAAGGGAAGTTAATGCGATTGCAGCTATCGGCGTTAGAATTAAGAAGACGTGAACTCTTTTTGTATCTAAGCTTTCGCTAATTCTTTATTAGCTTCTTCAGAGAACAAACTACAAATAAATACAACAAAAGTTGTAAATTAAATTCGGTTATTTTAAATTGAAGGGAATTATTTCACTAACGTAATGATAATTAAAGTACGGCAACATCACAAGACTCATGTGCAGTTAATATTCGGAAACGACAACATCAAACAACATATTTAAAAACAAATTAACAATGTTAATTAAAACTCGAAAGTGTAACGTCTCACATGGACTAACAGTAAGTGAAATTATAATAATCACAAATTTTCCACCAAAAGTTGGGGTGAAGTTAGTTGACATATAAAGTGTATATATAATGTTGAAAAAAAGTATTATAACAATTTAAAAAAAGTTATCTGAAATATTTATAAACATTTCTGAGAATTTTAAATTGTTGAATATAATGATCAATATTGATCAAGTTATAATATATGTTGATTGTATAATATACAATAATTGTAGAGTGAAAATCATTAAACTAAATTAAAATTAAATAGTAAGCCGTGTTATTTATTTTTAGTTTCATTGTAATGTTGTTTGTCCATGGACAATATGTAGGAGTAAATCGCACTAAGGTTCTGGATGTCTGTTTTATAATTAACAGTATTATCTGTCCTTTGAATGTGAAACATTTCGAGGAATACACGAGTCGACCATCTGTTTTCCTTTTCCAAAATAATAACGTTGTCAAAATCAAATGTATGCTTCAAAGATGTGCTATGTTCAGATAATGCTGTCTTCTTGGATGAGTGTTGACAATCCAAACGATGTTGTCTCATTCTTCTGTCTAGATATTTAGAGGTTTGTCCAATGTATACAGAGTTGCAATCTTGACATGGATAATGGATTAATATGTTGTGCTATCGCGACCTTTTACTATCATCAACTCACTTAGTGTGTGGCAAAACGTAGAGTTAGTAGATTAGATTTTACATTTTTTCTTCTATTGTTTTACTTTATTTTTTATTTAGTTTATTTTTGTATTGTGTGCAGATATTACTAGTATAACGCGATCAAACCCAGAAGCCTTTATAACACATCTTTTATAATACGTTGCGATTAAAAATAATGGAAACGCAATATTACACACAAAAACAAGAGAAACTGTCAAAATCATACATAAAAACTTAAAAACACACGCACAATATATAACGAAAATAAAACTACACAATTCATTAAATAGATAGCACAATAGATTGATATTAACAGTAGTAATCAGTAGCTCTTACATGATACTGATTGTAACGATAGATCTAACATATTATTAACAGGAGTTACACTTCTCATGTACTACTTACTAATGCAATTGTTTTTTGCAAAAAGAAACAGGATAATACTGAAATCTTATTTTAATTTTTCAAGGTTCCAACAGTATTTTTCAGGGTGAATAGCCTAAATTACGTATTCAACAGGTATGTATAACGTCGGTAATACACTATCCAAAATCGCGGACAAAATCTAATTGTATGTAAAACATTTTATAATACATTGGCTGCGTTCAGGCGACACAACAGTTGCCTTTAGTAGCTGGTAGAGTTCTCTGAACGAAAAATGTTTTGTAACGGTGAGTTGCTGCTGCAACTGTTGCAAAATATTGGCACCGGCAATATGTTATGGTGAACATAGGCAACGCTTGGAAAACGGTATATCGTTCAGCCGATTTTAAACTGTTTAGTATCACCGTAATAGATTCACGTTTATGGTGACAGCAAACTGTTGCGTCGGCTGAACGCAGCCATTTTCCATTAATAATACAAACTCGGTCGCTGAAACGAGAAGTCCAATAGTTCATTGTCTGCTTGTAAATGAAAAGACATTGAATGCCATTTGTTAAACATGAAGCAGTGGTCCAATGTGTAGCGTGCTTTTTATGTAAAACCATTTTATAAAAATGGTGACCACTTGGTGGTGACTTGTGTACAAAAACTGTTTGGAAATCATTTCATGGCATAGAAGTGCCGGCCGCTTATGTCACTATGTTGTGAGTGAAAAATTTTGAAGAAACTGCATCCATATTTAACCTAATATGAGGAGAACCTATTTTTGGTAGGCATGGCGTTCGCTAAAAAACTGATTTGAAAACATATTTGTCTGGAACTGAATAATGACAAAATATCACAGGCTTGCAATGATGGAAGATTGCAACTTAAATTACTTAAAACAGCAAAATACAATAAGAGAGCGTTCCGTTACTAGTCAAGAGAGCTGCATTATCAGTATTAAAAGCTTTCAGTTAAGGCCCGGTTGAAATGAGGTGTCTAATAAATGATTTTGCGTGAAAAGTGTTTGTGTATATTGACACTTAATAGACCAAAACGAGTATAACAAAGTATCAAATATTGCCTAGAGGCGCGGAAGGTAAGGCAGCACATTTTGGCAGTCACTTATTACATTTAATTTTGCTGACTAACCTATAAATAAAAAATGTTTAGAGCTTCAAAGCACTTAACAAAGTTAAAATTACTTTTGACGAATATTATTAGATATAACTTCAATTAAATCTAGTAATAGTACACTATTCAGCCATCTAAATTTGATGGTTGATTTAGACCCACGCAAACTGTAGCTATAATCTCTACCGAGACGGTAACCGGCACCTCCACCATATATATTTCAGAGAGAATACATGTTGATTTACTTAACAACGGTATAATAAATGTATTCACCTTAGACACAATCTTGTCTACAGCGACGATTTAACTGATTATACAACTCATAATGTATTAACTACCTACTGGACTAATAAGTAATAATCAAGGACCGTCCTTTTGAAGCGACTATATCACTCACATTTCTGTCAACCAATCACACAGCTGGAATTCCTTAGCAACTGCCAATGACATTCATTTTATAGCCAAAAACTCACGTGCGAATTTTAATAAGTGATAAAATCACTTGTGGTTTTATCTATACAAATGGAGTGTTGTCAAAACGGCTCATTTTCACTCACAATGCTCGCAATTACTACACACTATTATTTTAGTTTTTTGTTTCCTCTTCTTTTGAGTTACCAGCCAAACACATGGCAAAATGAACACAACCTAAGAGAGTAAATTTCGAAAATATCCGATAACTGCGGAACTTACTAATAGCAAACTACATTGCAACAAATTTTGTTCGATATATAGATTATTATCTGAACAAGCACTTACAAATTATCCAAATCAATTTTATCGGAAAATTTTGGTCACTTGTTATATTACTTATGATAATCACCTTTGTTGATTTACCATAGCAACCGATTTTAATCGTCGATTGTTCATTGCAAATTGCTTGTCGGTTACATTTCCTATCTGTCATAAATTGATCGGACAGTTAAAAATAATAAAATTGACGACTATTGTATTTTGAGAAGAATTTATTATACAAATTATTTAGTAAGAATGAATTAATTTCGAACATGGAGAGAATATTATGAAGGTGGGATCTTACTAGAAAGAGAAAAAGTTACTTTATTGATTGAAAATTATTGGTTTTGGAATGTGAAAACATGTATTGTGTAGAGTCGTAATGACAACAAATTCAAATATAAATGTCATAATAAATATGTTGCACAATAGTTATTTACGATACAAGTGTTAAAAGTGCGATTTTATTTCACGAGTTAAAAGTTAACGAGTAAAATAAAATAACATTTTTGTACTCGCCTATCAAAACCTATCATTTCACGATTCGATTTGCGTGCGTAAAAAGTCACTTTAAGCACGAGTGCGTAAAAGTAAAGTTGGTACTTACTGGAACTTGATTAATTTAGTGACATTTTAAAATCATAAATCCCTAACCTCAATAATATATGGTCATAAACGATAACGTATTTAACAATATGTATTATTATTATAGTTCTCGTACAAAAAATATTATACAAACTTCGTGCGTGAAACATTTCGCGAATTCGTGTCCATAAAGCGCTCGCCTTACGGCCGCGCTTTAAACTGGTCACTCATTCGCGAAATATGATTTCACGCACTTGGTTCGTAAATAACTATTTTAACACGTGTATCGTACACTATTTTTTCTACAACTGTTTATATTTAATTAAATGAATTAGGATTTCTACAAAATTTTATCACAACTATTAATATGTCGAGTCAGAAATGTCAGTCACGGTAACGCAGTGTTATTTGAGAAGTAGAAATGTCAAGAAAGTTTTGTTGACGTTTTTTATTCCTATTAAAATAATAAAACTGGATCTTGATGAGATTGATTGAAACCACTGGTGATGCCCAATGAATCCATATTATACAGCGTTAGTAAAAAGTCCCGCAACGGTCGAATAACTTTGTTATTTGAAAATTATGATTTCTGAAATTTGGTATGGGGATATAGTTAATATAAATGCATTTTATTCAATACAGTTTATATTTTTTTCACTTCCGGTTTAATCGGCAATACGTCCTTGGAAATACCATTTCACAATCTGCACCATTTCATCGATGGTAGAGACTGGTATAGACTATATCCATAATTTTACACACTTGACAGATTAGGTACAACTAACATAAACGAATGACACATGTTCCTAAGGTAATATATTGGATTGGTATATTTTCCTGATCGTCATATTCAGTGTGTCATTCCTCACTACATTCTCCTAATATCAATGTAAAGTTGTAATCACGAAAGATGATCCCTGCGTCACTTACATATAACTCAATCAACGACATTCAAAGAACAATTTTCATATCCGAATATGTATTAGGACAGCATGGATGACAGTTTGTTTTTCGAAACTTTGCCTAGCACAGACGTACGGCTCGTGCAATTCACTTGCATAAGACAAAGAGAACACTCTAAATATCAAAATGAATATGGCAGCTATGACATTTTTCATTTTTGGGTTAAGCGCGTGGGGATTTATTCACAGGCTCTCAAAATTTAAAACAAGTTGTTGCAATTGTACCTACCGTAATGTTCTACTATATATATAAATATAGCTGTTATAAATATATATATATATAAAAAATTGTTAAACGAATACGTATTTATTTTGTAAGGACGAAATCAATGATAGTTCCATCAAATGTCTGCGGAGATCAATTGTCAAATTTATGTCAAATTTTTAAGTGAAGAAGCGAAAATATATAGCTTAAGCGCAGATAACGAACTAATCTCGTCTTTGTCTTATTCAAGTGAATTGCACGAACCGTACGTCTGTGCTAGGCGAAATTTCAAAATACAAACTGACATCTAGGCTGTTCTACAAATAGATTTTCGGATATGAAAATTATTCTTTGAATGTCGTTGATTGAGTTATATGTAAGTGACGCAGGGATCATCTTTCGTGATTACAACTGATGTGGTTGTCTGTATATTAGTGTATATTAATTCCTGCTGTTTTTTTTGCTTTATTATGTGCATTGTATATTGTACGATTAGGCAGCTTTTAATGCTTGTCAGTGATGACATTTCCTATATGTATTAGTACTCGTTAGAAATTAACTCAAAATGTCGTAATTTAGAGAAGTTGCTTCATTCGTTGTATAATCAGTTATAATATCACAAGAGCATAGAAAATAATCGATTATATTTCCGAGTCACGAGACGTATTCTGCGAATATACGTCGATATACGTCGAGTGAAGAGGATATATAATGATTATTTTCGTTTGCTCGAGTGGTATTCGTTACGATTATATAAAGAATTAACTAACGAAATTTAAAATACTTGCTAATTGTTCGTCAGAAGTTTGAGCACAAAGTTTATATAATTTTGCTGTTCACAAAATTCGGTGAACTGTTTCCAAACATACTAGTGTTTTAACGGTATTTTGCAGTGTCAACTCTTCAATTTCTTTATCTATTTCGGTCCCCGAGCTTATACCAAAGCGTTGCATGTCGAAAAAGTTAAAAAAGACATTATGAAAATTGCTGAATATATTTTTGACGTTTATCAACAAACTTCAAAGCACTTGTTACCATGACAAAAGTCATATTTTTGGAGGAAGCGAAACACCAAAACGGTTATATCACGTCGTCAAGAGTATATTCACTTATCAATACATGGTAACTATGTAAAATTCGTAATTGCTATTGGCTAAATTTCAAATGAGTGATATAATCTAAAGAATACAACTCTTGGGTTTGTGATTATCGATTATCGATAATTGCAAAACCATTCGTTGTATTATTATTATATGTATGATAATTATATAAAAGGTGTATGAATTAATAAATTAATGTAATAGTCGCTTGTTTTGTTTAAATATTTCATATAGGTACACTCGCTTGCAATAAAATTGCGTACACTTTTTTACAGCTATGTGATTTGGATATAATCTGTCATCTATAATCGAGAACCTATGTACTTTGTAATTATTCTTTAAATTTAAAGATAATCATGAGAAAAAGCCATTTCTTTTATTCCTAGACGAAAAAATATATATTCTCACCTAGAAATCGGAGAAGAAGCAAGCACGATTACAGCGCTATCTCATAACGCGGCGTTTACGTGAACTACAACGTGTGACGTATAAGCCTTGTTTATGTCATGTTTATGTTATCGAAATCAATGGCTTGACTACTTGTGTCTTGTATTCGGACGATTTCTTTTAATTAAAAAAAAATGGTTCACTGCCATGAGGAGAGATGTACCTTTGGCAGAGAAGACTACAGGGTATTGTTGTTCTGATCATTTTGATGTAAGTACAAGCACCTAACTTATGTTACGAGTAGTATGATATTAAAATTAGTGATATTCTACAAGTACATACGTTTCAATAAAATGTATTATCATGCATGTACACAAAGTACTAATTCTATGTAATGGTTAAAAAAGGATCTTACATTTGTGTTATCATATTAGTAATGCCATAACAATATAATCTGACTTACTGGTTTTCTACGTCAGCTTGCATTTGGGTCACGTGACTTCCTCGAGCATCTTTCAACTCAAAAAATCTCGAAAATCACAAGTCTTTGAAAAAAAAATAATTTCTGTTTCATTTACCGACGATCTCAATACTTTATAAAATGTTTAATTCCTGTTAACTTTTGAGAAATCTAAGTTGTCTATTTGCCAAAATTTTATTATATATAGTTGTCAATCTTATCTCTTACCTACCATATATTGTTATATTAAAACGTATTATGCTTTCAAGTGGACATCATAACCTCATTTTAAAAAGTACATCCCAATACATCGAGAAAACATGAAAATTGGTATAAGGCTTGTACGCAGATTCTCATTTTGACAACTGAAACTGCATTCAAGAGATAGGATTTCTCTTTATAAGTTTGTTCAGTCATATATTTTCCCCTGAAGAAATCCTATCTATAGAGATTTTAAACACAATATATGATTTAACCCTCAAATGTTGGCACATAGATTTATAATTATATTATATTCTTATATTCTACATCGAAATTGTTTCTTCTTTATTTGTATTCTTTCACATATTTAATTACACTTTATATAATTTGTAGCTATAGTCTATAGAACTACAATACCTTCAATTAACGAATTATAGGTAAACATAATAATAGTTAGAAGTCGCACAGTGATTTATTATAGCCACAAACGCAGAGATGCATACATAAAGCGCACGGCTGCCGACATTGTCAGATCAAATTACGCAGAACAATCGCGATGGTTAATATACAGTGTATAGAAGTTTTGTCGCGAACGACTAAAATTTTATTTAAGTTAGGAACGTTACCAACAAAAAGAACGACAAAGTTTCACGTATTTAAGTCTTTTTCAAATTTAATTTTGGTAATATTAATACTTTATATAACTTGCCATGATATTATTAATGGAATTCGCACTAAAGACGTAGAATTGATTAATCATATGATCTGCTTTGTGCTTATACCTGTGGTAATAGTCGTAGTGAAAGTGATATCATTTACTCTGAATAAGAATCGTTTTTTGTCGCTGCTTAGTATTCTAGAATCTAACGTTTTTAACGAACACAACCATGATTTGAATAAACATATTCAAATAATTGACCGAATTGCAAAGTTTGTACTCATGTATATTCTAACTGCAATGTGCGTTACAGAATTTGCTTTCGGTATTTTTCCTTTGTTCACAAAAATGAAACTTGCGATACCAGCACCTTTTCCTCTCGGAAAATATACAGTTTACTACAGTATCTTCCATACATTTGTGACAGTTTATTTGATCATAAACTCAACGTTTACTAATCTGTTGTATTTAACCTTAATGGGTCTATGTGTGGCTCAATTGAAGATTCTACATGAAAATCTAGTTAGTATATTTGATAATGAAAAAAAAACGGTGGATATTTGCATCGCCTACAACAAAGTGGACAAAGTTCTTAGAGAATGCATCGTTTTACATAAAACTATAAACATGTAAGTATTTAACATCTGTATTTACCTAATTATTTTGAAAACAGGATCCAAACAAGATAGCAAAATTTAAATTATGCAGTTATGACACAACTAGAACATATCTAAATCGTTTTGAAACTAAAAAAATTGACGGACTATACAAATAAGCAGAAAAAATATGTAGTTCATATTTTTTTATTACTTGAAATAAGAATAGATATATTAATTTATTAATTCAATTCCAAGTTCTCAGCAGAATTTGTTATGTGTAATTTATAACAATTGTTACTTACACTATGAGATATATTGAAAGACAATCAACACAGAGACGTTCCGAAGAAAGCTGTGGCCTATAAACGGGTATTTTTCGACAGTTTGATATTTTTCTAAACTGTAACAATAATATTGTTGAATTACATACTACGGATACCAATTGTAATTACTCTAATGACTTTAATAATTTTTTCCTATATTTTTTGAGTGAAACATTATTGGAAACTATTCACAAATTCATTAATAGGTATCTAAAAAGCCGTGTCATTGAACGACAGAAACTCGGATTTTTGCGTCCCAGCAGATTTCTATGGATTAAAAATATACTGCCTTGAAAGTTCTGTTAGAGAAAGTAAATTAGAAATAGAGACTACTATATGTACTGCTTATAAGATCACTACAATATTGGGCATGCAACAAGTTCGTATTGTTTCTTCAAGAACGCAGCTCCACATATTTTAGTAGTCAGATTCGCACCCACATTTTCGGGTGCTGGCTGGACAAGAAAATAGACTAGCGTGTTCTATCTACCTATTGTGGTGCAGAAAATTGCCAAACATATTGTTGCGAATTGCTATATAGTAAATTTAAATTTCCTTCATGCTCTCCAGCAGTGATAGAAACAATAATTTTGAATAATTTGAATCACTGTCCATAGGCTTAGGAAAATCCATGATGGTCTATTTTCTTGCCCATCAAACATTCCACGCACTATACTTTGCAAAAATCACAAAATGTACGTATTTAAATTTCCTTAACGCCGTCTAGCAGTGATGAACATGATATTAAACAGTTTGAATCACTAAGCATAGACCAAATAAGCTCTAAAATTCTTAACATTCACACGTTTCACAAGATACCTTCCAATAATTAAAATATACACTATATCTGGTTTTTGCTAATTGATTGGTAATTTAACCTACATTTTAAATCTGTAGCGAAAAGTGTACGTTTTCATTTGTAAGCATTATATTGTGAGAGTAGAACTGTTTCCAACGAGACTATGTTTGCAAAATTCGGTTAAACAGAACCAGAGTTATAAGCGTTTCTTTGAACCAAAGCTTCCCCTCCATCCCTTCTCCTATTTGACAAAATACAAAAAATGTGTCCAGTGTAAAATGTGCGAAATTTTCAGAAAATTCTAATTTTCATATTTGTAATACATTGGTAAATTTTGTATAAAATAAGAATTTAAATATTTGGTGTTACGTTACGCCATCTAGCGGTCATTCCGCCTAAATAATTTCCAGATTTTTCTTGAGACTGCTTCAGTCAGTAGTATTTTTTCCCGAAGTTGTACTATAAACCGTTCCTGAGATATGGCCGAATGCCATTCTTAGTTGGCCATCCGGCACAATAGTGTCAGGAAGTTTTAACGATTTGCAATATAATCATGAATATGTAATAAAAAACATAATGAATACAAAAATCTGAAACCATACTAATAGCAATATACAACAGCCTGTATATTATATCAGTATTCAATTCCTATTCAATTTTGTTGTATTTGAAATCAGCGAGTTATAATTGTTTGAAATTGTTGAAATTGAGCGGTATGTGGAAAACGCCCTGTATAAAAAAAATTATATTTTAAAGGACGAGACACTTTAGTGATGTCATGCAATTCCCCATGTCACATTTTAAGCCAGTAGCGTGTTTGCTTGCAGCAATATCGTGATTTATTTGGGACTGTGTTTTTCTAGAAAACTTAAAAAAAATTGAAATATCTCAAAAACTATTCATTTTTGGTATAGGACATGGTGCATGAAATTTGTTCAGAATTTGATAGAGAATTGAAAAGTAGAATAAAAAATACCATGTTCTATTTAAAATAAGCGAATTCGTATCTACTTCCGATATACCGCAAGTAGACCATTCGTGCAAATATTATATTTAAAATCAGCATTATCGATAGTGTAATATGAAAAAATTTTACATTTCGCCTATTACTGCATCTCCAAAAATTTTTAATTAATCAATCTTAAATTATAAGTATAAGAAAAAAATGTTAAGAACAATGTATATAAAAATTATGTGAAACATTCTGACATAAATTTGTCATTATTTTGAAAAGCCCCGTTTAATTAGGAATTGTCATCAGCCTATATTCTCTTAAATAAAAGAAAATTTGTCATAAAAAGAAATCGAACAATCAGCTTTTTGATAATAACAAAATAAAAGATGGTAGCCAATGGTGTGGAGTCAATCTGTATCTCCTACAATTGTCGAGATTTTCTTTATGTGTGGTGAGGACTTAGTTGCAGTGACTCTGTTGACAGCCGTATCGCGTGTCTGGCTATCGCTGCAATTCTCGCAGTATAGCTTTTATGTATGTCTAATTGTATATTAATTTTCAACTCTCCGAAAAAATGTCACCGTCTCTTCGGAAAATTGAAACCCGACCCCTGTCGTTTCGCCACAGCGATAGTCAGACGCCTAACCACTGCGGCTATCGATGCGTTTAATTTCGCTCTGAACACACCGAAATTTGCCCACCATGATCAGTCTCAAATGTAGAAGAAAATTATTATACATTGTTTACAATTTACTTCGCAAACTTTACACTGTATTTTGTATCAAAACTGTAATTAATATTTCACGTTTACTGTATAAATGTTTCAATTTTGTACTTTCATAGTCAAATTCTAAACAGGTTGCATGTTTATGTTTACATCTCGTTCGAAACATCGCAGTACTGTAGCATATTTACTATACTCTTAGGAATCCTGAAGTAAATATATAACCTTTGAACATCAATTATTTTGAAGAGTGATTTCAAGGACTGTGGGCTCGTAATAAACAGATAAAACATCAGTATCGCCAAACACCACAACTTTGATTAACACGTGTCGCGAGTAATTAATCAAAGTTGTGGCGTTTGGTGATACCGATGCTTTGATTTTTTTTAATTGTTTTGAAATCGAATTATTGCAAAATTTACAAAATACAAACAAATTAGCGAACATGTCATGAATCATCATTGCATATGCCTTGAATAAATCTGTAATAAGCGTGAAAAGATTCACCGGTTGTATACAATCCAAATTTGAATGAAGGTATTTATAAGTTGTTTCAACCGTTATTACTTTTAGGTACATTGACGAACTAAATGTTCTGATATCCTTTCCTTTACTGGTACAGTATCTATTCGGCTGTTTTATTATATGCTATACGATGGTACAACTAACTTTCACGGTGAGTATAAATCACAAATAGAGCCTTTCTAAAAGTATTACATACATAAGTCTCTTATAAAGCACAATTCATGAATAATTTTTTAAACACGATCATTTAAATATCTAATTATTACTAAAGTGCAAATCGTGCTTAGTCTGTGTAGCAGATGTCCTATCTATCAAGATTCTCAAGAAACAGTGTAACGTTACCTTCTAAGGGTGGAAAAAATAGAAGGAGAGGACTATAGTTGAAAAAGGAGAAATAGAATATATACCTCAGTGTCATATGTATGTATACAGATCGTTGCATCGCAAGTGCCGTCAAACGCTCGCTCCGATTGACGTATTACTTCGTTGAGCAGGTCTTAGCGTTGTAGTATGTATGTACGTGCATAGCTGCGCCGGTGGTATGAATTATACGTAATGTAGGTATACTCATATGATAAAATTTTCTTTAACGTGCACAATGTGCCCGCTGTTTTTATCCTCATAAAAACTAAATATGTAGTTATAACAAGAATAGCAAACTTGTGCACAGAATATGTATTGTAAGAAGATGTTTATGACGAATGAAAAATGTAAAATATTAAAGCAATGTGGAGAATAGTAATACTATGTATTATCACAACAATTCACAGTAAAATAATGAAATTTAAATTCTGTAATTAGTAGCTAAATAAAAAATGAATATTCTCATATTTGCAGGAATAAACGTTAAAAAAATATGCATATGTTACAACAGAAGGAATCTATTATTAGTCATAAATTATTATTTTATAAGTTAACATAAAAGCGACCACTTTTCTAATGCATTAAATGCTCGAAACGTCTTCCGGTCGCCTCAAAGCAATATGCTAAATGATCGTAGAAGCCTCGTTGCGCATTCTGTAAAATTGCTGGAGGAATGTCATCAAAAGTGTTAATAATTTTTTGTTGCAATTCTGCCAAATTGTTTGGTCTATCGTTTTCAAATGTATAGATCTTAGTTTTCATGTATCCCCATAAGAAAAAGTCATTAGGGAAGAGATCTGGTGATCTAGATGGCCAGCGAATAGTTCCCCAGGTACTTAGAACACGGTTTGGAAATCCATTATGAAGATATTCCCATACAACTCTACTATTATGAGCGGGACACCCATCCTGTTGAAACCATATGTTATCCAAGTTGAGCACCAATTCGGGGAGGCGTGGGCTAATTCGACTCTGGAGCAAGTTAAGATACTTCTCGCCTGTTAAATTGCCATCTATAAAAAATGGTCCAATTTTATGCTCTCCAAGTAATCCCGCCCAAAAGTTTAATTTTTGGGGATACTGAATTCTAGCATTGTATGTTAGGTGCGGGTTTTCTCTTGCCCAGTGTCGAGGTACAGCGGGATTATGTCTTCCGTGCAACGGGAAAGTACTTTCATCCGTAAATAATATATTTGCAATAAAATTTGCGTTTTGATTGCAAATGATCAGCATTGCTGGACTTCGTCCTTTGATGTACGTATGACAGAATTGTGTCTTATATTTATATACCCTATTTTTTATATAGATTGTTATATTGTTTTGTTGTGTACATCAATAAAGTTTATTATGATTATTATTAAAAATATGCATCATATTTTCGCAAAATTCCATTCTCTGTTCTTCATCTTCGGGAAATATTTCATTTGTTTTCTGTAATCTGTAGGCATGGTATTTATTTTTCTTTAAAACACAGCATACTGTGCTTTTAGAAATATCCAGCTGCTCACTAATACCCAATGAAGATATTTTCGGGTTCTGTTCGACACTGGCACAAATTAAAAGATTTCTTTCGTCTTGGCGAACAAATGGCTGCCTATGACGTTTGTGCTTGTTCGGCATAATACAGCCCAATCTTTCAAAATTAGTTATTATTCGCTGAATTGTTTTTAGAGCGGGTCGTGATTGATAATTCTCATAAAAGCGCTCTATTATTTGCCTTAGGGGTATTTCCTGATGATACCACTTAATAATTTGTTTTATTTGAACTAAATTATAAACATTCATTATTTTTATAACATATAAATACCAAACTAACAAACTAAATAAATACTTATGTATGTATCTTACACTAAACTCTGCAGAAAACCTAATAGAAACGACGACAAAACACACTAACTAAACGAATATGTTTAGCAAAAATGCCTGAAGAATGAGACAATTAACAGATTAGGATATAATAAGAAAATGCAAATGAAAAGAATATTGTATCAACAAGAATAATAAAAAAATGAAAATGTAATAAAATATCGCAAAGCGCTAGAACATATAAGACAACTACCTTCTACAATGCCTAACTGGAGACTGCAAATATCCAAATATTCATACGTATTCTCTGCGCAACATGTATCGGCGCCGCCGCGGCATATGGACTGAACTAAGACATACCGTTCAACTATCGATATAATATTTTGACGGCACTTGCGTGCAACGATCTGTATATATACATACGCGCACCAATCATGAACGACAATCAATCGAGATATAGCACAGAATATTTGAGTATTGTAAAACTTGCTATTCTAACACAATCTGTGTATTGCTAGATAATACTCGATAATCCTAAAGTAAATCAAAATTACCCAATTATCAATGTCACCCTACACTATTTTTTGTTCATTAATTTCTGTTTATTATTTTACGTCACTCTGTTCCTAATCAGTATTAACAGCTATATCTTACTACCATTTGAAATTTGTTTCAGGATAAAGGCCTCGTAAATATGATGAGTATTTGCGGATATGCATGTGTTATGTTTTTCGAATTATTAGCATATCACTGGATCGGACATGAAATTATGGATAGGGTAACGGTACTTCAACATTATTCAGGAATCATTCAAAATTGTACCTTTTCAGAGTGTTAAAATTATCGAATCATCATATCTTTCAATTTGGTATGAACTGAATCAAAAATTCAAGAAAACTCTCATGCTACTAATGGAACGAGCCAAAAGGCCGCTGGTTATTCAACCATACAACTTCGTATTTATTACGTTGGATTCCTTAGGCGTGGTAAGGAATGATATCATCAATAACTTATTCTACTAAAATGTTATCTTTTTTAGATAGTGCGATGGTCGTATTCATTATTTGCCTTAATTAAAGCCAAATATGGATAAAGAACTATAGACTACATGATAATATTATAGCAAGCATGCTATCTTCTAATATGTACAAGCTGTATCTATAATCAAAAGCTGTAAACTTTAAAGACTGTAAATAGAAATATTCTACTTCATTAAATTATTATTTTATTTTGAAAATGTCCAAAGTCACGCAAGTTTCATATATTGACATATGATATCTTCCTGAGAGTACATTCCGTGATGTACAATCAGAAACTTGACCTTTTCGACCAATTCGCTTCTAAGCAGTCCCTTATAAGCAATACAACTGTAAAGAGGTTCATACTAAGACAAAGTATAGACGAATATTATATTAAGTTTGGATTTAATATGTACCACATCACGTTAAATGAAGATTCACATTCCAACATTCATAAGGAATGTTTAATTTCTAATAAAGTATATTATGTTTTCTTTTTTATTATTATTTATTTGCGCTTTTGGGTATAAGAAAATAGAATAGTTGTATTGTTTATCATTAATATAAATATAGGCGACGTTATCACAAAAAAAGTAATTCATTTATAGAAAGATATAAACACAACAAACAAGCTAATATTCAAAATCGTGATTAATTAGTATATAGAATGAGCAAATGCACTGCAAAAACTTAATTCCAAGAGAACGAAAAGTGATAACTCATCTTGGCTGTCCACAGTCTGTAAGACTACAATTGCGTTATTTTGTTATGCTTTCAGTATGCGAGTGACATCATAAGGTGACAGCAGTTGGTTTTTGTACATTGCCCTATTTAAATTCAACTATTTTAGAAATATTATGAATTCATTGTAGAAAGCTCTTTGAAGACGTCTACTAGCGTGGTAATATAACACTTCACAGCTCTAACAAAATTTATTTTATAACTACAGACACTTAACCAGCTTTTGCTCAGAAAAACATGGGTGGATGCACTAAATGATGATAGTGTAAATGTAAAATTTAATAATTTTATAAATACAATAAACTTCCATTATAATCTCGTATTTCTAATGAAAAGCACGTATACGTATAAATACAGGTAACACAAACAACCAGACTACACATTTCATCATGACAATAACTCTTTTATTAACTACTATAAAAAAATTCACTGTCCCTGTATATAAATGTCATTAAAACCTCAAAATTGCTCTATACTAGTAAAATTAGAGAATTCCCAAATAAAACTAAAACAGCTTGGAGCATCATAAATACCCAATTAAAAACCTAGACTGTAAGCAAAATATGACACTTCATATGATTAACGAAATAATAACTGAACCAATAGTCGATGTAACAATCAAAACATAACGATTTAACATTCCTTTTAGATTTGATTTGATCATATTTAATTACGCGTCGATAACCGCAGTAGTTAGGCGGCTGACTGTCGTCGTGGCGGAACTATAGGCGCCGGGTTTCAATTCTCCTGAGAGACGGTGAGATTTTTTTCGGAGAACTGAAATCCGGATCGACTTACCATTCGCTGTTGGGAACAAAGCTGTTAACAGCGCGGCATTATAAAAGGCGGTATGATAAAACAAAACTAAATCAAAGTATCTAAGAAACAACTAGACTACCGTACACAAAGATAATGCAAAGGACAATAGACACCTCTCTGGATAGCATAGAAAATTAGGATAAAATCAATGAGACCAAGTCCAGACGACAATCAAATAACCATAGTGCAGGCTAGTCAAGCAACCGGAAACGTACTAATAAAAGTAAGTATAATAGGGCTGGTACCCTGTAGGGTCCGAGAAAGAATGGAGGAGCTCAGATGTTTTAAATGGATTTGAAATACGAATGCCGAAATACGGGTACAGGTGAGCGCAGAAAGACAAGGCTAGTCGTCCTACGGTAAAAAATTAACTCAAACGAAAGTTCACATATGATATAAACCCAATATTAATATCTGCCTATTCTTAATTACAACAAAACTCAATATTCAAAGTGTTTTCGTCGGGAGCGTTGCATATGTATAAAGTGGAGAGGGTTGCACACGTATGAAGTGGTAAGACTTTACCTTTAATGTTCCCTGAATACCTTATACGATGAATTCGTAAGATTTGTTGACTGAGGATATCAAAGTCACAGGCATCTGTGTAATAACTGTAGTCAATTTCTTGCCATTTACGGGGGAGTATTTAGTCGAATAAGCGGAAAAACAGAACTTGCTCTAAGCATAAGGGACACACCAACAGCGAAAAATAAAACACTAAATCAAATATCGACATAATTTAGGCAACAAAATACGAAACTAATCAAGATAATATACATAAGAAGTCAGCAAGAAAAGCTAGTAGAAAAGGTTCCTAAACAACGTAGATGAAGACATTTGGAGTGATGAGTGTAGACTAGCCATCTTCCAATTGGCGGAACTTCACAGTATAACCTAAATATGACGTGGAAATTGAAATAAATGTTGGAGCCTTTTTCAGCAAAAAAAAATACTCTACAAAGATGGACCACACTATCGATGAAATACCTCACCTCATAGAAGAGAAACTACTAAAACGCGCTGCTGCAAAACTGAATACTATAACTGAATACAATTTCTTTCTTCAGCATATTGGGCAAGCTGTACAAACGTTTAGTTAAGAAAGGGTTAGGAATAGAACTGGAAAAAAAACAGAGAAGTTGTGTGAATAACTGTTGCAAAAGGAAAATCGATGGTACACGCAATAAAAGCGATCTTAAATAAGGTTAATAAATCAATGTATATTTAGGATATAAATGAATAAATGCGAAAAAATTAAGACGGTGATTTCTTGTTACAAATTATAAGAGATTCTACATAAAAAGAAATATTCTGTAGTTTTTTACTTGTTTCTTGAAATTAAGTAGACTTTGTTTACTCAGTGAATAATGTCTTAATTTTTTCCTATAGTTTTAAGGGGTAGCAAACGTTAACAATTTTTTTAAGATAATTTAAATACATAGCATGACTTGCATAGGATAGATAAAATAATCGAACTGTAGTTTATTTAATGAGCGGCTGTAAGACTGATATTTTGTAATTGTTGTTAGTTAGTAATTGTCATTTAGTGACAATACTGTGAATACTTTAGGTGTTTATTCAACAAAATGGAGACATATTATTTGAATCTCCATCCCCTATCCCTTCTCACCCCTTATTCGTTTATATCTTATTTATTCATTCTTGCGTTTTGAGTTGATTTACACTATTCGCGGTGTGAAAGAATTAAGTAAAAATACGATACAATTTTAACTTAGCACTTGATTTTGAAGAGGACATAAATAGTTGGATTGTTTTCATTCATTTATTTGCTTCGTTCAGAACACGCGATCCTTCGTCAGAGTGAAAAATTAAAATTAGTATGCGTGTATATACATATGTATGTATACTACTATACACCTCGACGAGATCAACAATTTTCCTACTAAATTTTACCTTCTGTTTTACTTCTATATATGTATCTTATACTACACTAACAAAAACAAAACAAAATGTATACCTATCTTGCTTATATATCGTGACATTAAAATACACCGTTTTAACGTATGGTTACTGAGAAGTACTAACAGACTGCGTTATAATTGGAGAACGTATAATGGGATAATTACATAAATGAGAAAAAGTAATATAGCAGGAACTTTTCAAATCATTCTTGTGAAGTCAGAGGAAGTGAAAACAATATGTCACATACAAGTTGCATAAAAGTGTTATCTAAACCTATTTGGATGTTACGAAAAACTGGCATGTGGTCATTAGAAAGGTTTAGTACATTACACACGATTAAATTGACCACCTATACAATTTTAAGTATAATAGCGTATGGTATTGTTATTTACAATTTGAAAATTGCTATAAGTACTAACGATACAGGTTCACTAAATTGGATGATATCGGTAATATTACCTCTTACCAATTATTATTCGAAACCTATAGTATTATATTCCCGGAAAAATTGTCTGTATTCTATTCTAACAGACTTACAATCAGATGCTTTCAATATACGAAGTGAGAAATTAAACGAACATATTCAACATGCATATAAGATTTCCAATATGCTCTACAGCTTTTTCCTCTTCGCTTGTATAACATTTTTGGCAATGTTTAGTATAATGCCAGTTGTCGCCGATAATGCTATAATGATCATTCCTGTATTATTCGACATTGGAAAATTTGATAAATACTACAGAATATGTCATATGTTCTATAGTTTCTTTAGCGGATGCATTTCGACTGCTTGTGATAGTTTTTATATGACTTTGATTTACATTGGCGCAGTACAAATGAATATACTCGAAGAACGACTGTCAAACATATATGAAGATGCCACAAAAACATCTAAAAGCCTTCACGGTAATAAAAATATGGACGCTATATCTGGAGGCATACTGCGAGAGTGTGTTATACTGCATAACGCAATAAACAAGTACGTATTGCAACATTTGTGTTAGCACATTGTGCCAGTACACGTAAAATATAATCGTTTCTTTTAAAAATATGTGCAATTGTTACTTACCAAAAACACATTTAATCCTAAAACAGTCAAAACTTCATATACATGCAAATCTGCTTTTGCCTCGACATCATCTCCTAAGCATTTTAATGTATTGCAGGTACATTGAAAAACTGGGGACACTGCTTTCCCTGCCATTATTTGTCCAATACGTTAGTGGTTGTTTTATGATCTGCAGCTGCATACTACAGTTAATCTTTGGGGTAAATCTATATATATTTGTAACTACTTATTTAAAATCTGTATTTCGTACGTGTAATAACATCATAATTAAGTGGAAGTACAACCACGTATTTTATATAGAAATAAAGATTACCTAACATAAAATATTGATTGTAATGTTGAAATTATTAAGAAAGTAGCAAGTTCAAACTAGTTCAGCAGCTCAGGCCCGGATCACATTGAAAACTACTAATTCTGTAGAAATTTTGCCATTGCCCTTACCAACAAGTAACTATTACTGGAAATCAATGCTTCAATTTTGCTAAACACTATACTCACTGAATTTGCTTTAAAGGTTTTTTCTTAGATTTTCATTAAACCTGGTTGAAAATTTAAAGATATGCAATGTGTTGTAAATATAAAGGTAATACAAATAACAGTCCAATAGCCTCATAAATATATTCAGTTGGGTGTCTATCAATTGCCCAAAATTATAACCTCGTACCCTCTCACCTCTGAATTTCCAATTATGTATTAAAAACGTTGAAAATTAAATATACTGGAATAACTGCTTCGATTTTCCTAGGAAAATCTAGCTCGCATCCATGATAATAAATAATCTTTCAAACTATGCAATACGTCTCATATTTGAATAAAACTTGTATGGATACTAACGGTCCAATAAAATTACTGACAAACTCCAACCACACTGAATTGTATTTGTATGTTGTGCATATACATTTTTTCGTTGCCTAAAAGAAATAAAGTTATAACAAAATACTACAAATAAACTTAATTGTCGAAATTTCGCATAAATCAGACATATCTAGGCATAGCGAGAGAAAAAATTTCTCTGAATTTACATTATTTCTACACAGATGTAGCAAATACTAATTTTTTGAAATCTTTGATTTAAAGAATCGCACGATATAGTCTCTCTATTTTGTATAATATGCTGTAGGAGTTAGTGGGTTACCCGGCATACGTTCAGTACCCGATCTTGTATCAGTACCGACCTTGTACAAATATTGTTTCCCTGAGACAATTTTAATTCGTTGACGAGTCGAACTGTATTTTATTCAAAAAAATTGTATAAATTTTATGTCAATGTACAGTGCGTTTATTATGAAACAAACAAATTCGTTTAAAATTTAGGTAGGTAATTATTTTGCAGAAAAACGCTCGGGCACATCGATTAGTAGTTTTAGTTACAAAGTTTTTGACATGAGAACATTGTATACAGAGAGTCTAAAAAAGAACATATACTGCCATCAATTTTTTTCGTGAAACATCCTGTATATTATGCCATTTTTGGATACTTCTGTAAATTTTGAGTGATAACTTAAAATACACAATTATTGAAATAAAATGTTTAAATTGAACAAATACACCTTGAACTTTTTTTAAAGCCAACAAAAACATCCTTGTATGGTAAATTTTATCTTCAACAAAAAAACTCTTCTTCGAATTAATCGATTTTCATTTCTCGACTACCAGACCATTTTCATGTGGATATTTTGCGGAAATAAAAATCTAAACTATTAACTAACAGTTTAGATTTTAAAATTTATTTATTTCATTTAAAATGTCTAAAATTTACCATACCAGGTTGTTTTTGTTGACTTTAAAAAAAGTTCACTTGTGTATTTTAATATAGGACATTTCAAGCGTCATTATTTCAAAATTCGTTGATTTTAGACCTATTATGTTATAGATGTTTGTTAGTTATAGGTTTCAAAACTCTTTTCTTAGGGTTCAGGTGGGTTCTTAGACTCGTTTTCCTCACACACACAATTGAAACACGGGTATTAATGGTGCTAAAGAATTCAATTTTATTTTTATTTTCTTTTTGAATTACAATCTTTTTTAAATTTCGCGCCTTTACTAAGTATAAATGGGATAATTTATTTTACGTGATGAGATTAAAGTTAGAACGAAAAAAATGTGACAGAAGTGAAGTTTACACTTAAAAAAAAATTATAATATAACAACTTGGTGTTTAACACAGGTAAGAAATCTTAACTTTTAATTACTTATATCTAATTAAGAACTTTGGTCTGTTAACGTCTTTTCTAGGTTAACTTCTTTTGTAACGACTACCATTAATAATTTCTAGGATTAAATTTGGCAAATTGGGATTACAGGATTCTCTTAAAACTGGTAAGGGATCTGTTATTTTATTTAATTCATTATGACTAAATCTGTCTTAAAAATTTGTCTTTATCTTTTATTTACTATAGTAACAAAATTTGATTGGCATTATAATGCCTTTACACCACTTATCTGTTAAGAGTCGTTGGGATTGTCTCCGTCAAGGTTCGTCAAGTTCGGGCGATTTGGCTGGATTTACCGGGTACGGCTGGGATTTCGGGCAGGAATGGAGTTCTGGCCTTCGACGTGGAAATCCTCGCTAATTCGGCGTCGGAATGGCGGATCTGGGTTCTGCTGGTGCCTCGGGGATGAATTTAGGAAATTCTTCGTAGGAGTATTTAATTTAAAAAATGTGTCGTGTCCCTTTGACTATGGATGTTTGATATGAATTTTAATTGCGGATAAGGGAAATATTATGAATTTTTATGTGAAATAATGATTTTAAATTTATTGTTTACATTTCAGGGATCAATTCGACATAGGTCTAGAAGCGTTAATGGTTCGGACGCGTCTCATAGATAATATAATACTAACGTACTATAGATACGGCAGAAGGTCCTGTGTACTGTCGTCAAAGTTTTGGTACTCACACATTTCACCAGGTGTCGCTGGCATTGCTTTTTGAAATTTGAAATATGAAAAGCGCGAAATTGAGTGTCATTATGACATATTGTCATTCTGATTTTGTATGTTGTGTCACAAGCGTCTTTAAAAACAGTATTAGGTAGTAGAATATGGTAATTTTTGTGATATTCTTGGAGAAGATATAATATAAGTTGAAGGATTATGCACTCTACAAAAACTTTTTGAATAAAAAAGAGATAACAACAAGAACAAAAATGACGGTGTATCAAGCAGTATACTTACAAGTCTTAACCTATGAAGCAGAAAATTTGATACTTGATGAAAGACAAACAAAACGACTACAATCCAGTGACATTAGACAGATGCTGACAACAAAATCATTAAGAACTGAAGTAGAAGAAAAGAAACTGAAATGGTCGGGACACTTGATCAGAATGAATGAAAGTAGACAGGTGAAGCGGGTATGGCAGATAAGGAAAATCGGGAAAAATCGGAGAGGACGACCCAGAAAAACGTGGAACAGCAGTACGGATGAACTTCTGAAAAAAAGAGGAAAAACATGGAACGAGGCGAAGACCCTAGCCAGAAACAGGATAGAGTGGCGTGAATTTGTTGAATCTGTGGAACTAAATTAAGAGAACTTTACACCTCGACATCTTCGGGTATAAGAGGTCTTTGATTATGTATGTATGTATGAAGGATTATGTTAGACGTGGTTTAGTTTAAACCTTAAATAGTAGTGTTAAATACAGCTTAAGGATGAAACTATCGTTTCTATTAAATTGACAAGAGCTGACATACTAGTTTTGACATAAACCAGTGACACTTTATTTTCATATAGCATTATCCCATACAAATTGAAGCAGTACAAGAAATTTTTAATGTCTTCAAGGCGATAACTCCAGATACAATATACTTCGCCAAGGAGAGTACAGTATACAACATCCAATTAATAGGTAAATACAAGATGTGTTATTAAATTCTGTTATGGTTTAGACCTACATTCTAATAGTACCCCTTAGTGGCTTTCCGAGATTGTTAAAACTTGAATATCTTTTGAGATCATTTTTATAAATTACGTAACCTTCGGTTTCGATATTACAGGTATACGTGACATATATCATCCGAATTGAAACTTCACGAGAAGTGTTAGGGAATGAAATTTTATTTCGTCGTGTTCCACGAAGATAACATTTTTGTAAAAATATCTTTAATGAAAATATAGGACAATATTCAGAAACTATATAAAAGCGCTTTGTTTTTTAGTTTAAAAGTTAGAAATTCAATTTTCAATAATAAACAAGCTTTTCGTGTCCCAGTATGGTCTGTTTTAAATTTAACACATTTCACTAGATGGCGCAGAAACACGCCAACAAAATTTTATTAGAAGTGTCCATTCTATAGAGAATGAAATGTATATATTATCTATGACGCGTCTGTTTCTAATATTTTTTCCAAAAAAGAATTTTTTTTGATTCATGGCTGTCTGTTATTTGGATGAAAAATGCGATTTGGACTAAGAAATTGGCACAGATGAAAAGGGTTCTCAAATTCCTGGAAATAATGTAAAATTACCTTTGGAAATTGTGTTAAGAGATGTCACGTGAGTAATTGGATTATCGTCGATGGTTTTCCATTTTGAAAATGCAAATTTATTAAAATGTCAGTTAGATTAGATGTCCGTATTTTAGTCCGATCTGTCATTCATGTCGACAACTTAAATCTAGTTATATACAATTTTACCAACTTAACTTTTTCCATATTTCTACAATTTAAATGTCATTAGCTATTTACCTATTCTTTTTAAGTTTGAATTAAATGTCGTTACAATATATGTTATACAAAAAATGTTCATAACTTACAGTATAATTCAAAAATGGCGTAATATACAGGTTGTTCTATTAAAAAAAGACAGTGATGGCTGCATATGTTCCTCTTTAGACACCCTGTATACAATGTTCTTATATCAAAAAAATCGTAACTAAGAATACTAATCGACATGTTTGAGGGTTTTTCTACAAAATAATTACCTGAATTTTAAACGAATTTGTCCCTTTTGTCATTAACGCACTGCTTAACTGATAGTTGTTGTATCGACACCAGATACGTTTAAAAAATATTATGAGCAGTGGTTCGAAAACGGCTGTTGCACAAGGTATATAAAAGATCACACTGCATGTATAATACATTCTTCGAAACAAGATTGAAGCTGTATTTTGAAAGTAGACGGGATGAGAATTACCAATGTAATTGCCTAGAATAAAATCAAAGTTGATGCCACTAATCAGTCATTAGTTTTTTGCCTTGAAAGACGATTCCGGGGATTCTTGCAACGGGCGGTTCAGGCGGGCCACTTTCCGGCTTGCGAGCTTTGCTAGTACAACACTACTTTTTATTTTTCAACGTTACCGACTTCAAGTTGATTTCAAACAAAAATGGGATCTTAAAGCATTACTTTCGTAAGAAACTATTTTGTTTTATGGGTGTTCTAAAAACGGGCACCACAAACGGCCTTACAACACGAGGTTCTTTAATTGTTTCTTTTTGTACAGATAAAACCTAGGTATCACCACCACTACAACTTTTGATTAATTATTCTGGACACGTGTTTCCAGAACGCATGGGTTCTCATCATCACTCATTGATGAGAACCGACACCTCCACGAGCCCACAATCCTTGAAATCACTTCCTATACTTTTGCATCAATGAAAGTGCTGCATATGGAGAAGTTGGTCAAATTAATACTTGATCATTTGCAACCCACGTAATATTTAAACATTAGGTATACCTACTTACTTTCAAAATAATAAAACTGATATAAAAAGAAATATAGCTTCTACCTCACTATAGATGAAGGAGCACTATTATTAAAAATTTGATAGCAAAAAATCAAGTAAGTGTATGAAAAATTCTGTCGATATTTTGAAACTATTGAATATAAACTATTTAGTGAATTTTAAACTAGAATAGTATGTCCTTTACACTGTCATTCATATACAATATAAACCCAAGGCCTACAATCTAAAGGAGTAATACTATGGAAGGTTTTGCAATTACCAATAATATCATTAATCCATAATTTCTCAAAACTACTAACTAGGAGTCATAGTCACTATAAGCGATGACCGATATAAGATGAAGAAAGCTAGCTTCCCCTGATCTGGATTCGAGAACATCGAGTTTAAACGAGAACACACTACATACTAAACATTTAATTTACTGAATCAAGAGTTCATAAGCTTCGCTATATTCGTAACTGTAGTGTTTAAATGTTGAAAATAAAATCAGCTGTTGACATTTTTAGTACAGGATTAATAGATACGATGTGTCAATAAACGAGTGTACCATTAATCTGGATTATATTAATATACAAAATAAACATTAAATTAAATTGGTTAACTATTAGAGAGTTATAAAACTTGAAATTGAAGCATTAAAAATCTTGAATTTAGCAATGCTCGATGAATTTCCGAATTCAGTTTTTCGAATAGGATAATCTAAAAACATCACAAGAAAATTTGGTATTAATTAACATTCAACCAGTAACGCCAAAATGTACCTACACGAATTACATTTCATTTACACTTAAAGGTTTAGGTATTCTCGAATATGCAACAGGTTCAATCCAGGGCATTGAGCCTGTTGCAACAATTTTAATTGTAGCAAAACGGAGCGATCCAAAACGATACAGAATGAGTTAATCTGAGAGCAGCACATAGAGTGGTTTACACAGACTTTCAAAGGATCACTTATATGTACACAACAACTGGTTTTGACTCACAATGTTTTATTAAATTACAGAAGTACGCCATAATCTACCACTGGAAAATGTTATTTGAAGTCGTTTCTAATAGAAACGAAACCGATTATCCAACAACACCAACAACAAATACAGTTGAAAACTATCTAGAAAAATTATAATGCTGAAATAAAATATGTCCAAGTTCATAATTCTAAAATAAGACACCTAGTTTATTGCAATCAACACAAACAAGATCATTTCATGGGCACATTTAACATAAAACTGTACAAGAATTATTAGAAACATTTTTTTTTAAGTTACTTTCGATATTTTGTTGAAGTAAGCAGCTACGAACACAAAAAACTGAAAAACCTGCAACTTTAACCTTGATAATAAACCTAGAAGTGATTAAAGACAAAAAGCAAACATTTCCAACAACGAGCTAAAACGGCAAGACGATTGTCTGAGTATCTTCAAGATTATTATATCGAAAAGTAGAGCATTATCAATTAGGTAATAATCTTGATATGAAATTGAATTTAACTTATTTCTTAATTATTTCGTATTGTTGTATTTTTTTTTATTAAGTCGTTTTAGAAAATGTGTCTAAACGTAAAAATAGAGTCAGCTGTTGACAGTTTGTAATCACAAAATTAACATATGCCATGTATGAACAAACGAGCGCACCATTCATTTACATTTTATCAATATACAGCATACGATCATATCACCACCAAGATCCTGCAACAGATCTCTATCAAACTTTTTGGTTCACATGAAACAGCATCATTCTATCCACTTATAGAAACGTCCGCAACCATATAAATGATGTAATTTTTCAACCATGTCATCTAGTATGCTTTAGAATAAAAACAAACATGTGCCAATATTAGTGACACAACTCATTTAATTTATTTTAAAAGATCAGACGCTGAAAATGAAAAAGCATGTATATTTCAATTACAACAATTACAGCTTTACTCAATTGTAAGCAACAGGTGGGTACAGGTCAAGCGATCCAGAATAATATTGCGTATGTTGGGTTTACAGATATTCGTTAACTACTATTTTTAACATTATTCTTACATTTCTGCAGAAGTGATGTAGCGCTGACTATATCAGAATATTTTAATTTTTAGGACAACACGAACTTTTTAAAAATTATCGGACTTTGCGGTTTTGTAGGTACGATTCTTGCGCAGATGACAGCATACCACTGGCTATCAAATGAAATCAACTTTAAGGTGTATATTTATAATATAGTATCTAGCACATCGAGTTAACAGCTTTCCCTATTACAGAGCGACAAAATTATTGAATCATGTTATTTGTCCAATTGGTATGAATTAGACATAAAATCTCAAAAATCACTTCTTCTACTTACGGAAAGGGCAAAAAGACCATTACGCATTGAAGCATATAAAATAGTTTTTATTTCATTGGCTTCACTAGTAGTGGTAAGAAAGCAGTATATACATAGCCGTCTAATACAAATGATATTAACTGTTTATTTTTACAGATACTCAGATGGTCATATTCTATGTTTGCTTTACTAAAAGCTACATATTAGGGCACTTCTATTTTCACTACATTGCATTAAACAAATATTTAAAACTTATTTCCTAAATCCGAAGGTACGCCTACTAGAATAGGCATATAATATTGGACAAAATAAAGGCTTGTATGTTATAAAATATTCCATTAAACTTTTTTTATAATAAAGTATTAAAAAATAAAAATTAATGAATCCTGCACTTTACATTTCATTGTGAAACCAACACTATTCGACATTGCAAGAAGGAGCAGGGAATTAACTTATTATAAATGTTTATAAGAATGTATTTTAAACACTATACAGATGTAAACATTTTTTACACCACAATTTAACGTATATTGTATAGTTTCAAGTTCCATGAAAAAAATATGTTTAATGGGAAGTACGAATTGTTCGTTCCCCGTTATGTATCTATTGTTGCCAAAAAAACGCACATAATAAAACAAGAAAAAAGCTATGTGTATCTTCTGAACACGATTCAAGCATACTATTATGCTGCACTCTCAAATTCCTAGTAGAAGTCTCTAAACGACATATTGTTTTATTCTCGCACTACCCTATATTATCCAAATTTTGTTGTATGTGTTATGTATTATAATATAAATATTGTGCTTTTATGTAAGATTAAACTAAGGCCAGCCCAAAACCAGAGTGGAATAATGTTAATAATATAATTTTAAGTTCTAATGTTTTAACAAGTGAACATCAATGCAAAAGTGTACGTAAACGGGTCGATGGCCGCAGTGGTTAGGCGGCTGACTATTGTTGTGAGAAGACGATTGGTGCCGGGGTTCAATTCTCTGGAGGGACGGTGACATTTTTTCAGAGAGTTTAATCCCGGATCGACTTGCCATTCGCTGTTGGGAGCAAAGTGATTAACAGCGCGGCATCATAAAAGGCGATATGATGCTGTCACAAAGCCATTTCAACACAACTTACACACACTAAACTACACCGCAAGAGTTGCAGTGATAGCCAGACAAGTAATACAGCTTACGGAGTCACTGCAACTAAGCACCCACTACACATTAAAAAAAATAAAAATAAAAAAAAAAAAACTTCAACACATAGCATATGGAATAATTTGCGGTACTAGAAATTAAAGACGATGTTTCCTGAGAGAACAAGATTCCAATATATCATTTAAGATTAATTTGGTATGGTATTTGTATACACTGTGTCCAAGATAAGAATGAACTGCATGAAGATCTCGGGAACGGTAAGAGGTACAAAGTTGCTTAAATTAGCGAAAAGTTGTGCATTTTAGTGACCTTTTATAAGGCCTTTATTTAATTCAATTAAGTTGTTTCGTTTTTGAAATATTTAGGAAAACGTGTTTTTGTCAATATTCGTTTTTATTTTTCTGACTTTATTTTACAAGTTATCGAAAAATAAATAAAAATTCTTCATTGGCACTTTTATAGCTCTACAAGACTGTAGTTTTATATTTTTTGTCCGACGTTTCGTTTTTGAGAAACCATCATCAACTTCTTTTTTTATATCGACGGAGAAAACAGTACACCCTATATCTGATGGCATTTTTCATTACGAATTTAACAATGTATCACACATTATACATATTTTGTAAATTTATATATTTTTAGATTCTTTTATAGTAGGCCTGGTAATAATAACGTGTATTATGGATAGGCGCTATAAAACCAATTATTATTATTTTACAACGATTTTGACGGTTATACTTGTAACCTGCATTTTACTTCTTCCAAAGAAACACTTTTGTGTGTTGTTATTATTGTTTTTATTGTTCTTTATTACTTTTGTTTTTCGCTGTTATTTATTGTTAATTGTTGTTTGCTGTACGCTGTTTTACCGAATTGTTCATACGACATAATTTACTTTTAAACATGGAGGGGGAGCGATTTAGCAATGAAGAAAAATATGATATGCTAACGTGCTATATTCTGTGCCATAAAAATTCTATGAATGCCTGGTAATAATAACGCATTGACAGGTAACATATGTAGGTAAGTTAATTGGACAAAATACAGTGTTTCAATGGAAATGATGGAACCAGTTTGGATTATCGAGTTTATGTTCCAGGGTTTGTAATACCTGCTTATACAACATTATTTTGAATTTCCTCCTTTGAATGTTTTTGTCGAGACTTCAGGGACTTGTTACATGAACCATATCCTTTTAAATTGACACACAAATGTCTAAAAATGGATACACTTGGTTGTCTTCTCTTTGGAAATGTTCTAAAGTACATTGCCTGGGCATTCACAGAATTTTTATGGCACCGAATATAGCATGTTAGCATATCATATTTTTTCCACTACTAGCGTTAGAAGACGTCATTATTTGGTATGTTTTCGGGCCGAGAAGATGAATTTCTCTCCTAGTAGTCAATAATAAAAATTATCTCCTACTAGTAAATAATAAAAACAATTGACAGTAATAAAATTATGATTTATTCAATAAACATGTATAGAATAGAAATAATTTGAATATAAAACCATAGATGTCGTATAGATGCACGAATGAAATCCGCAATTCAAGAAAAAAGGTTAGGTTAACATTTAACATAAATAAACAAAGTAGGAAATACGTAATTTGGTAAACACTACTTATTAAAATAATAATTAATAGCGCAATTATAGCAGGTTATGTTAATTCCTGACGTACTGGCTTGCAATAAAATCTCGTACACCTAGTTTTACCTATATTGATTTCACCTTTTGTGACATTTCTAATTTGACGTTTCATTTCCAAAAGTACACTATTTTTATAAGTCACCACAACCTCTATGCATAGTGTCACATCCGTCAAATCTAAAGTCAGCTTACATTGAAAAATAATCTTTAAAAATTAGCTTGCTTGACATTAAGGTACATTTACAACCAATTCAAAATTCGATAATTGACAGTTAAAATAATACGTTTTAAATTGATGCATTTACAACAACTTCAGAGCACACTTTGGCACGAAATTCGAAGTGAAATTCATTGCAAACTCGCACTTCGTTGCTTGGTCTCGCCAAGCATCGAATTGGAAATCACATAATTGGCTGCTGTGATTGGTTGATACTCTAGACAGATATTTACCTTCTGTCAAGATAGATTGTCAAATTAACATTTTTAAACAGTAATGCACATCTATTCTGTACATATTTGTCGCTTACAATACAAATACACCTGTAATAAATAAGTTGGCGCAACAGGTTACTAATAGAAATTATAGGTACATGAATACAGCTAATACTTTCACGCATGAATTAAGTTGCAAAGTGTTTGTTTAGCACTTCAAGACGTGGTTGTAAATGCAACTTTGCAATTTCATGCGTACTCATGAGCTTAATTCGTAACTTTGAATTGATTGTAAATGTACCTTTAAGGTGTACGAGATTTTATTGCAAGCCAGTGTACCAGTATTTTTCATACTCTATTTGATTTGCTTCCTTGCGGATTTCTGCAGGAGTACAACTACTGTCTGACATTTTTTTTGGTATTGTGACAAGACATGAATAAAATCTCAATTTGACATTAAATGTTTATTCATTTGTTTTACAGACTAACATGTTTTCTATGGGTATCTTAATTTAAACATTTATCGGAACGGCTTATTATATTACATTATTATTGAGAAAGCGGTTAAATATGCTAGTAGTGGAAAAAATAGTATATAAACCACAGTAGAGAAGATTTTTTCTCAGCCTCTTAGCCATTATTTCCCTCGACGCTTCGCGTCTCGGGAAATAATGCTACTCGGCTGAGAAAAATGTCTTCTCTCCCTTGGTATATAATTACTATTTCTTCATTGCTAAATCGCTCCCCTTCCATGTTTGAAAGTCAATTATATCGTATGAACAATTCGGTAAAACAGCGTGCAGCAAACAACAAACATCAATTAACAATAAATAACAGCGAACAACAAAAATTATAAAGAACAATAAAAACAAAAAAAAAAGTAAAATGCAGGTTACAAGTATAACCGTCAAAATCGTTGTAAAATAATAATTGGTTTATAGCGCCTATCCATAATACACGTTATTATTACCAGGCCTACTATAAAAGAATCTAAAAATATATAAATTTACAAAATATGTATAATGTGCGATACATTGTTAAATTCGTAACGAAAAATGCCATCAGATACAGGGTGTACTGTTTTCTCCGTCGATATAAAAAAAGAAGTTGATGATGGTTTCTCAAAAACGAAACGTCGCACAAAAAATATAAAAATACAGTCTTGTAGAGCTATAAAAGTGCCAATGAAGAACTTTTATTTATTTTTCGATAACTTGTAAAATAAAGTCAGAAAAAAATAAAATCGAATATTGAAAAAACCACGTTTTCCTAAATATTTCAAAAACGAAACAACTTAATTGAATTAAATAAAGGTCTTATAAAAGGTCACTAAAATGCGCAACTTTTTGCTAATTTAAGCAACTTTGTATCTCTTACCGTTCCCGAGATCCCCATGCAGTTCATTTTTATCTTGGACTCAGTGTATAAGCAGCTGTGGCAAGGTTATCTGACTGGTCGGATACTATGTATATTTTTTTTGCGCACGGTAGGTGCTGAGTTTCAGTGACTCCATAAGCTTTGTAACTTGTCTGTCACTGCAACTGTCGCGGTGTAGTTTTTTTTGTGTGTGTAAATTGTGTTTAAATGGCTTTGTGACAGCATCATATCACCTTTCATCATACTGCGTTGTTAATCACTTTGCTCCCAATAGCAAATCGTAAGGATCGTAAGGGATCCGCACTTCAACTCCCTGAAAAAATGTCATCGTCCCTCCGGAGAATTGAAACCCGTATCCTATCGTCCCGCCACAACGATAGTCAGCCACCTAATCACTGCGGCCATCGACCGATTAGTTTTATTTATTAATAATATTGGTATCTCTAAACTATCGTTATAGAGAAGCTTTGTGTTTATAGATTATTAAAAAAATTTTGAAAAAGAAAAATACATAAATATTGATTTATTTTAAGATCATGAAATAGAATTTTCTATGGAAGCGATCGTTTAGAGCATTTTGAATCGTTGGAATATAAAATTAAATTCAAAAGTATATAAGTGTCAACTAGAGGATCAAGGAAGATACCAACTTCAAGAGAATCAGGGAGAATCATCAGAGAAACAAGAGGAAGTATCACCAAATTAACTCCACAAGGATCTAATATTGGTTGGGTCGCACGATTCCACACCAAATTTTGTATTTAGCATAAAAAATTCAAACTAAATTATGTATTTATAAAAAAACTAGAGGAATACAGACCAGTTAAATCTTAAGATTATTTTGGCTGCTAACCCCACTAATTTACGATCATCTACATCTACGTTTAGTTAACGTTGCGTTGTAACAACCGTTACTTCCCTCTATAATATTCTTACAGTATTCAATTTGGAACTTTTCTAGTAATATTATGTGGAAGCTCAATAATCAACAAATATAACGTAAATTATTTACGTTATAGTTATAAACTATTAGTTACTAAATAAATCATACTTAGCTTATTTTTAAAAGTATATTAATTTGAAATGTTATGTGATTAGCGTATGATAACGAGAATAAGTAGCCCTTGTATCTTCCCGAAGGCGCTACTAGGCGCATCTATAGCCAATCACCGAGTACTTTAGGATCAAATCTCTCATTGTTTAGCTAACGAATCCTTCAATTTTCTGCTGTAGCTCTCTCCAAAAATTACGCTATTTTAAAATTTATAAATATGAATTAAATGGCATCTGTGATGATTGCATGTATGCTAGTCTTGGTATTGTTGCGTGATTGTACGCTGAGCTCTTCTAGCGACGCAGCTTGATAGAAATTTAACTGCCTCAAGTCCAGCGGTCTCTGTCATAATGAAGTTGGTGCAATGTACTATTCTCTCCAACGTCCCGATACATATTCACATTCCGAACGTACCTAGGGATTCCGGCTATTATTTTCTGCCTTGTTCAAAAGGTCAGCTTTGATTTTCCGTTCGGTACATTTCTTAAAACGGCATTCAAAAGTTTCTACGATGACAGTATGTATGTATGTATGGAAGAGAATATTTTGTTTTGTCAGGAATTTCGTCAGCGAAAGCCGTTTATTTGTGAAGAAACGATGAAATTATGTCATTAGTGTTCTGCACTTTAGTGAATTGGATCCGCTTGCATCTTAACTCACTACTTACTCAGCACTACTTACTTTTGTCACGAAAGCCCACTGTCTATATTTTGTCCTCATTTGTGTCATTCGAGAGTTTGAAGAATTCAAACTCTCTTCTGCTTCAACAGAATTTGTTGAATTAAATTTACGGCAAGGTTTACTCCTTGTAGAAGTAGTTTAAGTTAGATACCGTCATATGAGGAGCAGAGATATTATTTTGGTGGTCTGGTATCTCAGAATGAACCTGAACCTAGGACATGATTTGCTCAGGTGATGAAGCTCGACGCCTCCGATTCACCATAACCCAGATAACACACGATGTCCAATAGACATCCACTACAGGTCCATAATAAGTCCGAATGTCCATGGACATAAATAGAATATCCATAAGACATGCAGATATGGACCACTTTTGTAATATCCCTTGATGGACATCCATACGATATCCGAATATTGATATTCTCAAAATATCCATAAACGTTTGGCCAATGGACATCCACCGTACAATAGTTCTATGTATGTTTGTTATTGTTTGTACAATGGATGTCCATTATCACACATACACTGTTGATAATTGAGAAAAACATATTGAAAACGTTGAACGTTATATTGATTTAGGATTTTGATGTTGTTGACAATTTAATTAATTCCACTTGATTAACACCGGAAGTGACGGTTTAATAACCCAATATTTTAATCACTGTCCTTTAATGGATCTGAAACGGACACCCTATGGATGTCCAATTTGGTAGAAAATGGCTCTCCGGTGGATATCCACTGGTAGTAGTAAATGCTACGCTATTGAAACGATTGATTTTAACGATAGTATCACGAATTAACAGATCACACTCCGCATATATTAACTATGAGAAACAGAAATAAAACTTTAGAATTTTTGATTTCTATTGAATTCTGGAAAAATCTTCAGGAGTCTAGCGGTAGCTACTCAGATTCGAAAAGGTCAAAGCAAAAAAACGTATCGGAATTTTCTATAGGTACCTGAAAACATTTTTTTCTTTTTTAGAAACTTTAGATTTTTCTTAAACTTCTAGGTACCACTCCTTGGATTCTAGCGATATCTATTGAAGGCTCAGATCGAAAGTTATATTAAATATTATTACTATTCCTTCCGCAATATTTTGCAAACGTGGAACCCCACATCTTCAACTGCTGTTTTCTGCATTTATTTCGAACTTAGGTTAGGTTAGGAGTGGGGTGGCATGCGGGCCTGTTTCACCGCGACCTTTACAGGTCTATTGTGATCCCCTTTACCTTAGAGAACGCTCTCTAGTTTCGCCTTCTTATCATTTTCGAGAGCGGCTCTTTTGTGTAGCCGTTGGCTGTGGGGTTCTCTACCCCCATTACTAGAAACCTTGTCCTCGCTAGGCCGTCACAGTGGCACAAAACATGAACTGAGGTTCCTTCTTCCTCTTGACAGAATCTGCAGAGTGCATTTTCTGCCAGGCCTATGTTAAACATATGCCTATTCAGCCTGCAGTGACCGGTCATCAGACTTACTATCATTTTGACAGTCTTCCTGTGTTTACTTAGTAGGTCTTCAGTAAACTTAGGCCTCTGTTCCCTTAGGAACTCCTTAGCCTGTCTTTGTCCTGGCGATCTTTCCCACCATTCCTTGGACCTGTTTTGTGACCATTCGTAGATGGACCTCTTAATTTGTGATTTGGTAATGCCGAAGGAAGGGGCCGCTCCTATGAAAAGCCTTGACGAACCTCGTCTGGCCAGCTCATCGGCCGCCTCGTTTCCCTTCACTCCCGTGTGGCTGGGAACCCAGGCCAAAGTTATTTTCCTTAGGGTGCTCACCTCATTTAGGGCTCTTACGCAGTCCCAAACCAGCTTTGAGTCAGCACTTGCGGAACTAGTCGCTTTAAGTGCTGCTTGGCTGTCAGAGTAAATAGCGACGCTTTTTCCTGGCCCGGTCCAACTGTCTACTTCTCTGACACAGTAGTGAATCGCAGCAACCTCAGCCTGGAAAATCGTCGAGTCCTTGCTGAAGCTCAATGAAAGGGCCTTGCACGGCTTCTTTCTATAAATGCCAGCTCCTACGCCGTGGTCCGTTTTAGAGCCGTCGGTATACCAGCTTGAGTCCGCTCTTACTGGGGGGACAACCACATCATACTACTACGTATATACATACATTGATAAGGGAATGTAGAGGGGGATGACAGTCCTTATTTCGAACTTACATCTTATATGGAACTTCAGATACCTTTATGGTGCAAAAAATAGTTGTTTCGAAGATGAGGTTGGAAATACACAAACTAAGATATAAAAACGATAATATTATACAAGAAAAATATATAAATAATACAGATAATACAGGGAGAGCGAGATTGTTTGAACGCATTTAGCAGCTCTCGTTCATGAATATCCCAAACCTGCCACCAAATATCCACCTTCATTATCATCTTTCTCTGAGGCGTAACATTGAGGTAGTATTCATTACAAAAAGTTTTTGTTTAGTAATAAGAAAAACAATACGCTGAAAATAAGAGGTTTAAACATATCTTTATTTGAAAAAAAAGAATTAATTTTATAAAACAGGTTATAAGTTAGTTTGTACCAAGAGGTTTCTTTTTGAAGCATATTTCCGAAGTGGAAAACGTGATCTAAATGGTCAATGGAAATATTCAACACTAATTAAACACATTTGCTTTTACGTTTATCTTATGGTTCGTGTCACAGAGTGGTGAAAACTAAATTACATTTGCACCCATATAAACCATCGGTTGTGTCAGAGTTATATACATTAGATTATAATAAGCGACGAGCTGCTTCCGATAAAACGTGGTTTCATTTGGCGCGATATGTAAACTCACAAAATTATAGAATATGGTCAGCTAAAAATCTTCATGTCTACCACGAGACACAACTACACCCTCTGAAAATTGGTGTTTGGTTAGCATATCACGAAAGAGAATTATCGGACTAATATTTTTTGTAGAAACAATTACAGCTGCAAATTATTGTGAAATTCTAAATGCGTTTATAGAACAATTGCATGATGATGAAATAACGACAGGTTTCTTTCAACAGGATAATGCTACTGCCCACACTGCAAGACAGACTATCTAAAACAATTTTATGACAATCGGTTTATTAGCACTAACAGATGGCCCCCAAGATCTCCTGATCTTACCCTATTAGATTTTTTTCTGTTTGGTTATTTGAAAAATAAAATATTTCGCAATTGGTTGCCCACACTAGGTGAACTGAAGGAAGCTATATAAATCGCAATAGATGAAATTGAGCCAGAAATGTTGCAGAATGTATTCGGAGATATGAGGAGAAGAATCGACACATGTTTACTTAATAATGAATCATAGAACGCTGTTTAAGTTTTAAATTAATTTAAATGTTGAAAATGTTGTCCATGTTCTTGTATACATAAAGCAACTCTTCTTTTCATATTATCGAACACATTTATTAACATATCTGGCGTAATTTGGTTAACCGTATTAATTATAGCCTGTTGCAGCACCTCTAGATTACGTAACCGATTTTTGTGGACAGTATTTTTTAAATAGCCAAACATAAATAAATCTAAAGGTGTTAGATCAGGTGAACGTGGAGGTCAACGATCTCTACTGATCTTCATAAAATTTTTACGGAAAGCTGATTATATCTTGTGCTGTATGAGCAGTTGCACCGTCCTGTTGGAAATAACCGTACTGTATTTCATCGTCATGTAATTGCTCAATAAATAGTTCCAAAATATGTTCACGATAATTAGCGGTATTAATGATATCATGCAACGGGTCGATGGCCGCAGTGGTTAGACGGCTGACTATTGTGAGAGGACGATAGGCGCCGGGGCTCAATTCTCTGGAGGGACGGTGACATTTTTTCAGAGAGTTTAATCCCGGATCGACTTGCCATTCGCTGTTGGGAGCAAAGTGATTAGCAGCGCAGCATCATAAAAGGCGATATAATGCTGTCACAAAGCCAATTGAACACAACATACACACACAAAAACTACAGCGCGAGAGTTGCAGTGATAGCCAGACAAGCGATACAGTTTACGGAGTCACTGCAACTAAGCACCCACCACATTAAAAAAAAAATTAAAAAAGATTGGACCGATTATTCTTCTCCTCGACATTGCTATTCATACGCCTATTTTGATAGGGTGCAATGGCGTTTCTTTATAAACGTGTGGATTTTCTGCATTCCATATTTTATAATTTTGAGAATTGAAGTAGTACTTGGGTGAAACCAGGCTTCGTCACTGAAAAAACTTAAATCTAGTATATCATTATTCAAATTTTCATTAAACCATGTGCAATAATCTATTCGTTTTTGAAAGTCTATTGGATATAACTCTTGAACTACTGTAAGTTTATATGGATGCATATGCAAAACTTTCTTGGCTGCCTTTCTACAAGACTCATATGGGATACCTACAAGTAATTAAATATGTACATTATTCGTCAATTATTTATTTATTTTCCAAATAGCCGTATACCTCTTTGAGCAGACAAGTGCCTTAAAGGTTTTGTAGGACTTGCTTGTAATCTGCGTTGGATATCACCGACAACTGCTTCCGTTAGAACAGTATGTCTACCAGTAGATTGTCCTTTTATAATCTAACCTGCCTCACGATAGCGTGCTACGGGTCGGCGAACATATTGGGGAAATATATCACTATATACAACTTGCACATTTAGAAGTTCCGCCAAAAATTGATTAAAACAAGAATGAATTGAGTACTGCCACATGCCGTTTTCATCTCGTTGCTCACTATGGAAATAAACTTCCAAAATAAACTAATCGTGTTCAACTGTAAAGGCCATGGAGAAAAATAATCTTCACAGTTTGGTATTAATGAAAACTACTGATAAAATGATACTCAAATAATTTATACAAATGAAATAACGCACGACACTGACAACTTTAATCGACAAATTATTTTGAACATTCGCAATAACTATAAAGTTAGCAACTAAAACTTATCTAAGTCAGGTATGCCAAATGCTCTCAAACAATTTCGCTCTCAATGTATAACAATAACAAGTATAACATGTACCTATAGGTAATATATCCTACCTGTAAGCTTTTTATTCCGCCAATATGTGTAACCTGTCGTCCATCCACTGCTTTTAATCAAATGTCTTCTTCACTTGATCTTTTCATATTGTTTATTTGAAATTTCATTGATACTTCTCTTAACAGACGATAGTGTTATTTGCATATTAATTTTTATGTTTTTTATTTTGCATTACTTAGTTTTTACTGCGCTTACTATCTATAATCCTTACTAATGCACATATAAAAATAAGAAATTTGTACATTATTTTAACTTGTACTATAATAAACTTAGTTATTTCAATATGCTAATATAATGTAGCTATTATTTTTTACTTTCTTCGTTTTTGTTTCCGATATTGCTTGAAACTTGTTCTGTTGTTGTATGTCTTTCTAAGCAATAAAGAATATCGGAAATTATTTGCTGACAAAAAATGTAGGATGTGTGTTATAAATAAAACTTACTAACAAGTCCAAAAACATATGGGATATAATTAATTACATTATTAAATGTATCATCAATTCCAAAATTTATAAAGCATGAAGAATAAAAATACAATATTTGGATTGTAGGGATCTACAATTACATTTACCTAGCAACATATTAAAGAACCGGTAATTCAGAATGTAACGATTCATTATTGGAAATTTATATTAAATGTGTTATTAGAGAATCAAGTAGGGTGGGAGATACTGGGACAATGATAAGGAAGGGTCAGGAACCCTCTCGAGTCACTATTTCGAAATCATTCGAGGTCTAAACATTATGACACATACGACTTGTACACAGGTATTAGCTAAACCCATCTGGGTATTGAAAAAAACAGGCATGTGGTCATTAGAACGATTTACCGCAGTAAAAGTGATTAAGTTGACGATATATTCAATTTTCAGTATAATTGCTTATGGTATTGTTATTTATAATATAAAAGTTGCTATAAAAACTAATAATACGGATTCTTTGAATTGGATGATATCGGTATTGCTACCTCTGACAAATTATTATTCAAAAGGAATCGCATTATTTACAAGAAAATCTTACTTGCGTTCTATTTTGAAAGATTTAGAATCGGACGCTTTTAATATGCAAAACAAGAAACTAAATCAACATATTCAAGATGTACACAAAATTTCAAAGATGCTGTACAGATATTTTGCTATTGCTATGATGGCATTTCTGGTGATGTTTAGCATATTGCCAGCTATCATTGACATTGGTATAATGATGATTCCTGCTTCATTTAATACTGGAAAATATGATAGACTATACCGAATATGGCATATGTTTTATACATGTTTCATAGCATATAATTCAGCTGCTTACGATACTTTGTACATGACTTTAATTTATTTTGGAGCAGCACAAATTAATATACTGGAAGAACGACTAATAAATGTATATCAAGATACACTAAAAATATCCAGTAGATATCTATATAGTAAAAATCAAGAACTCGTGTCACAAAAAATACTACGAGAGTGTGTTATATTGCATAACGTTATCAATAGGTAAGTACCTATTATATGTATTTGTGTTTCAATCGTTAATGCACCAATAATGCAGTTTATTGCAAACAGCGCATAATTTTTCTAAATGTTGGTTAACGCAGAAATAAATATGAATAAGATATGAATTCTAGCTGTACATCTTCATAAGGTACCTTCTATAGCAGTTTTCTATTGTACCGGATAACCAAACATTCCCCAATTATGCAATATAGTTTGTCATAATATGATGCATAACTGTGCATTTGTGTTAGTATAGCAGTAAACATTATTTAAATGTTTGCGTATAAACGTTGTTTTCAATTATTTTGGACAAGCAATTTGCAATTGTTATTCTCATTTTGAATTTTGCATGATGATAATAGGGCACGGAATTGATTACTAATGTATGTATGTATAAATGGTGCAACTGCAAGTGTAAGTAATATGCATTTAGAAAATTTGTATGGGAGAATTAAAAACTGAATTATTGTAATACAAGCTATTGTTTTGTACGAGTTGCAATTAAACACATGTCTGGATAACAGAGACTAATTATCTAAAATATTTTACAAGGTCTGCTATTGTAAGTATACTCTGTTTTATACATTATTATGTTTTTACTGTAACCGTATATGCACTATTTGACAGTCAGAAAATGCTAATTTATATCTATACGCTCAAGTTTTTTTTTTATTCGATAGCACATTGTTTATATTATTACATCGATTAATTCTTAGTTATGCAGCACATTCTTATTTGTTACGTTTCTGAAACGCTGAGCAATCTTCAAGCTCAGGCCTAATATACTATAAGGCGAAAATAAACGAAATTTCTTATTTTCTTCTGGTTTGAACGATGTAACATAAATAGGGTAATTAGATATAGCTTTACTATAATTAGTGCAAAAAATGTTTTTTTCTATAATAAAAGAAAATAGGAACGCTTAAAATAAGTACAATGACATTATTACATTATAAGTTTTCTAAGAACCATTTTATACAACACATAATTGAATTCTTGTGTTTGAGTTTAAGTTTTGACCAGCATGGCACATATCGCGAATAGACTCACTTAATACATAGCGCAAGATACCTTGGATTTAACCTATATTGGCCACATCTAACTAACTGATTTTATTTACGTATTCCCATAAAAAGAAATCTAGATTGCATTTCTGGACGGCATTGCACAACTCCTTTATTTTTAAACCATTTCCCGAGAAAGATTTGATTGAAACAATCACAAATAATTTGCGTGGTATGTGGTGGAGCGCCATACTGGTGTCATCGCAGCGGTTCCATTATGTTTAGGCAAGAACCAACTACATGGTTCCACAATTTTGTTCTTAAAAATATATTATGTCTTTAAGATGCCAACACTATCTGTCGCTTCAAACAATGGTTTTAAATGGCCCCAATAATGTTCATTGTAGCGAACAACTATGTATTTTAAAAAGCTTCAGTGCTTATTATATTCAATATATTTTCATTATTTGTTTCACTCAAGATATTGCCACGTTAATGATTTCTCAAAAAATATATCCTAGCTATTTTAGGGACTGCCATCAAAATTCTTACGGCCTCGTGTATAACCTCATTACGCAATACGGTCACTTCGGGTTGCACTTCAGGGAACCTGGTTACGTGTAAAAGATTACATATCGGACGAATTCGTACGAATACGTCTCGTACTGGAAGATTCAGTAATAAGAGTTCTAAAAGAAAAGAAGAAAGAGAAAAATTAGAAAAACGTAATGGAAGAACACGCGCCTAAACCTACCCTTATGGAGCTAATCATATGAAATCCGGATTGCCTTTAACTGTCCAAATCGAGAAATGCTATAAAATTAACAGTTCTACGATAATTCAAAAAACAAAACTATAATTATATTTAACTCATATAATATATCTACTGTAAAAGTGAAAGTGATGTCAACAAAATTTGTTGTACCAAGAGTGGTATCCAGTAACACCTGGCAACTTTAGAAGGACTAAACTGGAAACAAAATATACTACGTCACGAGGAAGTTTAGTGGAGAAAAGAAGATTTAGGGAAATTAATAACTGAAGATTTTTATTTTTTTACGTGTGGTGGGTGTTTACTTGCAGTGAGTCCGTAAGCTGTATTACTTGTCTGGCTATCAAAGTAACTCTCGCGGTGTAGTTTTTGTGTGTCTAAATTGTGTCCAAATGGCTTTGTCACATCGCCTTTTATAATGCCGCGCTGTTAATCACTTTGCTCCCAACAGCGAATGGCAAGACGATCCGGGATTTAACTCTGAAAAAATGCCACCGTCCCTCCAGAGAATTTTGAAGACAGACAAGTATTTTGATGGCTGTCCCTAACCTTGCAGAATGGCCCATATTTCGCAAAGTCCCCACGGCAATTAAAGTCTAGTTTTTTCCGCGTTCTTTCTAATCGTTGAATTTCAGGCTTCAAATAGAAGCCAGCCAGCTTAAATTTAAGACGAATAATTTACTTTAACTGCATCGAACAACAATCTTAATATTATTTCCTTCAATATGTATGTGTTTTGTAATATTATAATAATTTTCTATAAATATATATACACATTTCTAATCTCGAATGCTTAAATAATTTTCTATAAATATATATTTCTAATTTCTATTACTGGAATAATTTTTTAATTGTTTATTATTACTATTTGTTATATTATTAACACTATCATAATTTAAAGCATATATCTTACAGGATCACCCAGTTTCATTTCTTTGCTTTTTTTATTTTTAATAGACTATCAATTTTGCTTGGTATTTGTATGCGTTTTGGTATTTTCGAATTTCCCTTATCCACTTACTTGCCTTCTGATTTCCGGGGTAAGTACTTAAAATTCTGAGAAATAATTGTGAAATCAGTGGTACTACAAAATTAACATGTTTACCCACGGCCGTCTTCACTGGGTCAAGCCGCCTGCGAGAATCCACCACATAACTCGAAACTGTCGAGTGCTCACCAGAATTTCTGTATCTTTTAACGCTTTTTTGTATTATTTATTTAAGGTTAGCGATACCGATAGCGTAACAATTTGTAGCATTATAGTGACCAAGTATAACAATAGCAACTTCAGCTTTCGATATTATAATTACATCTTCTTGAGGAAAACTAATCATCATCATCATTCTAAACTAAACTACAACATTTAAACTGGATAACTACATTTCCCTATAATTATTCAGTCAGATTACTTTTTCTGGAGAAGATATAATATCAAAAGATCGAGTTATTGTTGTGTTATTTATAATGCCACAAAATAGAGGTAACTTCAGTTACAATAATCAGATATGAAATGCAGCTTAAGAAGCCACTACAACTAACACTCATTACAAGACAAAAAAACTTACCTACAAGAGAACTATGAACAATCTTAACTTGCTATACTAAACATCTTCAACTTAGCGTACGCATCTAGATTCTTCTGGTTTAATGTAGGTTTTTAAGTAATCTATGGCTATGACGTAGCCAAACCTCGGAAGCCCTCATAACATGACTGCAATACATATACACATGCATACACTTCACTCTTTGTGCCTATGATCACTTAAGTATTTTACTATTTTGCAGGTATACTGAAAAACTTGGTGCACTGCTATCATTACCACTATTTATCCAGTACGTTAGCGGGTGTTTCATGATTTGCAGCTGCATATTGCAACTAACTTTTGGGGTAAGTTAATTTAGATTAGTAGAATTATGTATCTAAATGCTTCAAAACGCATTATAAGCTATTATAATGCATTTTTAGGCACATTAGAATAGTTTGAAATCTTATTACAATTATTACTATATGTTTTTATGAGAGTTCCATTTTCAATATGACCAATAGACATAACATTAAAATTTTTTCATTTACTATACATATCAATTACTATATCCTATCGAATTTACCAAACTCTATTTTCTATTTTTATTTTACTTATTACTGCAACTTTGACTTTTTTCTCTGGTGTACTTAGAACACCTTCAGTCGCAGTAACACTACTACTGTGTGCTGTTGAAGAAATACGAATTTCACCAAATATTGGTATTAATTTCCATGCATAGGATAATATATTAAAACCGGCATTAGAAAAATTGGGCTTCCTAATAATAATAATTCTCTATAAATTTGCATATGAGTATAACGGAATTAAATCTATTCACTTCCAAGATGATGACACTTTCGAAAGTTGACAACTTTTTTACTTCAAATGGAATAGCAGTTTTCTTCACATTATCGAAAGCTAAGCATCATTTCAGAGGAATATATGTTAATATTCCATATACCTAAGTGAAGTCGTTTTAAAGAATTTTTGACTTTTTCGAAAATGTTAAAAAAATTATTAATGATATGTAATATTATGAACTGTCGCCATTTTTTAAGCAAAAATTCTGAAGAATAGGTTAGGGATAGAAGAAATCTTGACATTTCCACTAGAGTTCTCAGAATTAGTACATCATACAGGCTGTCAAAATTTTAAGTGTCTCTTGGTAAACCTGCAGAATCCAGCTCCCATTTAAACTGACATAATGAACGCATTTACGCATGCGCATAACCAATCAATATACGCGTAACGTTGCCAAACGCATACTGACAGAAAGAATGCTGATATAGGCTAATTTATAGGTTATTTTATATTTATTTTTATATTTATAGGTTAATCAAACGATATATACAATTAAACTAATTTATTTTGTAAATATCATGCCTATCAACAAAAATAACTAGGAAAACATGGGTATATGGGATTGTGGGTTCCGGACTGTGTGAATATTTGTCAATATAAGCGATTTTGTACCAAGACGAACCATATATCAATTAATAAAATAGAATATCAACTTTATAAAACAAACACAGCAGCAGTTAAAATTATAAATTACAATGGATAGTGTTCACGAAGAGCTATAATAAATTCTGAAAAAATTGAACTATGATTAAATTGATTACGCCATATAAATTCATGTAAGTAGGACTCGAAGAGGTCTTCACAAGTTCTAAACTGCCGACGAAGCTTCCTTTTGGTACGCATCCACATGTTCTCCACGTTCTGTGTATGAACAGTGCGATCATCGGGATCAACAAAATTCCGTTGATGCACAACAACACAATGTTCATATGCACCACCATCCATATCCTCGATACCATTGTGTGCTCGCCAGGATCGAATACTTAAAGCTTTACGACATATTTTATATGGCCACCGATAACAATCACTAAGGTCACTCTTTTTTATTAATGACATAGGCACTTTGCATTCTACACAGTTATTTGAATGTTTTATTAAGCTATGTTTAGCTAACCACATGATAATATTAATTTTGTCAGGGAAAATAATATTTCTAAACGTGACCTTTTCTTCACGGATGTGATTTATTCCTAATATTTCCTCCTCTTCAACAATCCAATGTCTCGCACTTCCTCCTCTACCAGCCATTTCAACAAATTAAGAAAGAAATAACTTAACTGAAATTAATTAAATGAAATTAATTAAATGTCACAATATAATGACAATACAACACAAGCCAAGCCACAAAAAAACTAAAATTTGGCAACGTTGCAGGTTATTTACTATATTCGTAGCGGGAAATTTAAATGGGAGCTGGATTCTGCAGGTTTACCTGAATATAATGACCTACACACTGTCTTCATTTTTTGAAACATAACTAAATTCTGCATTGAACTGTATTAGCATTCTCTATACTTATGTGTGGCCATGGAAACGACAACGGTTTCTAATAACGCTAATCATTTAACGCGTATTCACAAAAGCCAGTAATAACTAATAACGGAGCGTAATACGTAACGGAGCATTAAATACGTTAATTTTGTATTCACAAACAATTGCATCGTAAAAAGATTCGTTAAATCCATCGTAACTATAACACCAACTTTTCGAGGGATTAAAATGTTTAACGATTCGTAAAAAGTAAAATGTCAATTAAAAACGTCAATTATCATATTTATGTAGTTTGAAATTTGACTCTTCGAGGTATGTCATCTTCTAAAAATTCAGATATCGAATTTGTTGAGGATATTCTAGACGCAATGCCTATATTGAAGCATATTAGAGATCGGCGGAACCCGTCTGAGTTATTTGATGACGTCGAATTTAAAATGAGGTATAGTTTTAATAAATTAACAGTAAGAGAATTAGTTAATATGATTGGTCCCGACCTGGAAAAAGGTACAAACAGAAATAAAGCTGTGTCAGTTATGAATTAAATTTAAATTCCGATTGTATGCATCTAAACGTAAATCAACCTACTGTAAGTAGAATAGTTGCCCAAGTGTCCCAAGTAATTGCAGAAATGCGACCACAATTTATACAAATGCCAAAAACAAGGAATAATATACGAAAATTTCAAAATAAGTTGGAGCAATAGACTGTACTCATATAGAATGCAGTCACTTGGAGAACAAGCTGAACTCTACAGAAATCGAAAAGGATGGTTCTCTTATAATGTACAGTGTATATGTGGCGCACATTTAAAATTCATGCATATTGCAGCACGATCGCCAGGCTCTGTACGCGACAGTACTGTATTTTATGATTCTTCATTACGCATACAGTTTGAAAATAAACATTTTGCAGATTGCTATTTGTTGGGGATAGCGTTCTCCATTTTCCCCTGAAATTTTTTTGTAGGTTTTTCTTAGGTAAGATTAAATTTGCCGATAAAACGATGAAAGTAAGCCTTTATGTACATTATACATATGTATATATATACTTTATTATTTACTTCATCATCAGCCAGTTCTTTTCTAGTTCTTCTTTTAAAATTGACATAAAAGTTTCTTAATTATTGCACCGTTTTTTTTTGCGGACCCCCAATACAACTATTAAAATCTATTGTTATCTTTTCTCAAATACACGTTTTTTCTTTGCAAGCAGTTTTCTTGTTTTCGATTATTTTGATATATCCTTCGATAACGTTTAATAATAAAGCAATTCGTCTTTCGGAGAAATTTCTTCCTTTTGGCTGCTTTCCAGTAAGCATTATTATTATTAACAAAGAAAAAATGTAGTTGATTCTTTTAAATACAAACGTCAATTTTGCGTCAATTTGAAAGTTTAATTAACCGGAAATGTTTCACATAGCGGTGAAGTTTGATTTTCACCAAAGAAAACTCATTGGAATACCCTAGACGGTCGTAATAAATAACGAGGCGTTAAAGCTCTGTTGTAAAATCTATGAATACGATATTTTGTTTAACAATCGTTAAAATTAAACGGACTGTTACGTAATCATTCGTTACATGATTTTTTGTGAATACGGCCATCAATATTATATTGTATAATTGGCTGATAGTGTATTCATTGTATATTAATTTTTAGGAAAATACAAACTTCGTAAAAATCATAGGCCTTTGCGGTTATTCCAGTACTATATTTGCACAGATGACAGCATATCACTGGTTAGCAAACGAAATCATATTTAAGGTATGTAAGATCACAAACTTTTTAAATGTCAAAATTGCGACTATCACAATTTTCCATATTATAAACAAAAATTAACGCATAGTGTATGAGACATACATATAATGAAACTATGGAAATTTGCGTTTATAATATTATTTAGTTTCATGGTCGAAACGGTCCCTTTAGAAGAATTCCGTGAATATATTCTTGTAATATTGTTATAGCACCTTATGTTAAACGCTTTCTCCTGTTACAGAGCGAAAAAATTATTGAATCATGTTACCTCTCCAGTTGGTACGAACTAGATGTAAAATCTCAAAGATGCCTCCTCCTTCTAACAGAAAGAGCGAAACGACCGTTAATCATTACTGTATACAAAATCGTTTTTATTTCATTATCGTCGCTAGGAGTTGTAAGAAAGCAATGTTATAAATATATAAGCTCTACCATATTAATATTTTATTTACAGATAATTAGGTGGTCATATTCTATATTTGCATTGCTAAAAGCCACATACCATTAAAAGTGCAAATCAGATATGTGTATTGACGGTAGAATTTTGAACAACATTATAGAGTGCCGTTCTTGAAAACCATTAGTTTGTCAGAGATAAGTAAAAATGGCCGAGAATTTTAGAAAAGATACAGCTGCTATATTACAACCTCTCCGTCTGCCTTTCGCACCCTGGTCCTGACTTATTTATTAGTGAAGGGACAGTTAAAAAGACGACGCATATTAGTTAAAAAATGTAATAATTACAAGTTCTGCAAAGCATCCTGAAGAATATACATATTTTGGGAGCTATTTTAAAAACAGCCCCGATGAAACAAATCACCCCGTATCTGTCTGCTTATGTTTTTATATAAAGCTATAGTCGTCGTGATATAGCTCGTGAATCATACATATATCTCCTACACTAACCCAGTGATTACAAAACTTTATTGTTACATTCGCGATAAGAGCCGGTAAATTTTGTGATACTCATCTAATATTCGATTTAGAATCTTTTTTATAATTGATATTGTAGTAAGAGTAAGCTTTTGCACAAATCATATGTATAAATATGAAAACAGTAACAGGTTATCCTAAGTAGACAGTAGTAGAGTCATGCAACAACTCATTCTCGTACGTATTAACGGTGTTTTGCACAAACAGGATTACCTATCTATATTAGAAATGAAGCTTGTTAATATTAGCCACTTTCACAAAGTTTATTGCTGTTTAGTATTTCAAAAATGATATACTTGAAGAGGCACAGCCACGCAAGTATAGTGTAACGAACTCTCTATGTGACATAATAGGATTGTAACTCGATTTTAATTCATATATGCGCTTAAATGAACCTTTTTGAAGAGATTTATTGCATATACAAATAGTCAAATCAAAAAATCATAAATCAGTCGATCAGATATACAAAGAAAAAACATAAATCTCAAAATATGCATAAGATGTTCAAAGCATTTGTAAAATAAAGGACAAATTTATTCGATACTCTCTAAAGTATCCTAAACTTACATTTCAAGGTGGTTTTAACCATTCCCTAGTCGATTTTAAAGTTCAGGTTTCTGGAAAAGTAAGATTAGAAGTATATTACATCAAGGTTGGACCAGTTACAGCCATACTGCGAAAGCTTTTAATTCATAGTTTATCTTGCACGTAAAATTTGTTACGATTGCAGTTTCAAGAAATTAAACCCATAACAATTTTCTGATTTCGTTATACAAGATGCCTAACACGCATTAATTTTTAAGACGTAATTAATAAAAACCCTTTATTGCAAATGCCGATCTAGATTGCAATAAGTTCATTGTATTAAAGGGACATCGTAACTTTGCTAATAAACATATCAGCGTCATCAATTATCAAGCATACATAAGAAACATACCTAAGAAACTTGTACTAGGTCGTGAAGCTGTCCCAGGGAATGGAAATGACCTTCGTATTGTTCTTTAGGAAAAGTGGATTTGTGTAATGTATAATAATAATTTTATTTTAAAATATTGAAAATAGACAGAAATGAAACTGCTTAGAATGTTGTAACGTACTATCAGTTATGCATGCTGGCAATACGTCGATGTAACACCATATATAAACAAATCAAATCCTTTATTTATAGGTGATCTGCTCTTTTTGCCAGTGTATATATCTCTTCATTCGTTGTTCTATAGAATACCTTGGACCGATTCAGTAGCAGTACTCGTGTCAAACTATCCAGATTGTAATAACGTTGCAGCTGTGCCATTAAACTGAAAACGAACCCGAGCTAATAAAGGAGCTTGTGTAGCACTATCTGTCCTGTCATTCAGCTGGAATAAAAATATTTACCTTGGATCGTGGTTGTAATCAGAGCAAAGTAAGGTGCTCTGCTATAGTGCCAGCAGTAATCTTTCTGCCTATTAACAAACATGATTAGTTTGTTAACCTAACATACACTTCATTATATGCCGTATCAATAAAATATTTTTTTAAATTTTTATTGAATTCAAGAGCTATACTTATACACTGTAGATCTTTAGATGATAAGGGTATTTCAAGTTTTGTTGGTTTCATGCTTTCACTGATTAATATTTCGAAAAAAAATGATGTGCGAAAATATTGCCGTGTATTGAACGCACAAACTTCATACTTCAAAGTTGTGGTATGTTAAGGGGACCGTGACATAGTGGTGGAGGCGCCGGGTAATCTGATCGATAATCTAGTATTCTACTATGTAATGGAGCTTTCCGTGGCATTATATTCATTATAATTTTACAGCAAATGATATTATGTATCTTGGGGACCTGACTAATCGGTTTACAACCATTCCCAATGGCCCCAGACATTTCATATTTACTACACTTTCATGTTGATAAAACTCTTCTCACTGAAATTTGTATCGAACAAAGTGTTTGAAATATCCACCAGTTTCTGTTTATATTCGTAAAAGACCAAAAGATAAGGAAGAAAAAGGAAGACACAATACCAATTTCGCCTTTTTAAGAATCTGTCTAAGAACAATGGAAATCTAATATTCAATCTTCTGTCAAAAATACATGAAGCAGTACAAACCATTCCCTTCGTATTGACGAAAAAAAATTTCTACGAAATCCAGACCCCGCTGCAATCAGCGGCGTCTGGATTTGGTAGAAATTTTTCAATCAAGTACTTTTTTAAGTATAAAATATTGTATTGTCAAGTCGATGAACATGCTAAGCCAAACAAATCCCTATTTCCTTGAAATAAATACCTCCAACGATTAAAACAATTGTTTGCTGTATTAAATAATAGTATATTATTTTATCCTGAGCAAAGTGATACTTTTCACGATGTGCTCCTGTTACAGAGCGTTAATACAGCCATGGAAAGTAACTTTTTCTCCAAATAAAATATACTATTTTTTCTTCAAACACCGACAAGTTTATGTAATAATATTTATTTTCAATTGAAGATAAGCGGGTTTCCAAGGAGGTTTGGACGTTTAGACCGATGAATAGGTACGATCTGTTTCTATAGTAACTCATCATAAAACTCATCTCAATTATAAAGTGAACATTGTCAACATTAAAATTATGTGTTTGTATATTGCATTAATAACACTTTTCCTCCCTCCTGCGGCGGAAATGTGAAAAGTAAACCTCCGACGGAGGAAAAGTGAAACTTCGAGACCGACTAGTCAGTGAAATAAAGTCAGATTTATTGACGTTTGAAGAAAAACTGTTTTATGAAATTTTCTCAATAAAGTAATTTCTCTACGGCTATTGAATAATATATACATTCTGCCTTTTTATCCAACTGTATAATGGCATCAATTCTTCACCCCGTGTGTAATGAATTATTACACACGGGCTGTAGACCAATCACATCACTCGTATTTTCATTCTTCAACGGTTAGTAGACAGAAATGATACGGTATTATAGACGTCTATTGTGTGTGTTACCTAGGAATCGCTAAACAACTCATAATTGTGCTCAGAATTTAAAACGTCAATGTTTTGACACAATTAATTGTAATGACATTTTTGTCAAAAACGCGGGCTAACAGCATTAATTTCTGACTACCTATCTGTTTATTATCTGTTCTCTTTATCTATTTGTTTTATAATTGTAGAGAGCAATCAATAAAGTCACTTTATTATTATTATGTACCTATCCATTCTCTTTTTAAGTTAATCCTGCAGCCGTAGAGAAAGTATAGTCTTTAACTCGCGTATAATTTGGCTATTATTAACGAGGGTGGGTAACCGCATTATATTCTAGCCCGTCATTATACGCTCGTTGAAGAATATACTATTTTTGTGATAAAGTAAGAAAGTATTTTAGTTTATTTGATGGATTACGTTTTTTCTTCATTTAGCTAATGCAACCAGGAAAACAGTTGCCTCAACATAACTTCCTTAACAACATTTTATTAAGGCCAACTAAATATACAATTATATTATAATTTAAACAGTTTTTAAATTCTTCGCTCTATAAAATGGTTGGCTATATGAAACAAATTATTTTTAAGATGACGGAACAAAGTATTTAAGCCTATTTTTTCGCTTTACTTTTTTTGGATACAGTTGACCTAACCACGAGAGCATATCTATCAATATAATTTTCTTTAACAAAATAAAGTTATTTGCCTTGAGTATCAGTCTTTGAGTGTATCATCCTTTTGTGTAGTAACGTGTAGCGTATACCTGTGTATAGTAGCCCCCATTGCTTAGCAGAACGAGCAGTTTGTCAATTACCGTATGCCATAATAGAGAAGCTAGTATACCTCCCCGCAAGCATCCTCTGGAAACCAAGAAATTCAACACTACGGGCAAAATCACTAGAGCCTATTAGGCATTCGGTATATTAAATCTAAATTTTCCAGGGGCATTATGGCTTCCACTCCTACAATACACTCCATATATCATATTACCATCATGTACCTTATGTATGGTATATTCCACAAACATTGACATCATGTTGTCCTTCTGTAAGCCGAGTCCTTAGTAGTTTCCGTAATAATTTCTGATCTACCAAAATACCATCTGATAAAATCAAACAGCTCAATACTGTTCGTTAGTCAAAATTGTGATTCTTAAAAGAAAAAAGTATGTCAGGATCTTTTAATTTAATGTAATTACAATTTTTAAATTATTCATGTAAGTAAATATTTTCTTTTTGTATTATCTGTACTCATGCAGGATACGCAAATATTAATCTGTATTATATATGTACTCTATTATTTTTATATGCCTTATTATAATATAAATCTTGTATTGTTATAAGAAGATACTCCTTGCCAAAATATTATAAAAATACAACCAAGGACTGCATTAACATCAAATAAAATAAAATAAATATTAAATGCGATTAAGAAACAATGTCAAATTATATTCTTAACCACTCTAAATAGAGAATTAGCCCGTTCTCCGTCATACACTACATTTTGTTGTTTAATTTAGAGGACAACAATCTGTATATACCATTAACATATTAACTTATGTCAGATGTTCATTGAAACTGTAATCGCTTCTAATATAATAGCGATATATAGGAGTAGCAAATCGAACAGGTAATTCATTCTATCAGTAGAGCCCGTACCTTACAGTGTCATTAAGCAAAGTAACATGAACGTTAATAAAATAAGTTGCATACAAGCTGTAGCAATACCAATGGACATACTAAAAGCGACGGGATTGTGGCCTGTTACAAAGCTAAATGCAATAATAATCCTAAAATTTTTCTCTAACATTTTATACGATATTATAATGATTAGCATAGTTCTGGCCAATATAGTAATTGCAGTGAAAACCAGAAACGTTAAATTTTTCAACTGGATGACTTGCGTATTATTTCCCTTGACAAATTATTTTGGCAAAACAATTCCACTTTGGATTAACAAGAAGAATTTTCTATCAACTTTAAATGATTTAAGTTCATCTGCTTTCAATACACATACTAACCAGCAAAATCAATATATTTACACAATAGACAAAATATCTAGATTGATACTGTGGTACTTTGCCTCGGTTATGGCTATATTTTTATTAGTTGTCAGCATACTACCTTTTTTTAGCACAATGCCTCTAATGATACCAGCTCCTTTCGATACTGGAAATTACGATGTCATGTACAAGATAGCACATCTATTTGCGACATCGTATGTAGCTCTTACTTCAGCAAGCATAGATGTCTTCTATATGGCCTTAATCGCAGTATGTCGTGCACAGCTGAATATCTTACAAGAAAGATTAATCAATATTTCAGAAGATGCTCAAACAATATGTGGCAATAATCCTGGAAACTATGAAGCAATAATAGAAACTATTTTAAGAAAGTGTATTATCTTGCACGAAGCAATTAACAGGTAAGCGATTAAAATGTTATTACTTTATTAACTGCTATTTTGTTCAAAATTGAATTACATTCAGAATGAAAATATGTAAAATTCTTCATGCCTAGTTTTTCAACTACTATAATGTAGTAACATTGGTTTTTACTCTCATATTGATATATCTGAACAAGAATAAATTGGCTTATATACAATATTCGGCACAATGTGACATTTGTTTTACTAACAATAAGAAAAGAAATTCTACAATAATGTGCCTACATATATCATGCGTCAGCTTATCTCATAGAAGTGGAAGTAAGATATCTGTATCCTTTTTTATTTTTTTTATCGCACCTATGTATGTTTCATACAGAATTTACCACAAACCCACGTTTTACAGAAATACTAATTCCGAAATAATCAAGCTTAACATTTAGCAACCAATACATTATAACTGCAACTTATTTTTTTTCATCATTGGGACTTTTGCCCTCAAAGTTTACTAGTCACATTTTTTCACTATGCTTTCGAAGTCTAAACTTTAATAAAAGGCAATATATCCTTTCATACAATAAAGATTACAGTAAAGTACTGCCGCAGTAATACACCCTGCTTTTGCTCCATATCTCTGATCGCTTTTTCATTAATTTCTTCTACACGTATGTATGTATATAAACGTTTTCTTAAAACTAAAACGCGTCTTTTTTCTTGCAATCAATTTTGATTCCGAAAAGTATTCTTGTATAAACCGTACAAAAAAGCAGTTTTCTGTTATCTGTTTTAACCAACTAATGTGCATATTATTAGTATTTTAAAATTGTAATAAATCGATAATTATGTATGGTAACTTCCTAGATATTTAATTCTTATGTGTTTATGATTGCATAAAAATTGCGATGTTCGCTAATTGCATATACAATAATCTCATTACTTCCTAAGCATAAAATTACACATAACCGCGTGAACTGTTATGCTTCTCGTAATTTAGTTTTTCTGAATTTAGTAGTTTTAAAACAGTTCTGCGTTGAAATTACATTATTATTACAGAATACAGTCTGAAATTATTATATTTAATTTTACTACTAGGTATATTATATTTATACCAAAAATGTGTTATAGTAGCCTATGAGGTATAACATGAGACAATCTATTCGGGGTGCGGAGTTAACGTATACATCTAATTGAACACATTTTGAATTATTATAAAAATTCTATAATTTACATTTAAGATATTATTACCTTCGTCTTCGCTAACATATTTCGTTTTCTCATTCAGACTCATCAAAAGTTTGAGATAGACACAAATAGGCACTCTTTAATTTCAATTAAATCATTAGCTACAACCTCAAACAGATGCTGCATATTATTCCTAGTTCACTTAACGTTGCAACAGCATTTACTTCCGTTTTCGCTTATCTGCTTTTGGGTAGATACTTGGTACTTTCTATTCCAATTAATCTGAAGCTCTACAGATACTAAAGCAGCAGTTTGTATATCTGTTTGTATTATTTATGTGTGCTGTAGATATTTGTTGACATTTGTTATACTTTATATAATAATTTGAGAATGATCTACACTATCTTGTGAACATTTCGGGATAATTGATGAGTTTTATTGTGATTTTCATACAATCACTTATTATTCTCTACATTTACTGTTCCCCTTGTATCAAATTGTGCTGACATTAGACATTCTATCTATGTACCATCTTGCACTTGTAACAAACGTACAACAGGATCTTTAGCAACTAGTATTTTAAAAATACTAGTCGATAAAATTATTTGCTAAAAACCGTATTTGAAATAAGCGAGTTATAATTGTTTGAAATTGTTGGAATTGAGTGGTATGTGGAAGACACCCTGTATAAAAAAAATACATTTCAAAGGACGAGGCACTTTAGTGATGTCTTGCAATTCGCCATGTCAAATTTTAAGTCAGTAGCGTGTTTGTTTGCAGCAATATCGTGATTTATTTGGGACTGTGTTTTTCTAGCAAAATTTAAAAAAATTGAAATACATATCTCAAAAACTATTAATTTTTAGTATAGGACATAGTACATGAAATTTACTCAGAATTTAATAGAGAATTGAAAAATAAAATAAAAAATACCATGTTCGATTTAAAATAAGCGAGTTGGTATGTACTTCCGGTGTACCGGAAGTAGATCATTCATGAAAATATTATATTTAAAATCAGCATTATCGATAGTGTAACCTTATAAAATTTTACATTTCGCCTATTACTACATCCCCAAAAACTTCTAATCAAAACTTTTCGCGCCACACCCTGTATATCTAATATACAAACATTTGTTTTAATATACGTATGATATAGCCGCGTTCGAGTGCACTATAGCGATATCTGTAGTGTAAGCGAAACATACAGAGTCCGTGTATTGTCAGCCCTTAACCCAAAGATTAAGACCGTGGATTTCTTGGCATTAATATTGAAACAGTGTTGCTCAGCAAATTTAACACTACGTGCGAGATCGGAATTACTACAATTATTTGCGGTAGCTATATCAGAGCAATTGAAAGATAAATAAATTTTCGTGTCATCTGCATAACAATGGTAGGAACAATGTTCCAAACAGTCCTGGAGTCTCGATGTATATAAAGAGCCCAATATGGATCCTTGTGGAACCCCATTACTGACCAAAAGAGAGTTGGATGATTTTCCAGATAGCTCAACCTCTTGACTTCGATAGGATAAGTAGTTTTTAATCAACAGTAAAGCATCACAACCAAACCCGATGGATTGAAGAATAAACAAGAGTACCTCATGATTTTCCGTGTCAAATGCACGCGAAAAATCAAGGAGTATTAAACAAGTAGCCTTGCCCTGATCGATCGCAGAGAAGATGTCATCACAAATAGCAGCCAGTGCAGAGACACAAGTATACTTGGCATCAATCAACATAACAACGAATTTGACCTTCAAGCAATTTTGCAAACACCTTGAAAGCAGCACACAAGATGTTGATTGGACGTAAATCAGCGAGAATCCCGGGTTGATTTCTATTAGGAAGTGGGACAATCCGGGACTTCTTCCATGCAGAAGGAAAGTAGTTGCCACTAATACATGCGTTGAAACTGTGTGTAAGAAATGGCAGTAAATGAAGACAACAAAGCTTAATTATCTCAACACTAATTCCATCCATTAATGACCCCGGAAACGTCGTCATCAGATACCGCGTGAAAGAAGAAACCATTGTTGTTAGCAGAAATGCTGCATCGAACATGGTTATAATAGTTGTAAATTTCAGGATCAATATCCGTAGTAGTGGAAGAAAATGAAACAAAGAAGTTATTGAGCTCGTTGATTTTCGAGAGATGGGGGGAAAAACATTGTTGTTAGTACGTGGTATAACGTAGGTCCCTCAATTTGGACCACAATGGTTTAGAGGATTCCGTCTTAATACAATGATCAGCATAGGCCCTTTTTCTTGTTTAATGGCACTAGTAGTCAAATTTCAAAGACTTGTAATATTCAAAGTGCTCTGGATTGCGAGTAGATTTCAATTTAGAAAAGCTCTATCCCTCAATCTCTGCATCAGTTTAATTAATTGTATCCGTCACCCAAGGCCGCCGAGGACCCCTGATCATTCACGTTCTAAATGGAGCATGCTTATCGAAAAGATTAAGAATCAGGTTATTGAAATCAGAAACCTTGCTGTCTATATCACACGTATCAAAAATTTGATATAATGGGGTATTAATCAGATCAGCATTGAATCTGTGGTAATTTAAATGTTTAAAATCACGATACGTTTTGGGAAAACCATCAACCCGAGACACAGGAACAGCAATTTTACATGAAACCAAGCAATGATCGGTGAAGCCAGGAATAGTAGCTACCTGTGTATCCATAACAATATCTTCATCATTAGTTGAAATAAAATCAAGTAAAGACACAGTAGTATGAGTTAATCTGGTAGGTTCCCGAATCACTGATAAAAGCCATAAGCCTCGATAGTCTCCATAAAAGGAATGAATTAGGTTTCCTATAAATTACTCCAAAGATAACTACTAAAATCGAGCTTAAATTGTATATAAAGTTGTTCAATATCATCATTGAAAGCTGTGTCAATGATCGAGAATTTAATTGTTTTGCTAATATACATACCCACGCCACCACCCTTTGTAGGTCTATCTCTGCGTATGAAAAAATAGTGTGATATGCTAAGAATATCAGTCACAATATCTTCAGTGACCCATGTCTCTTACAATCGAACAATGTCATAATGCGATAGAACATCTCTAAGTAACTGAAGTTTGTTAGTAAGTGAGCGACAATTAACATGTGAAACCAACAACGCATGCATGATTCCGCGCTCTACAAAGTCCAACCTGTAATACTCAAGTTCAAGATGAATGATGAATCCAAAATATTAGAGCAGTTAAATTCAACGTAGCTAATGTACAATTCACAATTCTATAAGGCGCAATAAAAATAAGAGTAAACTATAGCAAATAAATGAAAAGAATTTGCAGTACAAATATAGGTATGTATCAAAAAAAAAAGATATTAAGTAATACTTATGATGGTAGTACTATATAATCCGCAAAAGAAACAAATGAAACAATAAACAACAAAAAAGAAATAGATTCAAAATGACCTACTATAGGAAAACGACAGAAACCAGTCACTAGTATGAAGCACAGTATTGTGTGTCCATGATCTAACCCAAATAAACTAAACTAACTTCTTCAGATCGTTCGAGGTCCGAATTAAAGTGCAATTTCTTTTGTAATTTATTAATAAAAATTTTACCATCATGGTGCCATATATAACGCTGTCCACTCTTTTTAACCGCTTCCCTAAAGAGGTTATATCGTTTCTTGGTAAGGATGAAAACTTCACAATAATTGCGGCCGAACCATTGAAAGAACCGGCAATGCCAGTAGCGGAACGTATACGATGACATCGGTCAATCATATTAGCAGTCTCCCTTAGCTTTAATTTATCAGTGAAGAATTACTCAACCACGGTAAACGTATCTTCATTTGTTTGCTCGGGAATTCCAAAAATCCTAACGGAGTTACGCCGAGTGTACTGTTCCAGCGCATCGATTTTATCATTCAGAAGATTGTTCTCTTTTACAAGCACTACTATTTTATTTTCGTAGCTTGCTAATACATCGGTGATTTTTTGCTCTATGTTTTTAACACTCGCCGTTATTTTTGTAGCAATCCCTTCACTCATGTTATTGAATATTTCCTTGATCAAATCAATTAATTCAGCCTTATCGGTTCTTGTAAAACCCATTACAGTGATATTGACTGGTAGAGCACGACAGTAGTAAATGTTGTTAAATAATTTAAGTGGAAATACGCACCAGAAACACTCGAAAATAATAAAAAAAAGGACGGAGTCACAGAGAGTATGTGTTACACGCCGTGCGACATATCTATAAATGTAAAAATCTATAAATTTAAATTAATCCTTTTTATAGTTACTTTTTTTATTGAAGTGGAATTTTGAAAATCAAAATTATGTCTTCTACCTTTGACTATTTAGAAGATGCTGTTGCAACGGTTGTATTGTAAGAAGTAGTATATTGATGGTTATAAATACGTTTTTAAGTTTTTAGTAGACAAGCGATACAGTTTATGGAGTCACTGCAACAAAGCACCCACCACATATTAAAAAAAAAAAAAATACTGCTTAGTGTCACCGCTATAACAGACTGTGCTGGCTAATTTACAAGACTCAAGACAGTATTAACTTTGATTGTCTTGTTTTATTATAACTTAGCAAGTACATTATTATTATAAGGTATAAATGTTATATTAATTAATTTTTGAAATTGAAGTTAGATCTTCTAACTTAGATTATTTATATAAAGTATTTTTTTTTCTTTTTCCTCCTTCTTTCGTCTGTTTCCTTACGCCCCATAATGTTCACTATCATACTATGTATACATTTCCAATTTGACTTGGTTTTCATCATTTCGGGTACAAGCGTATCTGGTGTTAATGCATTACCTAGCACATTGTATGTAACTTCCCTCTCCACGTTCCACCTACGGCATTCAAAGATCGTATGTTCCGCGGTATCTATCTTCCCACAGTAGATGCACTCATCACTGACATCTTTCTTTATTCTCATGGCGAAGCTTCTATACACTCCGTGTGCCGTCAGAGCCTGCGTCAAGTAGTAATCCAATATCCTGTGGCTGCAATTTACCCATGCTGTTATGTCTGGTATTAACCTTTTCGTCCACTGGCCTTTGTCGTGCTCGTTTACCCATCTACTCTGCCACAAGTTCAGCGAATCTTCTCTGGCCCGTTTTTTCACGTTTTTTTGGTCGTTCTCATGTCTATGTTCATATAGATAGCATTTTTCCGAAACCAGCAGGTCTATAGGTATTGTTCCGGTTACAACCTGTAGAGCAGCCGCAGGTACAGTCCTGTACTCCGACGCCACACGTAACAGCATGCCTCTTTGGAGACTTTGGAGGTACCTATTATACTTTTGAAGCCCTATTGCATTGCTCCATACCGGAGCTCCATACAGGATCATATTGTGCATGGCACTGCACAGCACGGACCGCTTGCAACTTCCTGGGCCTCCAACGTTGGGCATTAACCTGCTTAATATCGAAAGGTTCCTTTCCACTTTGGCAGCCACTGACACTACATGCTGTCTAAAATTCAGTTTATTATCTACGACAATTCCTAAGTAGGTTATATATTTAGCGGGGATTATTCGTGCTCCTTCGATGTTAAACATGACGTGATCAATTATCCGGCTACCTCGAACTATCACAGCCTCCGTCATTTCGGGTGCAAGACTCATGTTGTTTTGCTTGGTCCATATACTTATTTGTTACAAACACTGGTTTGCATTTGCCATCAGAGTGCATACGTCATCCGCCCCCACCACCAGAGCCAAATCGTCTTCAAAGGCAATGCTTACGGCATTTCCCGGAAGCTCTAGGATTAATATGTCGTCGTATAAAATGTTCCATAGAGTCGGTCCAAGAACTGACCCCTGTGGCACTCCTGCCTTACTTGCCATCGTCTCATTTTTCGTCAGCACTATTCTTCGGTTGGTCAGGTAGCTCGTTATCATGTTGGTAAGATATCTTAAAATGTTCCTTCGTCGTAGCTTTTCTATAATTAGCTTGTGACAGGCTAGGTTGAAAGCATTTCTGATGTCAACGGTAATTAAAACACACCATCTGTTCTTAAATTCGTTTACCGTTTCCACCATTGTCTCTATGGCCTCGATGGTAGACTTTCCCTTTCGGAAACCAAACAGGTGGGGATGCAGACCTCCGTTTTCGTCTAGTTCATTGTGCAGCCTAGCCCTTATGAGCGCTTCCAAAACTTTGCTGAACGTGTTGAGCATGCATATTGGTCTGTAAGACCCCGGTAATTCTGGGGTTTTGCCCTTTTTAAGAATCAGAGCTACCTTAGCTATCTTCCAACTATCAGGGAATTCCTGCCGTTCTAACAAGTTGTTCATAACATTTAGGATAAGCTCCGGTGCGCTGCTATCGATCTCTTTGACTGCTTCAGGTGGTAGTTTATCTAGGCCTGGAGCCTTGCCAGGTTTCATGCCTGCTATCGCACATTCCAGCTCCTCAAACGTAAAAGGAGGTACATTTTTTGCTGTAGCTTCGACCCTTAGGTCCCGAGATGTTGATGGGAATATAACAGTTAGTATCTGTTTACGCTTATCCAGATTGAGATTATAGGGAACCAGCATACCAAATTTTTTCGTGATAATCTTATACGCATCTCCCCATATGTTATGGTCCAGTTCCCGGCACAGGTCTTTCCAGCTGTTCCATTTGGACTCTTTTATGGCTTTTACAAGCTCCCTTTTACATGTCTTGTATTCTTCTTTAGCCTCCTCTATTGCTTGTCTATGCACGGCTTGTCCTCTAACAGCCCTAGTTAATTTCCTTCTAAGTTTGTTGCATTCCTTCCTCTTTTGATATATGTTATTGTTCCACCAGTATGGAATGTCGGTATTGTTGTACTGCTTGCGGGTACTGCTTCTATATGCCAGCTGAATCAACCTGGTACATTCGTTATGGTTCGTTATTTCTCCCCCCTCCGTTGCTGTCTTAATGCTGCGTCTGAAGTTTTCCCAATCCACAGTTTTTTTTACATTTCTTACGTTCTTGGACTTTTCCCTCTTTTTTTCTTTAACCTCGAACGAAATATACCGATGGTCCGTTAAAGAGTCTTCGTCCATCACTCTCCAATTTGTTATTCGTTTCGCAATTTGGCTTGTGGATAGGGTCACATCAATATAGGATTCAGTCCCTCTCCTGACGAAGGTAGGTTCCAAGTCGGTATTTTGTATCACCATATCCAAAGAATTTATCCACTGTAACCAATACTCCCCCTTTCTATCCGTCTTTAGCGCTCCCCATTGGGAAGATTTTGCATTGATGTCCCCTAACACTATGGTCTGTCTCCTTCCTACCCTACTCATAATAGTATCTACTTCCAACTTGTACTCTTGTATCTCGATATTTGGAGAGACATAACAGCACACAATATCGCAAACCCCCAGATGCATAACTAGATATCCGTCTCCAACACTGTGCCCAAGTACCTCTATATTCCTCGTCAGAAACAAAGCAGCCACGTTGGTTCTGTTATATTTGATCCATTCAGGTCTCTTTACTCTATTTTTGTTTGGTTCGCACACGATTAAAATGTCAGCGTCCTGATGCCTAGCCGTAGCGTATGCCATATCCTGCGCCGCGTATGCTCTTCCGACGTTTATTTGTAAGATTTTTAGACTCATTTGCTTGGGGTGGCGAAAACGTCCTCACTAAGTGATTCCACCCCGTCCCGAACAGACTTTCGGCTGGCTTGCCTTTTCCTTGCTCCTGCACTGGCATTTTCAGCTATTTTCCCTTTTCCGGCAGTTATATCCCTAGCGTTCTCTTCAATTAATTTTCGGTAGTGGGGACATCTAGTCTGATCCGCACGGTGTCCTGTTATTTTGCATGTAAGACAGAAACTTTGCCCTACGCAGTCCTTAGCCCTGTGGTCACTTTCCCCACACTTTAGGCACAGTAGCCTTTTGTCCTCTCGCTGGCACTCCCATTTACGATGCCCAAACTCCAGACATCTGAAGCACCTGATAATATTTATGCGCTGTCTTATACGACATGGTGTCCACCCAATTCTGATGGTTCCTTTCGCACACAACTTTTTGACCCACACTGCCTTTATTACCACAGTGGCATTTTGGCTACCGTATTGAGTTGGGCGGATTGATACTACCTCTATATCATTTGCGCCCACTGCTTCGTCTACATTATCTTGAATAGCTTGCACTATCTCGTTCTTAGTAACGTCTCCATCAATACCAGTTACATACACCGTTCCATTGTTGTTTCTAATTTCTACATGTGTGTCCTCGTTTTTCTTGAGTATTTCCTGCCTTAAGAATTCAGCCTTTTCCTTTCCCCCTTGAACCTCCATCATCACGTCCCCCTTAATTGTTTTTTTAATGGTTTTAACCTGAATTCCAGCTTGATCGATATTAATGCTGCTTTTGACTGTTCTCAGAATATCAGCATATTTCTTGCCGTCGGCCTTTATTATTACTTTTTCTGATTTGTTTCCTCTTTTGGCACCACGCGTGTTTAATTTCTGATCTTTTTCCACAATTATCTAGATCTTACTATCGCTTCCTCTGAACGCCGCTTCAGTGCACTTCTGTAAATAGTCGATGTCGATATTGCCAATGACTACCAGGTTCATTTGGCGTGTTCTGTCGGCGGTTGCACACTTCTCGAGTTTTTCAATAATCTCGTAGAGCCTACCAATGTCGTTTATACCTGCTCCATCCATTTCATATGGCACCATATATAGGGTTCTAGAGCTGTCCCCTCTTTTGCCGCTACTCAGGATGGTCTGGGTCTTCATTTGGATGTATTCTATGTTACCTTCCTCAAGCTTGTCCTCCAGCAAGCCTGTTACGTCCGGGAAATTTGCTTGAATGTTTCGCGCAAGTTCTTCATCGAAGGTCGCTTTTGGATTCATAATAACTGCGACGTTACCTTTCCGCTCCGCAAGTGCCTCCATTCCCGCAAGGTCGGTGTTTTGAAAACAGCTCGGAGTCCATTTATAGTCAATAATTTTGGATAGGGTGTTCCATCCCTGTTTCTGTTCTAAAGTAGTCTCTATTGCTCTCGCTATGTCCTCACCACGTTGTGCCATTTCTCTCGTTATTTGATCCGCGTCTGCTTGGATACCAATACTGCCACATTCCTTTGATGTTTGTGGCTCCTTCAATTTCCCATCTAAGTGTGCGACTTGCTTCTCCAGTTCTGAAGATTTTTTTGATAGGGCGATATAGCCCGCCTTTAACACATCAACTTTTCTTCTAAAATTTCCCACTAGGTTGAAAAGTTCCCAAGTGGTCGACTTGATTTCAGTTTTGGTCTTGGTGCTCTCTTTGACTAGCTGCCTAAGTCCGACTGTCTTGTTGTACACTTTCTCCATATACGACAGTACCTCCATCATTTCTCCAGCAATTTCCACTTCGCCTTCTAGTTTCCTCTCTTGTTTCCCAGTAGGAGCTTCTCGCTTCCTCTTTTTTAAGATTAGACTATCCCCATCACTGTGGCTATCGTCGGTTTTCTTAAAAAGTCTATATATAGGGCTTGTCCTAATGTCTTCATCCATCCACTCTTCTGCTTTTTCCACCGTATCCGATGAATCTACCTCTATTGCTTGCCGTGTCGTGTCTAAACTTAACTTCTCTGTGTTCACCTCAGTTTGCTGGATAGCTCCACCGGCTTTTTTTTGTGGTGGCGTTCTCATAGTTGAGCTTGATTTTCGGAATACCGATTCCTCGTCTACTTCATCAGGATACCTGCCAACTCCACTTCCTCTCTTCACTCCGTCATCACATACTTCTTTAATGTTAGTTTTTGAATTCATTTTGTTCCCACAAATAGCTAGGGACTAGACCGTCGCCCGCAGCAGAGCCCTGCATTCACTACGGGAAGGCTACTTCAAACCGGAGGTCACCTGGTATCCGGAGTTCAGCGAAAGTATCGACTGGGCAATCCTCCCCAGCCATGCAATCATCGGCCTATTGCTGTGCCACCTTGATTTGGGGTGTGGTGTGTCTGTGTCCTGTGTGGGATCTGGGCGTTCTGCCCTCTCCTAAGGCTAGAGTCGGAAGGGGACGCCTCTCAGTGTTCCCCATTTCAGCGTAAATACGCTGCCTCTACCGATGGCTACTTCAGAATCCAGGATGCTGCCGATGAGGGTCGCCGCATCCCCGACGGTTTTTGTTTGAGCCATCCTTTGCTTCACTCGCCCCGCCCCGTCCCGTCAGGTTCGAGGAGAGGGAGCTACTGTGCCCCGCCACCAGCGTCAAGGTCCCATGGCTCCCCGGCGGGTATAAAGTATTGTCTAATTTTACCACAAAATTATTTGGAAGCACCGTTTTTTTTCTAATATTGATGTAACTTTGCTTAAATTGTCTTTCCCAAATCTTGATACGCAAATTTAATTGTTTAGTCTACGTAAACATTAACTACACTTTTTATTATTTAGGGAAATAGAACAATAATTTGAACATGTACCATTAATGTCTTCAACGTGGCAATTAATTTTAGCAATATCTATATCGATTATTTTAGCATTTAACAAATGTAGACTACTTTATTTAACCTATTATGAAAATATCTGAAAGTGACTCTAATATAATAAAGCACATTATGTTACATACCTACATATCACATACTGTTTAAAAAAATTTACGTGGCAGTCTACTTTATGTAATAAATTTCTCCAGTGGTAAATTTGCTATATACAGCATATAATGGGAAACTCGTGACCGTGCCGAAAATGTGTTCATTGATATAATTGTACTGAAAGTATACGAGTATATTATGTAGCATTTAAGCAAAGTTTCGAAACTGAAATAAAATCATATTTTAAGTTAGAGGAGATGAATAGGATTGTTTGGTAAGATACAAGTAATTTGAAGCTTTATTAGAAAAGCTTTTATTATAATAATAACGGATAGTACTATGCAAAAAAAGTGTAATAATAATACCAAGCAACAATTTAATTTCTGATTCTAATTTCTTTTTCTCTTGTGCTCAAGCCTAATATACTCATTAGTTCTATACGACATTTTAAATTATTACGAAAAGTTTTCACAATTTCTCTTTCTAGATTTGTGGAGAAACTGAGTACTATGCTTTCGTTTCCATTGTTTATACAATATGCGTATGGATGCTTCATTATATGCAACACAATCTTGCAATTGACAATATTGGTAAATGCTTTAGCTTAAATTAATATGTTTTAGACGTTTTCTTAATACTGTCTATAGCATTTAGTAAAGAAAACAATTTCAGGGCGAAAGGGACACAACAACGATAATTGGTTTATGTGGATATTCAGGCATAGTATTTGCTCAAATGTCAGCTTATCACTGGCTTGGAAATGAAATCATCTATCAGGTAAATATATACTCGAATTCAAATATGTATTTGCATTTAATATAATAAGTCACTATTGCTTAGAAGTTGTTTTACTTTTCCAACGTAGGCTGTTACGTTTCTTTTGCACTACTTACACATATGTACATACATACTACACCAGTACAATTTCCTAATATTTTCTTAAGACTAGACCGCAGGAATTTTGCTGTGCGTGAATTTGTTTTAGTTCTAAGCAAGAATCTGAGAATAAGTATCGAGTCCAAAACCATAAATTTAGTATAATAACATGCACAGAATTAAGAGTAATATTTATTTCAGAGTCAAAAAATTACTGAGTCCTGCACCTTAGCTAAATGGTACAACCTAAATGTAAAATGTCAAAAATATCTTATAATACTAATGGAAAGAGCAAAACGACAGTTAACAATATCGCTCTATGGTCTGGTATATGTATCTTTAGCTTCATTGGCAGTGGTAAGAAAATATTACTTTAAGAAATGCTTTCTGCCTAGATATCAGTTATTGTAAATTATGGCGTTGATAAACCGTTTTATACATGCAGAGCACTTATGTAGTGAATGTGCATTATCTACTGTCGTGTTACCTAATGCGTCAGTGGAAGTAGAACCATCATTCACTCGTGTGTTTAAATTACGTTCATAACGAAACAGATATACATATGTATTTGAAACCTAATAAGCACTAATACATCCGTAGTATCAAATTACATATGTTCAACTATACGAGCTGCTTGTTTTCGACGATACAAAGTACAGTTTCATTACTTGAAATAAAGCACCGTGCATTCTACTTTAGGATTGCTTGTCTTATTTCACTCAACGTGATCTTCCTCAGATCCTCCCTATTAGTCCAATTATCTGTTTTAAATTCCAGCTTCGGATGATAAATAGATTTCTTCTACTGTTACTAAATAGTGTCTACACCACCTCCTACAAGGTGTTTGGCCATTTTCACCAGTACTTACAATACGTTTGCCTTAATATTATCTTCCTTGATAATTTCTCGCCTCAGTCCACAAGTTTAATTTAACAGTGTTTGTAATAGTTAACTCTTACAATATCACGACCTGTAGCAATAAGAATAGAAATTTAACAAAGCAGCAGTAATGCGCCTGCATCATTTCTGAAACAAGGAAAGAATAATAGTGTAGTGACAATGTTAATTTTCTATATCCGTATCAATCTAGTACAGTATTTATTGACCACGAACTAAAAGATTCATTTCAATTAAGGTTGACAATATATGTATTCAGTTGCTGGAAATCGTCTAATGTTAAAAAATAAAAACTATCTTAGATTCTGTTATTATATTACATACCTTCAACATATTGCAAGATTAATTTAATACTTTTATTTAATTATGGTTAATATCTAACAAATAACCAGTTTACTTTCAGTTGCAGTATATCTCATAATACATCATTTTCAGGTAGTCCGATGGTCATATTCAGTTTTTGCATTGATTAAAGCCAGATATAGTTAAGCTAATACTGTCTGTATATCATGTTGTATTTATATGTTCAACAGTTTAACATTTATATTAAACATTTTTTATATATTAACTAGTTTTCCATTAATTTATATCTTTTCCTATATCATAACCTTATTTCATGTTTATCTGTTTGTATCTTCTTTTTGTCATGTAGTATTTATTAAGTGTCAAATAGTGTGTATAGAAATGTGCATCAACTCTACACATTACTTGTATTTCCCATGTGTTAAGTCATACGTAAAACAAAAATTATACTCTGCGGTTCAAGTTTTTTTCGGTGACACTTCTGGCAACATCTTGCTAGAGCAGTATCCCGTCAAGTTATCATTCACTGTTCAGGCATAATTAACAGCGCTGCCGTATATAGTTTAAATAAGGAAGGCCGCTGGAGCTACTCTCCGCAAAAAAAGAAGAATTGTATGATTTTACAATAGACCTATCACGATCGTCTGCTATTCGCATTATTCTTGGAATTCTGTGTAACGTTCCTGCTCCTAAGAAGTAAGTGCATGTGACAGCAAAAACATCTCTAATTGGTGGCCGAACCTGAAGAAATTGGACCATGCAATATTCTATTTTCATGTAGAAGAAGTAATACACTGAAAGTTTATTATGATTTTTTTCTTTTTTGTTTAACTTATTTCTATATATGTGCAACATTTTTGAGAAATAAACAAATTATTATTATTATTATTAACTACAAGATCTTTTAACATTCCAGTAAAACATTCTTAGATGAAAAGATACTAATAAGACGTTTTTTTTTCATTGACTTTACAATTTTCGAAAGTATGGAGGAATTTTGATGATCCTGTATATTGATTGTGTCACTGTATATTATATTATTATTGAAAGAAAACACATAAATTACCAGTGTATTTAATATTAAATCGTAATCAACGTTATCTCTCGTGATTATATATTTATGTGTGTCAATACCGGAAATTATCCGACGAGGGCTTACAATTGTACGTATAAATACAGTGACTATAATTAGAAGCTATACAAGTCTGTTTTTTTCATTCTTTCGATGAATTAGAATTGTCCAGTCTTCTTCATTAATGTGAAATGAGCGCCACTAAAATAAGCTGTGTTGAAGCTCTAAAAAGACCTATGTGGATATTAAAAATTACCGGATTATGGCCTCTTGCAGAGCTAAATATTATTGTTTTGTCAAAATTGTTATTTAATATTTTATTTGATGTCGTAACAGTCAGTATTGTTTTACAAAATATGGTAAACGCGAAAAATACAAGAAATCTTCGATTATTAAATTGGATGACTTGTATTTTACTTCCTTTAACCAACTTTTTCGCTAAAACAATGCCATTGTGGTTTAACAAGGAAAATCTGCGATTAATCTTGAATGACTTAAACTCGTACGTTTTCAATTCGCATAGTAACAAGCTAAATACACATATTAAAAAAATAGACAAGATTTCAAAATTGATATGGAGATATTTTGGATTAGCAATGGCAGCATTCGTGTCAGCATTCAGTATACTTCCTTTCATTATTAAAATGCAACCGATGATACCAGCACCTTTCAAAACTGGAAAATATGATGTGGTATATAAATTAGTACACTTGTTTGCAACCTCATATTTATCACTAAATTCAGCAAGCATAGACGTCTTTTATATGTCCTTAATTGCTTTATGTGGCGCGCAGATAAACATTTTGGAACACAAATTAATCAATGTTCTAGATGGCACTGAAACAATCTGCATAAATAATGACGGAGTCATGATCAGTACAACTGCAGAAGACATTTTGAAGGAGTGCATAATATTACATGAAACTATCAACAGGTAAGTAACCTTACTAAAAAATATTACCTTAAATAATTAAAAAACAAAAAATGAACATTAGGGACACACTATTTCATTCCGCCAAAGCTAAAGCAGCTTGCAATTTTATCCTTATATGCAACTACTGAGATAGTCAGTGATCATCGTTCACATAATAACATAATATAATATAAACTATATAAGCATACACCAATAAAAGCTAACTATAGTAGTATATATTGTTTTTTAGATTTGTCAAGAAATTAGGTGCCATATTATCTTTTCCTCTCTTCATTCAATACGTTTATGGGTGTTTTATAATATGTAACACCATTTTACAACTCACAATATTGGTAAGTACTGTCACATTAATTGGTCAAAATTATATGTTTGAATATTAATCGAGTTATTATTTGAAGTAATAGCTTCTTGTGTACATTATTGCAGGGTGAAAGAGATTCAACTACTATAATAGGTCTATGTGGATATTCAGGCATCGTTTTAGCTCAAATGTCGGCTTATCACTGGCTTGGAAACGAAATTATATTTAAGGTAAATTAATATTCTTGCCTCAACAGACCATTTACTTTAATATCAAACAAACAAAACAGAAACAGCTTAATGTCACAAAGATGAGAACGGCTGACTATATGTAAGGCAGTATGCACGGTCCAAGGCTTGAATCTTGGAGTGACACTTGTGGCACGTCTTGCTAGATTGGTTAAGCTATTATTCGCTATTGGGATATAGTTAACAGCACAACATTATTTATTGCGAAGTAATGTTGTAACAGAGCCGTAAAAACACATTTACACACACAATTTACACAGCAGCAGCTACAGTGATAGTCTTGACCATATATATTAGAAATATTATAGGACCGAATTTAACATGGGATGATATTTTAAGAGGAATTCCCTCTAGATAACTCAAAATATAAGACAACCATGAACAACGAAATAAAAAATCTAAGTTAAATAAAATAAAACTATGGGAACAATGGCAAATAAACACAGCCACCACAAATACGTAGACAATTGCAAGCATTTCAAGAAACGAAGTTGGTGACAAATAACAATAAAAAAGAAATCGTAACAGAGTATTAGACAAATCTGCTTGAGGTAACAGTCCATCTAACTTGAAATCCAACCATTTCCTTGAGTTAATTAGCAAAATCTATTATACTCTCATCATACGCTTCGGCACCCAAACTGATATAAATTCATAAATTCCACCTGTATAAAGTAAAGATTTTGCAGGAGTTTAACTAGAATAATAATGAAAGAAGATTACAATTTTGTGAAATTATGGCAATCATGTTATACAAAAATCAAATCAAAGTAAAGAAGATACGAAAAATACATTTTTTTAATTGGTACATAAATAACAAAATGTGCAATATTGAAACTATGAAAATCTTTAAATTTTTAGAGGTAGACATACTCAAGCTCCTAAAAAATTTAATGTTTAGGTTGATATACTCGTAGTTGGACATTTATTTGCGGAGCCAAAATTGAATGGCACTGTCTATTAATAACAGGGCAACCCGAAAATTAACGGCATTAAGGCAGAAATTTAATGCTGAATGAAAATTAACTATTTTTCTCACTCAATCAGAGATTTAAACCATTTGATTGGTAGGCGCGGAGCTATATAACGACCACCACATTCACCAGCTTTCTATCACTGAGGCTATTTCAAATCTTTAAGTAAGAAAATGTCAATATTGCAATGGTTAATTTTCACAAGTCGAAATGAAAACTCCTAGAACTCTAACGCCAACATAGCAATACTATTCAATGTGTTCTCTTTTCGTATTTTATATCCATAATAAACATTTCGTGACCTTCTCTAATTTAATTAATTAAATAAATCCTAAATGTACTCTTCGTTTAACTATCTACAGAACGCCGTGCATCTGCTTATGCTTTATGCAATATATATAAGGTAGATTATTAAGTATAATTTTATTTCAGAGTGATAGAATTATCGAAGCTTGCTTCTTGTCTAAATGGTATAACCTCAGCTTGAGATGTCAAAGGTATCTTATAGTGTTAATGGAGCGAGCCAAAAGGCCATTATCGATATCACTCTATGATTTGGTATTTGTATCTTTAGCATCGTTAGGAGTGGTAACTAGAAAAATATCCTAACTTTAGTCATTTTTACAAAGTGTGAGGAATATGTTTACTCTGCACTAAAATCCCAGTCTAATAAATCGGCCGGGATACAATTCTCCGATGTAAATGTCAATGTTTCGTGGGAGGATTGAACTCTACCTAACTGTAAATTAAAAAAGAGAGCGCCACTGCTGGTCAGGCATTATGAACAACGCAGAGTAAAATGTCCATTCTCGGGTAGCGACAAAGCAGAGTTGCGAAGATCGAATCCTAAAGGCGGAATTCGACTGAAGCAACATTTAGGCAACATGTAGCATGCGGTAATGACGCACACTACACTCAATCATGCGTGCGTCAAGTTGCCCTTGCAACACTATACAACTTTATGGCATATATTCGCACACACAGAAGCAGGTAACACTACATGACATGTAGCATGCTTCATGTCGTCTAGTGTGTGTGGTTCCCCGGTCGAATACCACTCGTTTTCTGGAAACAATTAACAGCGCAATGTGATAATGTTGTAGCAAAGTCTAAAAAACACATTAACCCACACAAAAATACAAAGAATACAGCTTGGATATTACTGCATCCATTACAGATAAGAAAAGATGAGAAGTGTGGTTAAGGTAAATGGCGAGAAATGTATACAGCAATATGGCCGATCAGCAGCTGTTCGAGCAGTATCGAGGTTACGTTGTCGGAAGATGTTGCACAAGTATGTCTAGGATAGAATAATATAACTGTGTGTTGTCTGGATACATATCCACGTACCTAGCACGTCTGCACTGGGTTAAATAATGCGCAGATACAGGGTGTTTTGAAACATTGCTTAAAGATTTTAAGGGCATGTAGTACGATCAAAAATAAGGTTAATAGTCTTAATAAACATATGTCCGCAAATTTACCGTTTATTAGATAACAGTGATTTTATCGCAATTGCAGAATAAATTTCCTTTAGCGGTATTTTAACATAAAATTTATATTATAACTAAAGAACATGTTCAAAATGACGTCCTTCCATTTCGACATAGGATCTACATCTTCTTTCAAAGGAAACGCGCTCTCTTTCAAAAAACAAGGGTTTTTTCGAATTATTTGGCAACAGCGTTCTATTTGTTGGCGCAACTCTGCAAGATCGTTTACTGGTGTTGCGTACACTAAACCTTTCAAATAACCCCAGATACCAAGGTCCAACCGGGTTAGATCGGGAGATCTTGGAGGCCAAGCGATGGGACCTCCTCGCCCTATCCATCTCCCAGAAAATTCATTGTTAAGATGTTCCCTAACAGCGCCCGTAAAGTGCGGTGGGGCTCTATCTTGCATAAACCAGAGGTTCAGTCTCAGATTTATATGTTCATAAATCTTCCAAAAGTTCAGGTAAACATTTTTCCAGGAACTCGAGGTATGCAGGACCTGTTAAGCATTTTCTCTTCACACCAAACGTGATTGTTGTGGAAATTAAGTATTCCATTTTTAGTAAAGCCAGCTTCATCAGTGAAAAGGATGTTATCAGCGAAATCTGGCCGATCAGCAGCTGTTCGCAAAAACCACTCACAGAAAGTCCTTCTCGCTTGATAATCCGGAGCAGTAAGGGCTTGTACCTGTTGGATATGGTAGGGGTATAGGAGTTGCTCATGAAGAGTTCTCCAAACAAGGTTGCTGCTTACACCCACTTGAGTCGAAATTCTTCTAACACTAGTTTCGGGATTTTCATCGATAATATTCAAAATTTGATCTTCTATCTGTCGAGTACATGCTATTCTCTGCCGTCCAGTATCATAAGACCGCTTCTCAAACGAACCAGTTTCTCTTAGTCGTTGAAACACCGTCTGAAACATCACATGCGCAGGCAGTTAGCGATCAGGAAACGTTTCAGCATAGAGGCGACGTGCTTGTAAAGAATTCCCATTGGCACCAACCGTACATGAACACCACATCGCTCATTTCAGCATTAGAATACGCTACCATTGTAATTGTTACAAACTGGACAAAACGTCAAATCAAACTGTCATAAAACAATAGCAGATAAGCATCTGTTTATTGGGATATGCTATCGTTAACTATTTTATGTACTACTATGTACACTCGCTGTAATCTCGTAAACAGTTAAGTTGCGGACATATTATGTTTATTATGACTTTTACGTTAATTTCGGTTGCACTAAATGCCCTTAAAATTTTTAAACGATGTTTTAAAACATTCTATATATCGCAAAGCAAAATGGAGCGAGAATCGAATCTTGCAGTACACTCAAGGGCAAATAAAACCTGTCACATAATGCCGTCTTATTTATTGATTTTCATCTATTGTAGGGAGAGCTAGATAATATTTTAACAGCATTATCTCCCAAACCCATACAATGAAAAAATTACACCTAGTGTTTTGTCAATAAGCTGATTAGCCTTGAATTTCTAAGTGATTGCGGAGATACCTACCTTTTTTGGCAACGGTATTATTAGTGCACGTTTCCAAAGGTCTGGGAATACATTTTCAAGTATACAGAAATTTATGATGCGAACAATGTATTGAAGTATAACAGGCACGCAATGATGATCATTGCACTCATGATCATTGTCACAGATAGGTCATCATACCCGTAAGAGGTAGGAGAAATACTCTCCAATGCTTTGGTGACCTGCTCAATTAATGTGAAGGAACGGTCATTACTAATATTATTTGTGGTGTGCGTTAGACAGTAATCTAGAAGATACTATGATTGTGGAAATGTTCATTGTTGGCCCAGTTATAATATGCGGCACTTAAATTTCGATGAAATATAGATAATATTCACAGAAAACCGATTTTATGTATTCTCCCTATGTCCCGCTCGGCCGTGGAAACCCTGTATAATGCCTCAATAGAAACGGTTGCCATATCGAATTGTTGTTCTTATAATTTTTCTACTGTACCTTTTATATTACCTTTTTATTATTTGAATTTTATGTAATTTGTTATTACTAATTATTTAGAACTTTGATGTAAATTTACTTTATGTTGATTATTCGAATACCGCTTGCTTGGAATATCTAGGAAAATTCTTAGATAATATAAATTTTATACTGATATTGTTCTTCACCATTGTTCTACGAACATATCGGTTGCTAAAACTTTTTATATCTTAAAAATTCTTAGACATTTTTGCCACTCATTGGTTATAAATTTTAGTATCTTTCACTAAACGTTCGATACGTTTATTTTACTATTTGATAACATTCACTTTGCATAATAAAAAAATCATGATTACTTGATTTGGTCTATTCTCAATCCATTATAAAACCATATACTGCGAAACATGTATTGTACAGAAGCGAAAACTACCGGTAAAATAAAAATTGTAAAAAAATGCTAAGGTTACAATATGTTTTGTAACAAATTCAATAATTTTTTGTTCTTGTAAAGTAAATTCTCGCATTGTTTACCCTTATTATTGTACTGGCGCAGAACAACTAACGAAAATGATCGACGTAAAAATAAGTGGCAAGTAACTATGTAAAACAAATAACCTAAGCACCCTTGCTTCAGTAAATTGACATATCTGAGCATTTTAGGTATGGAGGCTAATTAAATCGTTTATAACTTATTCACCTTCCATTTTAGGTACAGAAATACCTAATACAGATTAAAAGAGAATCTTTTGTAGAATCAGAATATCTAATAAAAGATCTTCATCTTTCCATTTAAAAAATCTACTTTCCGAAGATTGAACTAAGTTTTTAAACATCCTGTACAATGTTACAGAGATGAACTTCAGATGTAGTGTAACTACACAATATCAGCTGTCAGCATGTAAAATTTCATTCGTGTTTTTTACTCCTACGTGACGTAATATCACTATAAAGTAAGATCGGTATCTGTCACTTTTTTTCTTTAATTGCGAATAACTCAGAAGGAATAGTATTTAGGTATAAGGTATAATACACGAAATATGTGTAAAATTTATCGTAGAAGCTAAATTTGTAATTTATTTTATAGCATGCTATTTAAAAAAACCGAAGTTGATGCCCACTTCCAGTTAACCGGATGTGATATTTATTTAAACATATTTTCACGTGATAGCTCATATTCAACCATATCCAACTGCAAAATTTTGTTTTAAAATTCCGTTCCGTTTGTATAATACTTTTAATAGACCATTCTCACCAATCATCCTGTATAATATATATTAGGGGCAGGATTATATTATATAATAATACTATCTCCAGCCAACGATTAGCCAAGGGTAAATGTGAAAACACCACGGTATATTGAAAATTCTTCTATTCCATTTTTAATGTAAATTACAATGTTAAACAAAATTCCAAATCGTATACGGTCCAATTTTGTAAAATGAACGAAAATTACGTAGTATCCATGGATTCACTGTCTAGACACGTTGTTGTCGCTCCGTAGTTTTATTGGGTTTTTGCCGCTTCTACTGCTTTATTTCAAAGGTTTATTTCGTAAAGTGTGTATAGTGAGGTGTTGTTTAAGAATATACTCATAATGAGTCAAGTTACACGTGGAAACGCTGAGAAGAAGGAATTAATAAAGTCTTGCGTGATGGAATTATTAAAAGAGGACGCATTTATAAAGGAAATCACAGGCAAGGTCATTGCTGCAGTCGAAAAACATTTCAATAAAAAGTTTGAAGACTATGAAAAACGGACATCTGACTTAGTACACAAAAATCAGCTGTTAGTCGACAAATGTGATTCTTTAGAACAATACTCCCGTCGCAATAATATACGTATTATTGGTGCTGATGCTGTGCCTCATTGCGAATGTGAAAAGTTGGTAATGAACGTTCTTAATGAGAAGTTGCAACTTGACGTATCCATCGACACTATAGACCGTTGCCACCCGGTTGGACCGAAGAAGGACAACAACAAGCGGGACATCTTGGTTAAATTCACGAGTTATAGATATCGTCGAGCTGTTATGGACCGTCGAAAGCTGCTGAAGGGTACCCATATATCCATAGTTGAGGATCTTACTCGGAGTCGCTACCTGTGCTACAGGGAAGCGAATAAGGTATTTGGTTTCCGCAATGTGTGGGTGATGGATGGTGTCATTCACATAAAAAAGGACAATAGGAAGTTGGCTGTTACCAAGTTCTCTGAGGTCAGCGAAATTAAAAGTTAGGCTTATTTGCTTTTTTTTCTTTTTTTTTCTTTCTCTTTTTTAAATCTCACTTACACTTGCTCCGTATTGTTATAAGATTTTCTTTGTTATTATTATTATTTATTGATTTTACTGCAGTAATTGTTTACTAGATTTATAGCAGTTAGACATATACTTTGTTTTTGTTTATTCAGATCGGAGCGCATTCGTGTTGTATTGAATTTTATTTTGTTTTTTTTTTTGTTTGCACTGCGCTTTCCTTAGTCTCATTGTAGACTCACCACATTCACTTGCATTTTAACTTTATTTGTCGATTGCTTAATTACTTTGCTAGTTATATATAGAGAGAAATCTATTGTTTAATTTTCTACTTAGGAAAGATAAAAATCTTCGAATTTATATTTATTTGTTTTAGTACAACGTTATAATACTGCTTATTGTTATTTTTCTCTTAATAGTATTAAATTGCTATATTTAGTTTTACTTCCATTCCATTCTTGTGTTATTTATCCGTTTACTAATTGTACATATCGGCAGTTAATTCTTTTTAAATCTTAAGTGGTTATTTCTACTATTATAAAATTATTGATTTTTCTTCTTTCTGCTTTGTATGCTACGTAATCTTTTGTTTTTATTATTATTATTTTTTGCTATTAGTTTTTGACTTGCTAAGTATTATGACTTGTTTTTAGATGTTATTTAGTTCCTAACTTGTGTGAATAGTTTGTAGGATGAACTCGCATAAGTTTTCTGCTGCGCACCTTAATGCCCGCTCGCTGCTGCCTCATCTTATGAATGTCAGGGAGCTCTTGCTCTCTATGGACTATGATGTTTTGGCTGTTTCTGAAACGTGGCTGTCTCCCGTTGTTGATAATTCCATAATTTCTATTCCCAATTATAATATTTTTCGTAACGACCGCGACGGTCGTGGGGAGGCACTGCCATTTTTATCAAGAGTACACTCAATGCTACTGCCTTGGATGTTTCGATTTATGGATTGGAACAAACCTGGGTGAAACTTAGTTTGGGTGGCATCAGTTATGCTGTGGGCTCTGTATACAGGTCACCCTCCCTCTCGTGCCCATCATTTTTACTAAACTTTGATGATACACTGTCCAGCTTATTTCTAAGCTTTGATTTTTTGTTGTGCTTGGGAGATTTGAATATTAATATGCTGCACACTGAACACGCTAATACCTCTGCTTTATGCTCTCTGCTTAATGATTACTGTCTGCTGCAAATTGTTAATGATCCTACAAGAGTCTCGAGTCACTGTGTATCGCTCATTGATTTAATAATCTGCAGTGAAGCTTTGCCTGTGCTGCGTAGCGGCACTGTTGATGCCAGTGATATTTCAGATCATCACTTGGTTTTCTGTGATATCGAGATGGAACGTATATCTGTTCCTGCCCCCTCTTCGTATCATCGTAATTTCTCTAATTTCAACCATGACAACTTCTTGGCCGATTTGCAGCAGATCCCTTGGCATTACATCTATGACATTCCTGATCTCAATGCTAAAACTAGCTTCTTCACTAATAGTCTGCTTTCCTTGTTTGATTTACACGCACCGCTGGTTAAATCGACCTCTAGCAAGGCTAAACCCCTTGGCTCACTTATAACATATCAAGAATGATTAAATTGAGGGACAATGCTTTGAGGAGGTATAACCGTACGGGAGCTCCGTCCCACAGAGATTATTACAAGACACTTCGTAATTATGTTACGCTCGCTATACGTCGCGAAAAAAAGGCCTTCTTTAAATATCAATTTAGTAATGCTAGTTCTCGTAAAATGTGGAAAGTTTTAAATAATTCAATCTTAAACAAAAATTGTCCGCCACTTCCTCCTGAGATTGCTGACCCTGACATAATTAATAATCACTTTGTGGCATCTTCTTCTTTAAATGTCTGTCCCAATACCGACGTTAAGCCATTCTACCTGCACCATCGTCATCCGAACTTCCAACGCGAATTTGAGTTTAATCTGGTTGATGATAATACTGTACTTCGTATTATCGCTAATTTGTCTTCTAATGCTGTTGGATCGGATGGTCTTAATCTTAAGATGATTTCCTTTGCTATCCTTATGTTCTACCTTTCATTTGTCACATTATTAACTTTTGCCTGGCACATGGATTATTTCCCGACAGTTGGAAGAGTGCTGTAGTTGTTCCCATACCTAAGCGCACCAAAGCTGCTACTATGAATGATTTGAGACCCATTAGCTTATTACCCGTTCTTTCCAAGGTATTGGAGAAGATCGTCGATAGTCAACTGCGTACCTATCTTTCCAGATACGACCTTCTTCCCTTGAGGCAATTCGGTTTTCGACCTGGCCATAGCTGTGTGACTGCGCTTCATGATGTCATGGATGACATTGTTTCGGCTCGGGATCGTGGTCTTATTTCGATCTTGGTTCTACTAGACTATACTAAAGCGTTTGACACTCTGAACCGTGACATTTTACTATCGGTCCTGCATTATGTGGGGTTGGATAGAACGGCAATCCGATTCTTTGACTCATACTTGTCGCGTAGAAGTCAATCTGTCCGCATTGGTTCCAATTATTCTAATAAAAAATTTTTGACTGCCGGGGTGCCTCAGGGTAGTATCTGTGGACCCTTATTGTATATACTTTATACTTCCTCGATCGAAACCTTCAATAGTGAATCTTGTAAAATACATGCTTACGCTGATGATACGCAGTTACTTTTCACTTTCAACATCAATAGCGTCCACGGCGCTGCTAATAACATTAACGGCACTCTTCGGTCGCTTTGTGAGTTTTCCACCAACCATTATCTCAAAATTAACCCGCTGAAGTCATCTGTTTTGCTGTTCTGCGGCGGAGGACAAATTGATATCGTTAAGCGCGCCATCTCGGTGCGACTTGAGGATGTCGAGCTGCCGTATGTTCAGACTGCCAAAAGTTTGGGTCTTACAATTGATACCGGTTTGCGCTTCAGTAGTCATATCTCTGCAGTTATTCGCAAGGCCTTCTGTACGCTTAAACTTTTATACGCTAACAAAGATCTTCTACCCCAATCAGTAAAATTACTGCTCTGCGACAGTCTTGTACTTTCGCTATTCACATATGGTGATAGCATCTACGGTCCATGTTTAAATTTTGCCGACAGGCAGAGAGTGCAGCGTGTTCAGAACTGTTGCTTGCGCTTTATCTATGGTATGCGCAGACGTGAGAGAATTTCCCACAAGCTGACTGTAGCTGGATGGTTAAATATGGAGAATAGACGGTTCCTGCACAGTGCTTGTCTGTTTCAGTCTATTTTAAGTACTAAAAAGCCCTCCATATTTATATAACAGGATCTCCTACCGCACTGACGTTCATAATATTAATATCCGTTTCAAACATGTCATCACTTTGCCGCGCTTTCACACTTCCTTTTTTTGTCGCTCCTTTTCTTACCGTGTACCTGCTGTTTTAAATAAATTGCCCAACAACGTCAAATTAGCGTCATCCTTGTCTAGTTTTCGGAGGCGGTTGCGAGCGTGGTTGATGGATGCGCACTGCCCCAGTGCTTAACTATTTGATGTCATTTTCTCTGTGTATATATGTATTATTGTTATATTTCAGTATATGTATACTTAACCTGTCGACTGTTCTGCCGTGAACATGCTGTTATTACTGTTTACCCTTCTTTTTTTTTGTTCTCTCTATTTCTTGGTGTAGATGGTAGATCAGATCAGTGTATTTTTGCTGTTTCTGAATCTGCACCTTTTGACTCAATTATATGTTCCCTATTTTGCCTTTTGTTTTCTCTCTTTTATGTATTTTCTGAAATTATGTTATGTGCCTTGCCTTCAATTTGTACTTCTCGCTGTAATATGAGTCAATAAACGTTATTATTATTATTATTATTATTATTATTTACGAAGTTATGCTGGTGCAGTGACTTTTATATATGGTGGTAACTATAGTAAACAGAAAAATATGTGATTGGTTTTTAAATGAGCATGTATTAAATACTATCTTATTAATCAAGCAAGTAAAATGGTTAATTCCATGGAGATAATATGATATAAAATAGTTGTTGAATTAATTGAAACAGAGTACAGCCATCAAAATTGAGTTATGAAGATAAATATATTTTTTAAGAATCATTAAACAGCATTTTGGTATCGTCTACAACATATACATATATGGAAATTTTAGTTATGCAAACATGCATTTAGTGCTTTGTAGGCGTTATCAAGAAGATACAATATCTATATCCTTTTTTGGAAGATTGTTTGTCAGAATACATTATATTTACAATATTAATATCCTTTGGAAAAGCGAGAGTCAAGAAATTTTCGTGAATAACCATAATCCAGGACATAGATCCGTATAAATAGGGGCATTTCATCGGGGGATGCAATAAGATGTTGTGTGCGCATCATAGTTTATAAGCGATCTACAATAGAAAATAGGTGTTTATAAGTACATATCGTAGGGAATCAGGTTAGTTAAATACACAAGTTTTGTAAAAAAAAAGTAGAAGAACACAGCAAATTTTTTTACCGTATCAATTTTCTTTCATTTAAAAGAGTTTAAATAATTCATTAAGATTAATCCATTAATAATCCATTAATAATCCATTAATTATACTTAATACATTTTTGAATTGAACCCACGTAACATCACAGTACATACAACTGACCAAACAAGATATGCAAATATGCTCTGCTTTCTGCATTATTCACTATGATACTCCTCTCGCAGGAGTGTAATACAGCAATTTTAGTAATTAACAAAACAAGTTTTGCTACTCATTATTATTTGAATAGTGTATAATAGAGCAGTAAACACGTCAACCCAAAAAAACACCAAAAAACTTTTAATTAAAAACCGACGCGTTTTGACAGCAAAACTGTCATTATCAAGGCGATAATAAAACTATAATACCTACTAATCTAACTTTTATTATCGTCTTGATTTTGATTGCAGGTTTTTGGCGTTTTGTGGGTCGAAGTGTTTAGTGTTCTACTTATGCACCAAGAGATCCAGTGAAGAACTTAGTGTAAAAATACAATTTTTTTCAGGTAGTGAGGTGGTCGTATTCCATTTTTGCATTAATTAAAGCCGGATATAGTTAAGCATGTGTAATAATTGTAAACAGGTTGTATTTATAAGATTTTTATGACAATATATCACAGCATTGTGAAATGTAATACAATAAACTTTATTTTATGCAAATCTATGTCACTTTATTTACATAAAATTATCTTATTAATTATTTTATCAAAACTAATGTATACTTATATACATATGCGTAAATCCTCTCCTTATATTATTTTAAATCCTTCATATAGAACTTGTAGAAGATTAACTATAAAAAATGTATCTATATAATTTATGATGGCAGAAATAATAGTATATTATTTTTTATATAACTGCCTGTAAAAGAGACACTTTTAACGCAAGCTAACCGGATTAAATAGTTATTTACGATACAAGTGTTAAAAGTGCGATTTTATTTCACGAGTTAAAAGTTTGCAACACGAGCGTTAGCGAGTGTCGCATTTTACGAGTGAAATAAAATAGCATTATTAACGCGTGCATCGTACACTATTTTTTATACAACTGTTTATATTTAATTAAATGAATTAGGATTTCTACAACATTTTTTGACATTTTATCACAATAATAAAATGTATCACAAGTCAGAGATGCCAGTCATGGTAACGCACTGATATTTGACAATTGGAAACCTAAAAAAAGTTTTGTTGACGTTTTTTATTCCTATTAAAATAATAAAACTGGATCTTGATGAGATTGATTGAAACTAATGATGATGGCCAATGAATCCATTACACTATAGCAAGGCATTCGATATCATAAATCATAGCCTCCTGCTGTCCATTCTCCATTTCATCGGCTTCAATCAGGAATCAGTTGACTTTTTTCGGTCGTACATTTTGAATCGGAGCCATATTCTTTGCTGTGTTGCATTAGAACATCCAACTTAGTTAGATGCCTCAATCATTGCTTTTGGCTCTTCCACGACTGTCTCGATAGATGGTCTTTGGTATGGGGGAATCTGATCCTTATTGATACTGTATGTGAACCTAATGTGGTAATACAGTACGCTTAAAGCCATCTCGTGTTTAGTGACATGTTTGTTTGGCGCATATGAAGGATAGACGGAGAGTATATTCATTAGAGTCTCGGAGTAGCCTCCGCATGCTCTATACTGTATGTTGTTTATGGGTGCATGCATTACCTCTTTCCGATGGACGAGTGTGCTTATTACCCCATCCTGGCACACCGTGATAAATTCTCCAGTCTGGAAATAGAGGTCGCTATACAACAGGAAAGCAGGACAGATGCAGGTTTTCAATCTTCCTACAATATAATCCATGGTTAGATTTCTGAATATGCTGACTTTCTAACATGCTGTTACATGCAATCCTCAACTTATTCCCTAATTCTAAGGGTTGCAATTGCGTCAGTGAGTTTAAACCGGTCGCTCTTTTTAGTTGGAATGGGAGATTCAGGATGGTTGCAGCTCGATCCACAGCTCTAAATAAAAAAGTGTTCTTTTGCCGACTTTCATGGTGTTTAACTAGTCCTAGCAGAAGAACATCGCCGGCGTTGTAGATCTGGTGGGCTGTGGTTATTACTATTCTATGACTCATTAATTTACTGAGATTAGGCAGGCAGGGCTCCTTTTTTATGTATGTAAGTATCGTACGTCCTTCGCTAAAAGCAGCTATTACTTTCTTCCTTCGAAGATATTCGAGCTAGCTCCTGGTGAGTAGGGTTTAAGTATTTCCACAAATGTATGTTGACAGTGTCCGGTCCTAGCTCTGAGTTTTCCTTCCAATGCTTTGTTCGTTACGTACGTAACTTTTTTAGTAGCTGTTATGACTCTTAGGCTGCGGTTTCCGACGGATGTACTACAAAGGTGTGTTCAAATTTCTTCAATGTTCTAGATATTTCGTTCACTGTTACGGAATTTTCGTATACGTTCTTCAAATATTGTTCGACCACCTCTACACTTAGATGTTTTCTTGTTGCTGTTTAAAACGTAGCAGTTTGAATGGTGTTTTTGCGAACATTTGGTTTTGAGTTGTCCTCTTTATGGATAGAGTAATTCTTCTTTTTGCAGCGATTAGTGCTCTAAGTTTGTCCAAGCATTTTCTTTAATTGTATGTACCTAATACTATGTGATTGGTAGATATCAGCACATTTCTCACGACGCCATAAGTTCTTAAGATCATTGATTTTTGCATTGGCGCATGTAGTCCGGGATTGACGTTCAATTCTTTCAGAGTGTCAAAAAGCTGACTAGGGATCTATTATTATGTATACAGATTTTAAAGATCCTCGGAAGATTCTTTTAAGCATTTCCTTAGATCAACACAAGACTTTTTGACCATCTCTGAAAAGCAAAGCCAGCTGGAACGAACCTCTCTCACACCTAAATATTCGTGCAAAATCGACTAGAGTTCACTCTTCGATATACTGCAAAACTCAATGCAAAACTAGTAAAAACGTTCTCATATCTTTCAAAGAAATTCGAAAGGTCTGAATTTATGCGCAAATAATCATCTCGATCACGGCACTGCTACCAGCATGCAGGGCATTTCATTTAAGTTTTTACAAAAAATCAATCAAAAATAGTACAATGCAAAAATTAACAAAGTAAAAAGTAGAAAAAAACCATTTCCGGTAAAAATCAATAAAAGTTCTATCTACTTAAATTTTAATAACCCTAATTCCCACACAACGTTTATCAACTGACTAATTTTAAATATCAGCTATATGTATTACTATAGCCTTAAGACAAAGGTTGTAGATTTCAATCTTGAAATAATTCGGACTTTGCGTGGTTATTTACATATAGTAGTGTGCATAAGTTTATGGATCACTTGTGTATAAATAACAAATTCGTATAAATTTTTGATAAAGGAACTTTACTCTAAGATGGATTGCAAAGGAAATACATAATAATCAAACCAAAATGCAATTTTGATGTTTTAAACATAAAGTGCCAAATTTAAATTCATAATATATGCAATAATTTGTTAATGTTTGGTGTATTCAGGCCCGTAGCTAAGGTATGAAGTTACTGGGCGCGATAATACAAAATGCGTCCTTTACAGTAAATATTTTATTAAGTATACCTCATATCATACCAATAGAACGCATGTAGTAGATAAGGTAGGTACATGATATACTTAATTATATTAAAAAACATAGAATACAGAATTAAAATTAATTACAATTGTACAATTTTGCTAGTAATTAACTTATTAAACAAATATTTCATATTTATGGTGATGTTTTTTGTTTTAATGTGTGGTGGGTGCTTAGTTGCAGTGACTCCGTAAGCTGTATTACTTGTCTGGCTATCACTGCAACTCTTGCGGTGTAGTTTAGTGTGTGTAAGTTGTGTTTAAATGGCTTTGTGACAGCATCATATCGCCTTTTATGATGCCGCGCTGTTAATCACTTTGCTCCCAACAGCGAATTGCAAGTCGATCCGGGATTAAACTCTCTGAAAAAATGTCACCGTCCCTCCAGAGAATTGAACCCCGGCACCTATCGTCCTCCCACAATGATAGTCAGCTGCCTAACCACTGCGACCATCGACTCGTTTTTTATTCTATTGCTGTGACAAAAACAATGTCAATCTCTATCTAAGAGCAAATGTATATGATTGGACATTATGATTTCTGTGAGACTCACCTGCTCCTAAAATAATTATCATGCCCGTGCTTTTAATTTAAGAACAAATCATTAATATACTTGCCGCTTGTTTGTCTTAAAAATGCGTGCAAACGTAGAAAAGTGATCGATTTGTTTTTGAAAATGACAGCTATTACCAACTAAGCGCTATTTATCATAATTTCTAATTAATTTAATTAAAAAATGGCTTTTATGGAGTTTTTAAAAATAAAATAAAACGTCTTATTCCATAAGGAAAAACCCACCGTGATTATGCTCTTTGAGTGACCTTGTATAATGTAAAATATTAAATTAGTTTTCATATTAAACAATTTTATAACTTAGGGAAGTTATATTCATATTTGATTTTTTTAATAATAGAGTTAAATTCTCCTCATTTAAACTCCTTGAAACTGTATTTCTGTTTACATTAAATCCAGTTCCAGTATGTCACAAAAACGACTGTAAACTTTTTTTTGCTAATACGTCGCCCGTAACATTATTAGTTTAAACCTATGCACAAAGCAGTTGGATTTTAGACGGGATGTGGCGAAGATGCTTTCGATATTCATTTAATTTAATATAAATTGTAAAAGTGATAAAAATGGTTATTTTTTTAATTAACTTAAAACTGTGTGAAAATTAGTGCAGTGTTACATCATACCAAAGAGTGATCTAAGGTAGGTCAAATTATTATTTCTACAAAACATTTCTAAAAATATTTCCATTGTTTAATTGCTTAAAAACAATGTTATATCCAAAAGTTTTTAATTATTCGTTTTAACATTAAATAAACACTACAACATCCTTAACACCTTCGGGTATATAAGATTATAGATTATATATATATATATAAACACTACAACATGTGGCTAAATGGATCCATAATTCTAATTTTGAGTTTAATCCGTGCAAATTATTTATATTGACGTATGAGGTATGCCCTTCAAACGTATTACGTATTAAGTAATAGATGCGTCTTCACTTTTATGGAATTTTCAAAAATAAAATAGGACTGGTTATTCCATTAAAAAAAAAATTAGTAATTGAGTTGTATTCTGGTCATTTAAATTTGTTGATACTGTATTTTTGATGTTTATATTAAATCGAGTTCCAGTATATGACAAAAATGATTTCAAACTTTTTTTGGTGATGCGTCACCCTATAACGTTATTGGTGGACACCAATGCAAAAAGCAGTTAGATTTTAGGTGCCTGCTTTCTTTCAATTCGTCTTGCGTTAAAAATTTGGAATCTGTTTAATATTAAAAATACTAATAGCTTTTCTAGTTGCAAATTCATTGATAACATCATTTAAATTATTATAATATACTATAATAATTATAGCAAGATTTAACAAACGACTCTAAGACATTGCACTCCGTAAATAGTTTTTTATAAATTTTAATTTTGAAAACGGCCTTTCTCCAGTAGCGACAGATACAAAGAGGGTAGGTAACAAGAATTTTGAAAGCTACATATACATAAGTCCGAAAATGCAGAATATAAATTATTTGCTACAAAATAATTCACTGCAACTAAGCACCCACCACACATTAAAAAAAATAATAATAATAAAAATAATAAGTATTTGAAACTTCAAGCAAAAAATTTTCATATAGGTAACGCGTATCTGTCCGCCCGTGCGTAACGTATTTATTGTAATTGTTTTTTCTATGCATAAATGCGCCCCTAAATGAAAGCGCCTGCGTGAAAACCACGTACTACATACTTATCAGCAACGGCGCTGGGTGTATTCACTTTTCGCTCGAATCACTTGTGTAAGCCCGTTTGGCCGCCATTTCCTAGATTTTGGCAAAAGTCCAATGGAATGTTTTTCAATTCTTCTTGCAGTATGGCCAACAGTTGATTTGCATTTTTAGGCGACCTTCTATGTCTTGCTCGGTCCAGGTAATCCCAGGCGCGATCGATGATGTTTAAATCAGCACTCTAAAGTGGACAAGTTATTAATTTGGCAATGTTTTGTTTTTCCTGACCATCAAGGTATTGTTTAATGATCCGAGCAGTATGTTTCGCATTGTGGTCCTGTTGTAAATTCAAATTCTGCCTAATTAGTCGACGACCTGCTGCAGGTATCGCATGTTCCTGGAGAATATTTAAATACCGCGCTGCAGTCAGACGACCGTCAGTTTTGACAAGAAGCCCTAAACCAACAGCTGTTATACACCCCCAAACATGAATAAAGCCTCCACTGTGTTTGATAGTAGTCTGTATACATGCTGCATTGTAATCTTTGCCTAGGCGTCTTCTCACATACAGGCGCCTGTTACTGCCAAATATTTGGAACTTTAATTCATCAATCCACAGCACACGATTTCAAGCTTCAATGGTTCAGTTTATAGGGTTTCTGGCGTATGTCTATCTTTTTTGCATATTTTCGTGCCTAAGCAATGATTTTCGACGAGGAAGTCGACCATGCAAGCCTTTTTATTAGATGGCGCCGTACTGTGGACGGATGTACTGCTGCACCAGTTGCTTTGTGTATAGGTCTTACGCTAACCGTGTCGATCCTCGTGTTCGATAGCTTAAGGCAGTTAACTATAGGAACTGGTCAGATCTTTCAGTTACCTTGTTTGGTCGTCCATATTTTGGTATGTTTGTTATATCGCCCGTTTCTGGTTTTTTCTTTAGAACACTGTGGACATTGCTCTGCGAACAACCCACTTCTGCAGCAATTTTGCGTTCACTATGTCCTTGTTCACTCAAAAGTAAAATCTTATGCTTATTTTCTATCGATACTCTGCGCATTTTTATAATAAAGTAACAGTTTATTAATTAATATTTACAATAATTCTATTCTAAGAAACAACTTTGCGGAATAAAAATCAAAATTTCACAAATTTACACGGTAAAATTCGTCAAAAACGCTTTTATACATTCAGTACTACAACCACTTGCATTAACAAATTACAATAGACTGACCGTATTGCTCTGTAATAAACCGCCGGGATACGTGCAGGTAACATAGCATTCTTTTCTCAGAATTAGCCACTTACCATTAGTAAGTGCAACTTAACGTCTAATCCTAAGAAACGGTGATACCTCTCCTATTATTTTCAATGTAATAAAGTATAGAAATAATATTAAATATTTTATTTTACAAATTTCCTCAGATCGGGGTTGTAATAAACTTTTATTTTATTTAATATACGTGTGATCGCTAACTTATGCATACTACTGTATATGTATGTATATAAACACTGGCGGGTTCCGTTAATTTTAATAGAAAAGTTTCAATCGATTCTGCTTCTATCAATATCGATTTCAAAAGAAAAATATGTTTCTCCGAGCACAGTTGGTAAAAATTACAAAAAAGAATAAAAATCTCAAAAATGATGCAAGATAGGGATATACATACTTGAGACATGAAGGCAATCTCGGAAGGATTTGAAAAACATACGAAACATACGGAACTTATCTAAATCAATATAAAGCATCTAGATTAGAAGCGTTATATTGAATGTGTTATATTTGAATCACTCTTTATCCAAATATGTATTGCCCAATATTTCAATTGCCTTCTAACACCGAGAATTGGGGAGGTGGCAATCTATTATTATCAATATATTTATGTCTAAAGAATTTTATGTCGAAGTTGTTTAACTTGTACTTACAAAAATGAATTATCAGACAAAATGTAACTTATAATATATATCCCACAAAAGAATATGACTACTGGCGAATTACAAGAAACCAAAATTTTTATTTATCATACAAATTCATGTATTCTTCTAACTTAGTTGTCTAAGTTTGTTGTAATGTACCTTAATACTGTAATTAATAAACGTTTTTCGAAATAAAACGTACTAATAACGTAATTGATTAACTAAAAATACTGTGATTAGAGCGAATAGCAGTAAAGAACTATCAAATGGCTTTCTGTTTCATTCTGTCGATAAATTCCGAATGGTGCAGATCATTTCGTTAAAGTACAATGAGTGCGGCTAAAATAAATTGTATTGCAGTTTTAGCAAGACCTATACTGGTGTTAAAAATAAATGGTTTATGGCCAGAAAAAGACCTAAACCTGGTTGTAGTCTTAAAGATTCTATTTAATATCCTAATAGATGTAGCTTCTGTTAGTGTTGTTTTCCATAATATTGTAGCTGCTGTGAAAACAAGAGATATTAGATTATTAAACTGGATGACTTGTATACTATTACCTTTATCAAATTTCTACATTAAAACTATACCGCTTTGGATTAACAGAAATTACTTCCTATCAACTATCAACGACTTAAATTTGCCCGCTTTCAATTCACACAATGATCAACAAAACAAACATATTCAAACAATAGAAAAGCTGTCCAAACTGATTCTGAGGTATTTTGCTATAGCAATGACAATCTTCGTATCTATTTTTAGTGTGCTACCATTTTTTATCAATATGCCACTAATGATACCAGCTTCTTTTAATACTGGAAAATATGATGTTATATACAAATTAGCACACTTGCTTGCAACGGCTTATTTTTCAGTAAATTCAGCAAGCATAGATGCATTGTATTTCTCTTTAATTGCATTATGTACAGCGCAGTTACAAATTTTGGAGCGAAAACTAATTAACGTTCTAGAAGATGCTGAAACAATTTCCAAAAATTTTTCTGTGAAAAATGTTAATGTAGCAGCAGAATATATTTTAAAAGAGTGCGTTATTTTACACGACTCCATCAACAGGTAAGAATGTTAATCAATTTTGTAAAAAATTCAAATTAAATTTTGTAGAGCTGTACGCATCGAATTAGAAAGTAAATAATAGTATGAGTCGTAATTTGTGTGTAGTGCTAGATTTATTATTACAATAAACATTTGATTGATTAGAAACTTACTATTGGGCACACATCTTAAATTGTATCCATAATGCATTAACAATTATTATATTTATAAAATTACAGGTCCACTATTCTAGTCTAGTTTCGTGGTATTTCCTGCACACAGAACAAAATGATCTTGAATTAAGAAATATTTTTAATCCTAGAATATTTTTGTTTTGATTCAAACACATTTTCTTAAAATAAGTAAATGCGTTTAATACAATCCAGACTATATTTGTTGTAAAATACGTATTTGATCGGAACAATTCTGTTCAAGAAATAGGGAAAACATGGCGAAAACCCCAATCAACCGCTTAAATTAATAAAATTCAGGCGTGAATTAAATTATTATAAATATTAAATTATCAATATCAGTTCTAAAATTGACCGCATATTCTTCTTTTTTAATGCATATCATTTCGTAAATTAATCTTTTTTTATAATTATTTTCCTTTTCTAAAATCCTAGCTATTTTGAAAACCAAAATTATGTCGTCTATTTTTAGAGTGATTAGACAAAGCAGTTTCAGTGGTGGTGTTATATGTAACATCCTATTGGTGATTATAAAATCGTTTCTTTAAATATTGTTTTGGTTTGACTGATATAGTATTTGTTACAATCGTTGCATTCTAATATTTATAATAAACGACATTATCTTGATTAACGGGTCGATGGCCGCAGTGGTTAGGCGGCTGACTATTGTTGTGAGAGAACGAAAGGTGCCGGTGTTCAATTCTCTGGAGGGACGGTGACATTTTTTCAGAGAGTTTAATCCCGGATCGGCTTGCCATTCGCTGTTGGGAGCAAAGTGATTAACAGCGCGGCATCATAAAAGGCGATATGATGCTGTCACAAAGGTATTTAAACACAACTTACACACACTAAAACTACACCGCAAAAGTTGCAGTGATAGCCAGACAAGTAATACAGCTTACGGAGTCACTGCAACTAAGCACCCACCACACATAAAAAAAATCCCTTTTAATGGATGTTTTTAAATTTGTGAATAACTGTTTGTTGTTGGTAGGTATGAAAGCTATGTGAATGATTTTTTTAATTCGTGTTTTATTGTCTCGCTTAAATTGTTTATGTATGGTGTACTCGTAGTACAGTATATGTTAGGATTTGATTTTGTACCTGTGTTATATATATCATTTATTCTTTTCGTTATTAATTTATTATAGAACTCTTTTCAATAACTATCTTTTTCTAATTGTTCTACCTTTGCTTAAATTTACTTGTGTGAAATTAGTAACGTCGTACCAGCAACGTTTCTATAGTTTCCACGTTTTCCTGCATAAAATGTAGAGTACAAACAATACACTGATATACGAAAAAGGAAGACCATATTAAATCCTGCATTGCTAAAATATGCTCCCTACACTAACTAATATATCTAATAGATCTTCTGACTCATCCTCAATAATACCGATCACGTGACAGAATTCATATTTGGGTGACATTAAGAAAAGTAGAGGAGAGTGGGGATGAAAGGGACATTTTTAGTTTATAACTGCTTTACAGTATTCATAATAACTTCTATTGAAAGTATAAGGTAGCATTGCAAAGAACATAAGCTGTAGTACATATTTATAAAAATAACAACCAAAAAAGAACTTCAAAGAAACTCCATTATTAAGTTAAAGTAAAGATTGACAGTTGTCCCTTTCATCATGTGGTTCGGTATGAAAGGGACACACGATGTAATGAAAGAGACAATTAGTTATTAGGTAGGTTATTGTATTTAATTTTGTCATTAGCAAAATGCCATTCCAGTAAATTCATTATTAAATGAATATAATGTCTTTAATCTATCGGTGCCTTAGCGAATATAAGGCTGTGGCAATTTCATGTCAATATCATTCACATCAACATCAGCAGTGTTTTCGTCACGAGGATAAAAAAGTAGTTGTTCAACTTTTTCTTCAAAAATTTTACAGTGAACTCAGTCTGGGAATCAATAGTTAAAATATTCCCTACAGCAATTTTTTTGTTTTCTTCGTTGGAAATGCAACAAAGACATACTCTCTCTTTACAACAGGCTCGTTTTGGTCAGGCAACTTAAGATTTTCAGCATCTGTCTCACTGATATATCACTATCGCTGGATTCATTGCATATTTGCCTTTATATTTGTTTTCTCTTCTTTGCTACTTCCACTTTCAGTTTACGTTTTATTTCTTTTTTCAAAATCTTTTTCTACACTTTCTTTATCTGGAATGTCCGTTAGGAACCTTTTTTCCTTCCTCTTCCTGATAACTTTGTTGGTTCCGCTTTGGGAACACTTTCTGATCTTATAACTGATAACGTATGCGTATCGAAAGAAGTGGAAGGACTAGTGTGCTGATTGATAGTAGCAGTTGTACTATGTACAGCGGAGTTTGAAACCGTTTGAAACTCAATTATTTATTAGCCCATTGCATCTTGTATTGAAAGGGGCATGTCCCTTTCAATACCAGGTTCAGTGTCCTTTTCATTACTATAGCACGTTATAATACTCTAGCGGGAAAGCTGCTTTATAACCTTACATTACATTACGATGCATTACTGTATTGATTAACTATAAGTGCTACGTATACATTATGATTTATACAATTTAGAAAATTTGTATCTACTTACTGTGTAAGGCCAAATACTCTCACTCCAATAACTATAAATCTGCTATTCAATAAAGTAATTTTTTCATAAATTCGCAAGACAACTTTTTACACTGACACAATATTGTTGTGATGTATTGTTGATTACTGCTCCACCTAGGGACTACGAAGTGACCACGGAGTATGACTTGCACGGCTAATCCATTGTGGGAATCTTTGGTTTAAAAATGCTTCAAAAAGTCTACTACTATGCGCGGGTTCTGCGTAGTGCATAAACCATAATTGCTGTCGTATCGCTATTGCTATGTCATCCAAATACGCGGGTAATTCATCTGACTTTTTTGTGCGCATTTATATTGCAGCTCAACGCATTCACCAGGACATGTTAAATTTTACTCGTGTGCGTAATAACTTTCGTTGCTGAATTGATGCCTATGTTAGAACTCATGGTGGACATTTCGAACATCTTTTATAAATTATTTTTTTCTGTTTGGTCTACATCGGTCCTGGTTACCATAAATCTTAAATAGGAAAGAAACAAATTGCATACAAATCAATTCACGTATTAACGTTGTTTTAATATAAACAATTTGATTTATAAACAATTTTGACGTCCTATTTTACTTTATAAATTACACAAATGCAGACAGCAAACAATATGTTGTCCGTATTTTTAACATAATTTACACTTGTAGAAAAGCTATTCATGTTCGAACAAACATCCCATTAAAAAGATCATCTGTGTGAATATTCATAAAATCATAGTTGTGAATTATTATGAGAACTGTACCCTATTTATATCACTTATAAAATACGTATAACAGTGTTTCTAATATTTTTCTTATATCCATACTAATCTTGTGTGTCTAACAGCTGCGTTAACAAAAACTATTCACACTTGAACTCAGCTGTTCATCGTATTCATGGGATAAACAAAGATGTAGACCGACTTTAAGTATATATTGGCCCTAAACATTTGGAAATTTTTTATAAACTACAAAAAAAAATTTCTTTTTGATTTTCGGTTAGAAATTATACGTATTCTTTAGATTTGTGTAGCTTAAGTGATATTAATGGGTAACCCTGTATATACTACTTCGTAAATTAATACAGGTAATTAGTTTTCTTTTTTAATAAAATGGAATTTTCAAACTCAAAATTATGTCATTTGTTTTTCGACTATTTACACGATACAGTTTTAATTGTTGTATTGTAAAAAGTAGTATTATTGATGGTTATAAATGCGTTTTCACAAGATAATAGTAACTCTGATTGTCTTGCTTTATTGTATATTAGCAGATACATTTTTATTATTATTAGTTATAAATATATATTAATTTTTGAAATTGAAATTGAACTTTTTTGCTTAGATTATTCATATTACATATGAGGTATTGTATTATATACTTTATTCATTCTTTTCTGTATAATTTTATCACAAAATTATTTGGAAGCACCTTTTTTTTCTAATATTCATGTAATTTTACTTAAATTATAAATGATATCGAAGGCTTCCACGGTCTGAGTCTCTGTTATGAGGGCTTCCGGGTTTTGACCGCGTCATAGTAAACTACCATACATATATACAAAAATAAAATAAAATAAAATAATATAAAACAAAATGAAAAGAAAAATACAAAAATATATATACAACTTACTCAAACTCGACGATTCGCCACTAATGTAAGTGACTTCTTCAGGAGCAAAACTAGGCGAGGGGCGCCAGAAGGTCACGGTAACTCGACGTGTCAACTACGCTAGAGGCGAAAAACCTTCTGACTTGCTTAAATTATCTTTCCTACATTCTTAATGCGCAAATTTAATTGTCTGGTCTACTTAAATATTAACTACACTCTTTTATAGGCTCCGTCAAGTTGGCCTCCTCTCAACCTTGCACCGCGCTAATATCTATCCAAAAAGTTTGCACCAAGCTTGCACCACCTTGCACCACATGTATAACAGCTTGCACCCCTCTAGTTGAGTATTTACTTAAAAAAAATAGCAGGGGGGGCTAGCTTGACGCTAGCGAAAACCTCTCCCCTCCCCCCTCATCAGGGAAGAAACTTTAAAATAGGGTTGATAGCTTGCACCCACCTTGTCCCAGCTTGCGCTACCAATTTTAGAGCTTGCACCCCTCTCCAACCCCTATATATTTAATATTTATGTTTCCAAGCTAGCGCCCCCTCATCACGGGAGAAACTTTAAAATAGGGTAGGATGCGCCAGCCACCAATTTTAGAGCTTGCACCCTCTCCAACCTCTATATATTTAATATTTATGTTTCCAAGCTAGCGCCCCCTCATCACGGGAGAAACTTTAAAATAGGATAGATAGCTTGCACCCACCTTGCGCCAGCTTTACCAATTTTAGAGCTTGCACCCTTTTCCTATATATTTAATATTTATGTTTCCAAGCTAGCTTCCCCCTCATCACAGGAGAAGCTTTAAAATAGGGTACATAGCTTGCACCCACCTTGCGATAGTCGTGGTGTTAGATGTGAGGTAGGAATCGCTAAAGCGTCTCCAGCGGTGACCCGTCCAACGTTGACAAGGGAACTTGTCTTACATGGGTAGCACGGGGGAGAATAGCCCACCGGCTCGCCGGTCCTCTCCGCGAGGTGTCGGTCTCGTGCGAGCAGTGAGATAATGGGTGACAGTTTCAAGGCACATAACTTGTTATGTGCAGTGTGGTCCGAAAATTGCAGGATATGGGCTAACGCCTAGGCGCCTGCGGCTCACCACCTAAGCCATTTTCAAATCGATCGATATAGGAATTGGAGAGGGGTGCAAGCTCTAAAATTGGTGGCGCAAGTTGGCGCAAGGTGGGTGCAAGCTATCTACCCTATTTTGAAGTTTCTCCCGTGATGAGGGAGGCTAGCTTGGAAACATAACTGTTAAATATATAGGGGTTGGAGAGGGGTGCAAGCTCTAAAATTGGTGGCGCAAGTTGGCGCAAGGTGGGTGCAAGCTATCTACCCTATTTTGAAGTTTCTCCCGTGATAAGGGGAGGCTAGCGTCAAGTTAGCCTCCCCTCCCTCTGCATTTTTTTTAAATAATTACTCAACTAGAGGGGTGCAAGCTGTTATATATGTGGCGCAAGGTGGTGCAAGCTTGGCGCAAACTTTTTGGATAGATATTAGCCCGGTGCAAGATTGAGGGGGGGCCAACTTGACGGAGCCTCTTTTATAATCTAGGGAAATAGAACAATAAGTTGAATGCATACCATTAGTGTCTTTAACATGCCAATTAATGTTAATTTCAATAACTATACAGTGAGGTTTTTATAACACCGTACATAGCCCTAGGTTCGATTTTATATGTCCCATGTCAACTCATGGGCAGTTATGCAACCTACATTACTCCTATTTGATTTCTATTAGATAAACAATTTTATTGATAACTGTCAAAGTCGTGACAAGATAAAATGATTCCTACAATGTATTCTAAAGACGAAAAAATTGAAATGATAAATTTGTATCAAGCTGGAAACAGTATTAGAAGTATACGAGATCACTTTGCTGCAAAGTATCCCGACAGACCAATACCGGCTCTATCAACCATCCATACAATTATTAAAACATTTAATATGGATGGTTGTATAATAAGCACACATAAAAAGAAAAATAAACCTTCCCATGTACTTACCGAAGAACTAAAATTAAATGTTTTATGTTTCATCGAAGAAAGCCCAGTAACAGCAACAAATAAGATTGCACAGCACTTTAACATTTCAAAAACGTCTGTACGTAGAATTTTTAAAATGTATAAATACAGAGCGTACAAATTTAGTAATCACCAAAAACTCTTCCTGAAGATAAAATAAAACGCATAGATTTTTGTGAAACCTTATTTAATATAATTAATGAAAATGACAACATTTTAACAAAAATATTGTTTACCGATGAAGCGTCTTTTTCTTTAATGGTTCAGTTAATTCTCAAAATTTTCGGTTTGTAGAAAAAGTATTTTTTTCACTGAAATCTAATTGATTCGTTTCAATTGCACTATTAGGTATTGGTCACGGACTAATTATCATCGTCAAAATTTAACACATACGCAATATAATGCACGGGTCAATGTTTGGGCAGGTATCATTGGTACTGCACTTATAGGACCATACTTCATTGACGGAAATCTCAATTCAACCAAATTCTTAGAATTGCTAAGAACACGAATTGTTCCTCGAATTCAAGATTTGAATATTGAAAATCCCTGGTTCCAGATGGATGGGGCCCCAGCACATTCTACTGCAGCTATTTCACACTTTTTGAATGTAACTTTTCCTGATAAATGGATAGGCAGGTTTGGTCCGATAATTTGGGCGGCCCGTTTACCAGATTTATCGCCTAACGATTATTTTCTTTGGGGATACCTGAAATCAAAAATTTATAACAATATAAATATAACAAATATTGAAGACTTAAAAACACGCATACTTACAGCATTTGAGGAATTACAAACCAAACCTCATTTTTTTATCAAACTGATGTTTGCAAGAATTTTATAATAGACTTGCATATTGTATGGGATGCGAAGGTGGACATTTCGAACATTTATTAAAACGTTGATACTCTTCCTTAGATATAATTTTTGTTGCTTTTCTATTCACTATTTGATAAGATCGTTTAATTTTATTTGACAAATAAAAGGTGATTTATTTACGAGGTTATGTTTATTACGTAATTATGTAGTATCAACGAGATTAGATGTTTGTATACGCCCCATGTTTGCAATAGGAGTAATGTTGGCTGCAAAACTGCCCATGTGTTGACATGGGACATATAAAATCGAACATAGGGGCTATGTACGGTGTTATAAAAACCTCACTGTATATCGATTATTTTAATATTTAAAAAATGTAGACTATTTTAATAAACCTATTATGACAATAACTGAAAGTGACTATAATGTAATAGAGCATATTATATTATATACATACATGTTACATACTGTTTAAAAAATTTGGTACCGAAAATTTGTTCATTGATATGATTGTTCTACTGAATGTATATATGCAGAATTTAAAAGTTTCAAAACTAAAATGAAAGTTAGAGTAGATGATAGGATTGTTACATACAGGTAATTTGAAACTTTAATAGAAGCTTTTATTATAATAATAACCGATAATACTATGCAAAAAAGGCTTAATAATACCAAGCAATAATCGGTTTGAGGGCCGCATTACCAGTAGATGGTAATATGGTATCAGACGATTTAATTTATGATTCTAATATCTTTTTCTCTAGTGCTTAATCCTAGTATACTCATTAGTTCTGTATGTTATTTGAACGTATAACGAAAGGTTTCAATGATTTCTCTTTCGAGGTTTGTGGAGAAACTGGGTGTTATACTTTCGTTTCCACTATTTATACAATATGCGTATGGATGCTTCATTATATGCAACACAATTTTGCAATTGACAATATTGGTAAATGCTTTAACATAAATTAATACGTTTTAGACGTTTTCTTAATACTGTCTGTAGCATTTAGTAAAGAAAACCATTTCAGGGCGAACGAGACACAACAACGATAATTGGTTTATGTGGATATTCAGCCATAGTATTTGCTCAAATGTCAGCTTATCACTGGCTTGGAAATGAAATCATCTATCAGGTAAATACATACTCTAGTCCAGATATTTGCATATAATTTAATAAAACTTATGGATTGTTTTAATTTTCCAACATAGACTGTTACGATTACTTTTAAATTATCTATGTCTCATAGAAGTTTAATGATTTCCGTATTACACGAGTACAATTTCGTAATATTTTCCTAAGACTAGAATGCACGCACGTTTACCACAGAAATATTCCTGCTCGCGAATTTGTTTTGTTCTAAGCAGGAATCGGGGAATAAGTATGGAGTGCGAAACGACAAATTTAATAATGTAATATCTATTTCAGAGTGATAAAATTAGCGAATCCTGCAGCTTGGCTAAATGGTACAACCTAAATGTAAAATGTCAAAAATACCTTGTAATACTAATGGAGAGAGCTAAACGACCGTTAACAATATCGCTTTATGGTTTAGTATCTGTATCTTTAGCTTCATTGGCAGTGGTAAGTTGAAAAAATATTTGTTTAAGAAATCTTTTCATAATGATTCGGCTCCTTTGCTTTTATGAGATTGAAGACAAGCCATCGAAAATGGATGCTGATTGGCCAGCGAGAATCACATCCTACAAACGTTTCAAAATTGCTTTTAATTAATCAACGTACCCAGGGAAATAATAGCAGTATTTACAATAACCGCACAATCTAATACATTATGGTAGACATATACAAAATATTTAAATTGCCCGGTCATTATAAAGAATGCCCAAAATAATCAAATTGCCCGTAACATATGCATATATAAGTACTTATATAGAACATGTGCTTTATATCCTTCCGTGTCGCCCAAATAGGGCCATCAATTCACTCATTTGTTCGTTCAATTCACATTCTCAACGAAACACACATTTAAGTCCTAACAGGCATTAAATATCCGTAATGTCAAATTATATTTAATTATACGAGTTGTTTGTTTTCGACGATACAAAGTACACTTTCATTACCTACTTGAAATAAAGCATCCTGCATTCTATTTCAGGTTTGCTATTCTTATTTAACGGGAATCTTGGGCGTGATCTTTGAGATATTTAAGATTGTTCTCCCTTTTCCCGCGAACTAGATTTTCCTTCAAAAATAAATGTTTTGACCAGTTTTGGATCTAGGCCAGGGGTTCTTAATCTTTTTCAGACCGCGGCGCACTTACAAGTTTAGTATTTTGTCACGGCGCCCTACTCTATTTGAAATAAATACAGTCGAAAGAAATAGATACCTACAATAATAGTAGTTAGGTAGATATAGACACAACAATTAAAACATCCACAATATGAAATTGAGTTTTTTTTACTATATTTACAAGAAATCAGAATTGAAACAGAAAACAACAATAACGACTTAAGAAAAACAAAAATAAAATACGATTGTTACTCAGTTTTTCAAATCAATATGACAGGTGATCCTTGAGCGATATTTGTTCTTGATTACAGCTACAGCTGAAAATCCAGCTTCGCATAAATATGATGTTCCAAACGGAATGAAAATTCTTAAAGTTCTTGAAGTTAAATTTGGATATTCTTTTTGAATCAATGAGACTCTCTTCCTCTTGTGATGTGAATCTTGGAGGAGCTTGTGCATGAAAAGGATCTTGGATCCCCGCAAATTTTTCGACATCATCATCTGCAAAGTACTTCGAAAACCATTTGGTGAGCTTCGATAGGTGATCCGTAAAAAGCGCCATCAGGTCTTGTGAGACAACTAGTTCATTAGATGCCGCACATTTACACAATTGCGGGAAGCAATCTTCGGCCGCCTTCATTCATTTTTTTTATCCACAAATGCAGTTTCTTTCTAAACGCCGCAATCCTCTCCCTTAGTTTTATAATGTGCATGTTGTTGCATTGTAAAGACACATTCAAATTATTTATTTTCTCAAATATATCGCACAAATATGCTAGTTTTAGCAAAAAATCTGGTTCGGTGAAATATTTGCCGTTTTCATGACGTTCTTGCTGTAAAAAAAGTGCGAATTTCTTAATTTAATTCGAACACACGAATTAAGACATTTCCACGTGAAAGCCATCGTGAATTGTAGTAATACAGCAGGGCCGTATGTTCAGCTCCCATATCTATGTATAGCTTTTTAGAAGTCTGGCCTTTAGCGGCCTACTTTTAATGTAGTTTACTGCACCAATGACACATTCTAGTACTTGGTTCGGTTCAGAGCTCATTGACTTTGATGCAAAAGCTTCTTTATGGATAATGCAATGGGTCCACATAGCATCCGCTGCTTTTCTACGAATAAGCGCTTGTACACTCCGATGCCTGCCAGACATGGATGAAGCACCATCAATACATACACCGATACACTTTTCCCAATCCAAACCACTTTCTACAAGAATTTCAAACAAGTCTTGTGTCTCCGCACATCCAGTAATGCTTTTGCAGAATAAAAGGTCTTCTATGGTAATACTATCAGCCAGAAAGCGTACGTAGCAAACAAGATGTGCATCATTATTACTGTCAGTAGCCTCATCAAGTTGCAAAGCAAAATCCCTCCTTTTTATTTTTTCTATTAATTGGTAGATGAGATCTTAGCTTGGAGCTGATAGTATTGATAGATATGGCATGGATTCTCCCACCATAATATTCTTCGACTGATAGTATTGCCACCTTCAATGATAAGTTGGTACGCTTGAAATTAATTTTACAGCGATTTTTCGATTCTCGAGATGTCGCTTTAACCACCGGATAATATTTTCACTGCGGCTTTTCTTCAATGTATACTTCGAGTAAAACAAAGTCCAAATGCTAAAATAAGCTCTTCTGCAATAGTAGAGCTTTATCACTATTTTTACCGACTTGTTTATTTAATAAACCACGTCCGTCTCTTCGGGCGGCTCGCGGTAAAGACGTGGAAGAGGTCTTAGGTACTTTTCGCCACCCGCCCGCGAATACTACTGATAGAGAATCGACACGACCCTCTTTACGTACTACGGCGGACACTTTGGGAACGGCAAGATATTGTGAAAAATTATAAATAAGTAGTAGAGACGAGGTATTTTTTCTCAGTTATTTTAGAATGTTAAGTAAATTATTGTTTTAATTAAATGTAACAAGAATTATGGTGATTTATTGTTTCGTTGGTTTTTAGATATGTAAATGTAAAAGACTTCTTACGAGTTAACCGAAATTTTGTTTCCTCACACCCACAGAAAAGTAGTATCTAGAACGCTGGGTTAATCTATCGGGCGATCGAGAATGATTGTCCGTGCCACTACCATGATAAAATTCGAACATAACCACAACATGGCAAATTGCCGCTCACCTAAAATTGTTTACATTGGCGTTACAATTCGTTTAAATGTAATATGTAGGTAGGCAACTTAACAGTCTCTTGTGATGAACGGAATTACATAAACAACCAGGTATATTACATGTCAATATCTGAATTACTCAGGATTCTTCGATTCTTCTCTTCATACCTTCGAATACATTCTGCAACATTTCTGGACCAATTTCGCCTATTGCTATTCTCACAGCTTCCTTCTGTTCGTCTAATGTGTGCAACTGATTGTGCAATATTTATTCTTCAATATTTATTCTTCAAATAATAAGTAAACGGAAAGAAATCTAATGGGATAAGATCTGAAGATCTTGAAGGTCATCTGTTAGTGCTAATAAGCTGATTGTCACAAAATTGTTCTAGATAATCAATAGTCTGTCTTGCAATTTTGACAGTAGCATTATCCTGTTGAAAGAAACCTGTTGTTATCTCATCATCGTGCAATTTTTCTATAAACGTATTTAAAATTTTACGATAATTTCCAACTGTTTCTTTAAAAAATATTGGTCCAATAATTTTCCTTCGTGATACCAACCCAAGCACCAATTTTCAGAGGGTGTAGCTGTGTCTCGTGGTAGACATGAGGATTTGCGGCTGACCTGCTTATTCTATAATTTTGTGAGTTTACATATCCCGATAACTGAAACCATGCTTCATCGGAAAAAAAGGATAAATTTAGCAGCTCGTTATCCCTTAAATTTGCATTGAACCATTGACAGTAATCTATACCTAAGTAGCAAATTTTGGTGTAAATACGGTTGTAACACCATAATACCTACAACTTAGGTTGTGCAACGAGTTTGGTTACAATTTAGTGTAAAAGTCATTGCGCACACCTCTCACCCATGTACCAACAACTGTACTTGCTACAGGACTTTCGTAAATGGTCACATTTATCCGTACTTGACACTTTTCCCAAAGCCGTACACAATACGTTGCAGACACGGTATCTGCTTACGTTATTATAACGTTGCTGATACTTTTCCTAAACGTTGTTATTCTTACGTAGTATCAACCATATTCAGACGTTTCTATTTACACGTGATGGTAATCGTGTCGGGACGTGTACGCATTTCTAAAATAATCTTTTGAAAATTCGTACGTTTCCACATCCACGGAATTATTACTTCAACCTTTTGCTGTTGTACTGTTCTGCTATACATACCTGTATATTTAACTCGAGCTAACCAAACGAACTTAAAAAAAATGACACTAACGCAAAGACTAGAATAAACCGATGTATAAAACACTAAGACGTTATATAAAGGTATAAATGTATATAAAAGATTTAACTGCCCGCAGAATGAACGTTTGAAGATTCTAGAAATAATTATCACATTGGGGAATCACTGACCATAGCATAAACAACAGTTAGAAACAGATCCACACTTTACAAACAAGCCAAGCACATCCAAGTACTAAATGTGACCAAATGATCAATTCACCGATACTTTTAGCAGTTGGTTAAAAAATAAACCATTTAAAATTACACCAGATACCAATGGCACTCACTTGCTACTAATATTATCGTAACAATCTAGTTTTTTTATGATCTCGGTTACTATATGTTCAGTACAATAAGATAAGTCTGAAAATAAATGTTTTTAATTAGTTTCAACATATATTATGTGAAACAACTACACAAAATAATCATGTATACCTGTTTGTTGAGCCAATTGTCGTAATAGCTTTTGTGGACTCTGATCAAAAGAACCATCCTACGGTCAGAGCTCTTCCCTGTGGAAACACTGCCCGTATTTCTAAAACGCTCTACTGTTCTCTAAACGTGTCGTGATAGAGATTCATAATCCAGGTCGATATCGGGATATTCGGTGCTTATATCGTCAATACATGACCGTGTTGAATATTTCCATTGACCCTTTGGATCACGTTGTCCACTTCGGAAATATGCTTCCAAAAAAAACTTCTCTTGGTCCAAACTATAATAAGAGGCATTATAACCTGAAAACTAAGTTTTATTTGTAACATGTTTTATAAAATAGGAGCAATGCTAACGTACCACAATTGCTAAATATGAGATTAAGTAGCCTTTAAAAAGACTTTTTAATGGTAATAAATTACGATAATAGGTAAAAATCAAATACAATACATTTCAGACAATCTTTCTCAATCGCCCGATAGAATGTTTTAGTTAAGTGTAACAAGAATTATGGATATTCATTGTTTCGTTGCTTTTTAGATATCAAAATGTAAAAGACTTCTTAACAGTTACTAACCGAAATTTTGCTTCCTCACACCCATAGAAAAGTAGTATCTAGAACGCAAGATTAATGTATGTACAATGAGATTCAAAATTATTGTCAAATCCGTTCCTATAGCTAATGACAGGGTATAGGTACCGCATGTTTGTTATGAAGGTTTGAACTAGACCACTCCTTTTATGTAATTGGTCTAATAGCATCTCTGGTAGTTTGGGAGTAAATTCTAAAATACAAAAACGACCACGCAATAATCCTGTTTAAAATACGTGGTGTTTTGTAGTTATTATAGAATCTAAATGAATATTAAGATATAATTTATATTATACAGTATAATACCTCAAAAATAAAATCTCAATAAAAGTTACTTATTTTCTTGTAATTAAGAGACATAATTTAATAATGGATCTTGATTTGTTAAATGTTCCAAAATTAATGAGATTTTCTTCATTCATTCAAAAATAGATTTATTAGGTTGCCTTATTTTCCGGGTAACGATTAAAATATGTTTCACATGCAGCTTCAGCATTATTATTATTGAGAATAAAGCATTCCAACATATCATACTTTTCGTAATTTTCATAATCCATCGCAAATTGATAATTTTAAGGTGAAGCAACAATCAAATAATCAATTTAATCTATTGATGCTATTTATAAACCTACTGACAAATTTATGTCTGTTGAGTGACACACGCCTACTAACAAAAAGCAATGAAGTGATGAAAATCAATGGAAAATGTAATTTTTTTTTTTTGCTATAATACAGTGAAAATGAACGAAAAGACCCCACATGATATATATCATTGAAATGGCAAAAAAATCCTCTTTTTAATGATATCATAGCCAACTATATGTTCCATATAAAAAATACAACTTTATGTCCTACCTCAAATTTCGAAAATTTTTTCAAAAAATCTCTAACGCCACTGCATTCTAATCAATACAATGCTTGAAGAACGTAAAAGTCCTTTTTGGCAATTTTCAAAAATAGCCAAGATATCATGATAAAACGGAAATGCGAAAAATCGAATTTTCACGGATAACTCGAAACCGACAGCCGATACCGAAATTTGGTTTCCACCATCGTCCTTTTCTCGAAAAAACAGATCGAGAATGCGTGATCCGTTTTTTGATACCTCTTATAGTTACCGAGATCCCCTATTAAAACATCGAAATTTGCCCACCCTGTACATCTACAGGGTGGGGCACCACATTCGAGGCGAATGAGGTTTTTTTGTATATCAACCGAACGGTAAAATTTTTTGCTGGACCCTCTGTGTATCTATTGAGAGCACGTTCTAAAATTATTTTGAAATATACAGGGTGTTGCAAACTGTATCCAGACTAAATAAAGGCAAGTTACTAATACCTAATACAAGTTCCTATACCTAAATTCAACAGTTTCTGAGATATTTAACAATGTGTGAAAATGAAGATTAATATTTAGCATGAGTACCTGCCGTACGTATTTAAGTTATGTGTTTTAAGTTGCATTGTTTCATTAGCACAACCCTACATCTAATGCTAAAATAAAGATGCTTTCTAAAAATTATACAGAGTGATAACCTCTCGCCCCTAACCAAGTTGTGGCATGCATTCTGGCTAGTCAGTCTGCTTTCTTTCTATATCCGTATCAATCAACTACAAACAAGCAAGAACAATATCTATCGACCATGAACTAAAAAATTTGTTTCAGTCAAGGTTGGCAATATATGTATTCGGTTGCTGGAAATCGCCTGCTGTTAAAAATAAAAGTTACATACCTTCAACATATTGCAAGATTAATGTACCTAATACTTTTATCTAATTATGGTTCATATTTAACAAACATCCATTTTACTTCCAGTGGCATTATATCTTATAATATATCATTTTCAGGTAGTCCGATGGTCATATTCAGTTTTTGCATTAATTAAAGCCAGATATAGTTAAGAAAATAGTTTCTATGTAATATCCTGTTATATTTATATGTTCAACAATTTAGCACCTATATTAAACGTTTTTTATGTATTAAGTAGTTTTCTATTCATCTCCATTTATATTTATTATATTATTTATATTTTTTTCTATACCTTATTTCATATTTATCTGCTTGTATGTTCTTTTTGTCATGTACATAGCTATTTAGTAAGTGTCAAATAGTGCATATGGAAATGTACATCAACTCTACATATTACTTATGCTACCAGTCTATTAAGTCAAAGGAAATCTGAATGGCTTCTGCACCTTCTGCGCTAACCCACATTAAATCACAGGACAGAATCTACTTGCTATGAATTGGAGTAGCTGTGCAGAGATAACATTTTTAAATATTTGAATGGACCCCGACCGTATCGAACAGATATCAGTTCTACATTTTTGAATCGAAGATAAATATCTTCATTTGCATAAAACAATGTCTCCACGTTCAAGTAGCATTTACGAATAAATAAATAGTATATAAACAATTAAATGATTTAATACCAAAATTTACGAAAAATTAAGCATTCTCATTAATTTATATAAAGTAGAACGACTCATTTGAGGCATATTTTCATCTTCCTTTAATCTAAATTCTTTTAATTAATATAATTTCCTGAAGAAGTCAGAATTGTGACGAAATATGGAAAATAAAGATTTTATTGTAAAGGGAATTAATGGGATTGCAGCTATTGGCGTTAGAATTAAGAAGACGTGAACCTTTTTTCGTATCTCTAACGCCAATAGCTGCAATCCCAAAAGGGCGGTTTTACGTTGTAATCATCATGACCAGCAATTTGAGCATTTATTATAAGTAGTTTATTTTATGTTCTTTTTCAATTTTTTGTCATATTCCTAATGCTTTTATACATTAATATATTGGTATCTATTTTGTTAAAGTTTCAAATAAAAAAAACTGTTTCACTTACTAGGAAATACTTTTATTTATTCTTGTGTGCAAAAGGCTAAGGGTATAAATTAAAGAAATGCTTAGAATTTATACCAATTAGTAAATGTTGAAATCACAGCACACTATGTAGGTACTGAAAATGCAGGTACTGTCAGTCTTGCGACTGTCAACGTTTTTTTCAAATTACACAGTATATTTTTCCGTATCATTACCTAAGAATTTGTTCCTTAATCCATTGGCGTACCCTGGCACCCATCTTAATTGTAAATTTAGTAGGGAATGTTGCGATTAAAAATTCCATAATTAGTGAAAGTGTCCAAATCTGTCCAAATAATTTTGCAATCAAACAGCAGGCAAAGATGTCAAAAAATATCGATGTTGTGTTTTTCGAATTGGATCATTTTCAACTATACCTTACACTTTTTAGGCAATGTGTAGCTTACATTTGTGTTTTTTGCACATGTAGTACTTCGAATTCTACCAACTATATTCACAATTTCCCGTGCCGAAGCATTTTCTTCTTCTGCACTACTTTCGGTTTTTGGGAAATCCAAATCTTCTTAAATTTTCGTCAAGTAAACTTACTTGCAATGTTTTGGAACTTCTGTTTCCGGAAAAAGTTTCATGTAAATTCGCAAAGGCTGATTAACTTTTATTATCATTCAAAATAAACTTGTAGTTCAGTAAATTGATTGAAAATCACGATTTATTTCAAAAATGTTGAAATGTTTAGTATTGAGTAGTAAAAGATGCTAATAACTAGAGTTAGCAAAGAGGAGCAAGTTTCAGTGCAGTGCGTAGAGCCACGTAGAGGAGTTAAGCGCGTGGCACGGAAACGCAGCGTGCGTATCAAAGCACTCTTGTTCAATATTATTCCATTGGTCGTTGTGAGTGCTTCTCAGTACACATATACTTAGAAAATGTCGGCGTATTTCGGAAAAACTAGAACACGTAATAGCAAGAATGCCGGAGTTAGCATACAAAGGTGATAGAATTAAATGTGTAAGGTGCGATAACTATTCGACGTATACCAGCAGGTGGACTTGTGAACGCCAGCTAAGAAATATAAAACACTGTTCTACAATCCGTGACAAACAATACTGCGAAGAATTAACATTTGGTATACTTAGGTGTTTTATTATATGTAATCTACCATTCACTTTACTTGATCGAGAAGCATTTGTCTCCTTCTGGAAGAAGTATTTGGATTATATTATATTATATTATATAAAATACATAGTTTGAATTAAGCTGGAATAAAAGTTGCCATGACAACGGTGACAGCTTACTTCCAGCTGTCGCCGAAAGCTGCAAGCTTGTATCCAACTTGAATTAAGCATCCTACTTTACACGTGACAAGCTTAGTAAGCAAGCTCATGGTAAACTTGCGTCGAACGTTTTACGCATTACTGACCCGAACTTTAAACTTATATTATACTTGACTCATCTTTGCTGCGTAAGCGATTGCAGTATGCTAGAATTTCAAGCGTAGAGTAAGCTTGATTTACACTAACCACGTTAAGCTGGATAAACAAGTGAAAATCAAATCCAAATGCAGCTTGCTGTAATGGTACGTGTACACTGTAAAGTAAAATCTAGCTAGATTCTATTTGCTCTACCTAGACAAATCTAACTTTGTGTGTACACTGCAGTAATTTTAGGTCTAGCTAGACTACCGTAGAGTGCTCATAGAGTGAATTTTACCTAACCAGCTCTATTGACTGTGTATACTATAGACTTTACGGTTCGTGCAAACTGTAGATTTTCTTCTCTACTAGCGTCATCATCTCATCACAGTTTTTAGAGCACAAACTAGCGTAGTAATGTAGTCAGATTATGTGTATATAACTGTATTATTTAGCTGGAAATACTGCAAAATTCCAATAAAAAAAATTGCTACTGCTGCTATAGTTTTATTAATTATGAAAAATAGAAATAAGCAGCGAATAAATAAAAAGAAACAAAGTGTGTGACTTAGAAAGTGGATATTAGAAAGACAGAAATATGGATTTTTCACTCAGCTGTTGAATGAGTTATATGATGAGGATTTCAAATCGCTAGATTTACATCGGTCTCGCTAGAACTTAGACTAAATCTCGCTAGAGTGCTCCCACTGCTGTGTCCGTTTGTAAATTAAATCTCGAGTAATTCTAACGAGAGTAAATCTAGCGAAAAAGTCTACCGTGTACACGTAGCTTAAGCTTACGTGCTATCTAGGGAAACTCACGAACATAAATGATTGATACGACTGCTAGGTTCGTCCCCACTGCACTGAAACTTACTCTTCTTTGCCGAGTCTACTAATAACTTACTGACACTTACACATGCACAATACATTATTTAATTTTCCGTAGCTCACTGCAAAAGTAACTACAAAAATGTTCAGAAAGTGTTTTAATCATTGAAATCGATGTATTGTTTATAAGTGGTTTCAAAAAAATATCCCTTTCCAATGATGCAAAGCAAAATTTACTGAGCAATTTGAAAAAAGAAGTTGACAATCGCTAGAAATTTAAGATGGCGTTGGAGAAAGCAAATGCTTCCACAAACGTAGTATTCATCAAACCATTTCATTTGATACCTGACTTATGAAAATTGGTATGTAAATAGCGGAGTTGCAGCTTAAGGCACTTTTTTTATAATATATCCATTTTTGACAAAAAGTATAGCAAGCAAAAACTGCCTTATTTCAAATTTTCTACCAACAAGAAATAATATAATTAATAAATAAATTGCATTAAATCAAACCCAATCTTATTAGAGGCCTTCATTACCATCGCTAATGTATGTGCCGGCTACTTTTGCACCAATACAACCGCTGTTTAACAAAAGAAGCTTTTGGTAAATGGAAAATTCAGTTATTATTCTATACTGATAAACAAGAATAATAGAGACTTCGGCGACTATAGTTTCAGCATATAAACCGCTATGAATGTGGAAGGCCATAGACAAAGGCACATAACGACATAAAAACTTGTCTTACAATATACACTGGAACCTCGTCTATATCAGCGGTTGCGAAACGTAAACGTTCACTCATATCCTCTCAAGAGAGGTCCCCACTCTTATCCCGTTAGCGGAGAGGAAAGGTCATGCTACGCGCTGATTGGCTCATGTGAATACGTGCACTATCGGGTGGTGGATGCCGAGCGGATATAAATGAGTGCTATCGTGCGGAAATAAGTGAGGGTGGACCTAAGTGAGCGCGGATATAGATGAGGTTCCAGTGTAGTTTATTGCGGGCAGAGAATAGCAATACAAAATCTTTCGCTCTACGAGAGATAGTAGATAGTATATGTGTCACAAGGTCCACTATCGCTCGTCAGAGTATGAAGCTTTCTTAGGAAAATAGAGGGACAGCATAAAAATGATTCTCAATCACACCTACTATAACAAAACAACTTTGGCACACTACAATGTAATAAATATATTAGAATAACTTAAATTATATAGTAAATGTATATCAAAACATAATTGATAAACATTTTGCACTTAACTTTTGAAAACTTGTACATATAGATACGTCTTAATTAAAAAAATAATTCATGTAATCTGTATTTTTACTACATCAACTATAAGAACTAAAATTATACTATAGAATTATCCCTTTCAGAGAAAGTACGAGTTAAATTTTATATTACTAGATTTGGTTCTTTGGTTCCTGGTCAATGTATGCACAAAAAGAATATATTGATGGGAAAATTCATAGATAAAGAAAATGAAATTAATTCTCCCTGAAAGACGCACAAAATATAAAAAATTATTCTCCAGAAAATAAACACATGAAAAACTTAAATCAAACAGAGAAGCTAATTTAATATAATTACATGCTCTACATTAACTTAAAGCATTAACAAAGCTCGCTATCAAAATAATTTGTAGACATTTAGCCTTCCCATAATCTTTGTTATGTCCACAAAGCACAATTAGACATATGTATGTATAATTATTGTATATCTATACATGCATATGCACCGGTAAGATATTGATTTCTTAATATATAAATGCACGATTATTAAATGTACATTTCTATTTCCACTTATCAAGAATTACCTACACGCTTCACGAAAGGATCTAAGTAATAATTTGCTATATTATTATGGTAATAGATAGGGAGCTCGATAAATTAATTCCCTTTTTGAATTCCTCATACCTATTCACAGGCAGCTTTTAATCATTATATTCTGAAGCATATGAAATTACGTATCAATCAACATAATTTTGGTATGTTTATAGAAACAAAATTGTGCAATGGAAATAATGAAACGATAAATATCCTTTGAAATTGAACAAATGTTAAGCATTGACATTAAAAGGAGGTAGTTTAACAATTTAATTCTTGAATTCTGCCACCATACTCTTATCTGGCACTACTCCAAAATATATACTTAGTAGAAATATTAGTTTTCACTTTTCAGTTATTACTATTAATTATAATTACTCAAATAAATAAAATTGAATGGTACAAAATGTTATCAATGCACAAAACCGTGGTTTAGCAGCGTTATATTATTTTAAAGTAGGTATATTTGAATGCAATGCAAAGAGGCTACGCTATTACAAGTAAATATTTATTCCAAGGTACAAATAAAAACAAATGATTTAATTTTTATTTTACACTAAAAAAATAATCACTAATATTCCAATGTATTAATATTAATAATACAATTAAAAACAAAAAAATGTGGCGCCATCTGGTAACAATCTTCGGAAACATCAGGCTTGAAATATTAAAATCGATATACCTGAATAGTAGGATAGTACGATAGTACTTTCAGGAGAGAAATATAGCGAATCGCTGGTAGGTGGAGCAGCAGGCAGACAATAATAGAAGAAAATATGTAGTTTTATTTGTCTTTCTACTTTCTAAAACCTATAAAAAGTAATATTTGAAGTTAGAAAATACACTACACAAGTGAATAGAAAATTAAAGCCGTCACCTATATTGTAGTAGCTCATTAATGAACCGCTGGTGCATATTTTATATAGAAAATTATGTAAAACTTTCCTCTAAGATAGTTACTGATTCTTACGAGAGAGGACGCAGTTAATTTTATAATTCAATAAAACATAACCTAAAAGAGCAAACATAACCAAACAAATTTAACATGATTCCAAGTTTGACGTTTCTAATTCAAATTTAAAATATATTGGGATCCTTAAAAAACTGCAAAAATGACTACTGACGTAGTTACGCCAGTAAAAGTAATTGCTCCAACAGTTGAGCAGTTAAACGCAGATCATATAACACAAGTAAGTAATCATTTCAATATCAGATGCTATTTAACTAGTCAACGTTTTAGTTAGCTGATAAATATTGGGCCCCCCATACTATGGAAAATCATTCACCCTTCAATGCAGACGTTATAGAAGATATTTATCACCAAGATATTCGAGGAAGCAAGTAAATAATAGTTCAACTTTGTAATTGTTTCGATTTAATTACTCTTTTTGTTTATTGTAGTTTTTCTATACGTCGAATTATGATCTTAGAATTTAGTCAATATTTAGAAAACTATTTATGGCCTAATTATAAACCAGATGCTACCCATGCGCATGTTATGTCAATTGTTATAATGCTGAATGAAAAATTTCGAGAGAGGGTACAAGTGTGGCAGGTAATTATTTATAATTACACAAAGTAAATCCTATACGTAAAACCAATTTTTGCAGGCATTTAAGAAAAATAATGAGTATTTTCCCCAGTTTTTCCAACAAGTTTTATGTTTTTGTTTAGAAGATGATGAGTTATTAATTAATATTAGGGAACAAACAGCTTTATTAGTTTTTTTAAACCATTGTTTTAATAGTATGGAAGAAGCAATTTGCAGAGATCGAGTAAAGAGATTAGTTTCTTTATCAATGTGGGTATCATTACAACCCGAAAGAAGGGAACATGAATTTAAACTTTGTCCCAAATGGAAAAAGTACTGGAAAGCTATCTTACGTAAAGATAAACAAGATCAATTAGAAAAGTTAACCTGGGAAAGAACATTTCTACATAAGCTGATGTTAAAATTTATAAGAATTCTTGATACAATATCTGCAACAGAGATCATACCAGAAGATAAGGTATAATAATTGCAATTTATAATATTGTATATATTGACTTATTTGTATTATAGGTGCATTATTGTGAAAGATTTTTGGAATTAATTACTGATCTCGAAGCATTACTGCCAACTAGAAGATTCTTCAATACCGTATTGGATGACTGTCACCTTGTAGTAAGATGTCAACTATCAAATTTAGTTAATCGACCGAAGGACATCTCTTTTGTCAGGTAAGATTAATATTACCAAACTACTTATTTAACAAATTGTTGCCTTGAATTTTGAAGGTACACTATCATATTATATAAATACAGATACAATAACGTAGGATTAACAAGTATTATTGTATATATCAAGACCTATGTATTCCCAAATATAGCATAACTACATAGAAGTTTATGTATATATGCATTTTTCCAACCGCCAATTAATTAAACATATTTTTATTTTTTTAAATATGTCGTCCGGAGGTGGAGTCGAACCACCGAGAATGGTTATCGCGGCCTACTCGCAACTCCTTTGCGCTAACCCGACGACTCTACTCCACTTATAATTTTTCACATCTTGTTCACATAGATATATTTGTGAAAAATTGTAAGTGAAGTAGAGTCGTCGGGTTAGCGCAACGGTGTTGCGAGTGGGCCGCAATAGCCATACTCGGTGGTTCGACTAAACCTCCGGACGACATATTTTTAAAAATAAAAATATGTTTAATTATTTGGCGGTTGGAAAAATGCACATATACATGTACTTACGCCAAGAAAAATAAATACTTTGGTGTTAATACATAGAAGTTTAGCGGTCACGCTTACATTTACCTTAATAGCAAATATTCAATTTGTATCTACAAGTGAGCGATATGTTTTCCATCCCATTCATTCTTCACATATACCTTTATGCTCTATTAGAGTCAAGTATACACCAATATTTTTTGAGAGCAATATACACTACTAAAAAACAGTTAAATAGTGTTTCCTTAATGCAAAGAAACAGAAACAGATGGACATGTACTATTTTAAGTGTAGTTTACGTATCAGCTTATTAAGAATGGATACAGATATTTAATTTATTTTTAACAAATTTGAAGAGATTTGAGATGAAGGGAAAATTACTCATGCAAGATAATTCAATACTGTTAATTAATTATTTATATTAATCTTTACTTCTTTGTGTTCCTATTCTAACTTTTTTGCATGATCAAATCTTTCTTCTATTCTGCCATGATTTGTAAAATTTATTTTGCTAGTAAATGAAAGTAAGCTGCATTTCTTTTACCAAAACAATCATTGTTGTAACCCAGATGAGTTCGATAAGATTTAATGTAGCAATAAAGTTTGGATATAGATCTATAATCACAGGACTCGTTTTTTTTTGTCGTAGGTACGTTGCAAAAATGTTTTTCAAAATGTCTTCTTTCTTACCTGTATTACCACCAATTAGTCTTGGCATTTTTTAATTATTGCAATGTAAACTACTCGCACGACCGTTTAGTTAGCTCTTTGATTACAGATTAGATTGAAATAAATGATCAGAAGATGTAATTGAAGTATTTGATTTTCTCAAAACACTCAATACATAGGTTCTAAGACTGGGAAGACATATCGTTGCATATTGATACCAATATTTTGAATCTAGAATGTGATATATCGCAACCCGATATTTATCAATTGATACAAAAACGATATTTATGTAATAAATTAGTTTTAAATTTAAAAATTATGAAATTTACCGATTTTATTAATCGTTCCTTCTGCTAACTTCCTTACGTAGTTGGTTAAATTATCAGGTTGACATTTTTTATTCTGATTGAGATGATGAAAACAAAAACAATGGAGTATTGCATTTCCGAGTAATTAACATATATGTTAATGGGACGAGAGTGAACGTTTGCATAGAAAATCATGCGAAGTAATTTGAAGATTTAGGCCGCCAGTGATTGACTTTATTATGTTGTTTCCTTTTTTGTTGTTTTGCTGCATTGTTTATTTCAATCATGCCGTTGTGGTTTTTCACTAACATCTTAAGCTTTCATTTCATTATTTTATGGTATGAGCATAAATATGTATAACCTTCCACGCACGGTTCTTTTAAAAAATCGCAAAATTTACGAATTTAAATTTCTGATATCCGCTTTTCGCTGGTTTGTTGGCAATTTAGCCTTCTTTTCTAATCTGTAGTCAAAAATGTATGTTTCCGTTTAATATTTTCGATAAAAACTCAAATTTTCGGAAAAAGTTAAACAGCGCCCTCTAGCATACACGTCGCTTATTAGATTGGTTCGAATTTGTAAGCACTAGATTGGAGAAGTAATGCTGTTTTCAACGAACCTAAGTTTGCAAAATTCGGTTCAACAGAACCTGAGTTATAAGTGTTCCTTCAAAACAAAGTTTCTCCTCCTTCCCTGCCCTTTTGACAAAATACAAAAACATTGTCCAGTGTAAAATACGCGGAATTTTCGGAAAGTCCACATAGCATCCGCTGCTTTTCTACGAATAAGCGCTTGTACACTCCGATGCCTGCCAGACATGTATGAAGCACCATCAATACATACACCGATACACTTTTCCCAATCCAAACCACTTTCTACAAGAATTTCAAACAAGTCTTGTGTCTCCGCACATCCAGTAATGCTTTTGCAGAATAAAAGGTCTTCTATGGTAATACTATCAGCCAGAAAGCGTACGTAGCAAACAAGATGTGCATCATTATTACTGTCAGTAGCCTCATCAAGTTGCAAAGCAAAATCCCTCCTTTTTATTTTTTCTATTAATTATTGGTAGATGAGATCCTTAGCTATGGCATGGATTCTTCGACTGATAGTATTGTTAGATAAGGGTACGTTGGAAATTAATTTTACAGCCGATTCTCCCACCATAATATTCACCATGTCGAGAACAGCTGGTAAAATAAGCTCTTCTGCAATAGTATGAGGTTTTTTGCATTTTACCATCCTGTATGCCACCGACTCACGACACCCCTCTTTACGTACTACGGCGGACACTTTGGGAACGGCAAGATATTGTGAAAAATTATAAATAAGTAGTAGAGACGAGGTATTTTTTCTCAGTTATTTTAGAATGTTAAGTAAATTATTGTTTTAATTAAATGTAACAAGAATTATGGTGATTTATTGTTTCGTTGCTTTTTAGATATGTAAATGTAAAAGACTTCTTACGAGTTAACCGAAATTTTGTTTCCTCACACCCACAGAAAAGTAGTATCTAGAACGCTGGGTTAATCTATCGGGCGATCGAGAATGATTGTCCGTGCCACTACCATGATAAAATTCGAACATAACCACAACATGGCAAATTGCCGCTCACCTAAAATTGTTTACATTGGCGTTACAATTCGTTTAAATGTAATATGTAGGTAGGCAACTTAACAGTCTCTTGTGATGAACGGAATTACATAAACAACCAGGTATATTACATGTCAATATCTGAATTACTCAGGATTCTTCGATTCTTCTCTTCATACCTTCGAATACATTCTGCAACATTTCTGGACCAATTTCGTCTATTGCTATTCTCACAGCTTCCTTCTGTTCGTCTAATGTGTGCAACTGATTGTGCAATATTTATTCTTCAAATAATAAGTAAACGGAAAGAAATCTAATGGGATAAGATCTGAAGATCTTGAAGGTCATCTGTTAGTGCTAATAAGCTGATTGTCACAAAATTGTTCTAGATAATCAATAGTCTGTCTTGCAATTTTGACAGTAGCATTATCCTGTTGAAAGAAACCTGTTGTTATCTCATCATCGTGCAATTTTTCTATAAACGTATTTAAAATTTTACGATAATTTCCAACTGTTTCTTTAAAAAATATTGGTCCAATAATTTTCCTTCGTGATACCAACCCAAGCACCAATTTTCAGAGGGTGTAGCTGTGTCTCGTGGTAGACATGAGGATTTGCGGCTGACCTGCTTATTCTATAATTTTGTGAGTTTACATATCCCGATAACTGAAACCATGCTTCATCGGAAAAAAGGATAAATTTAGCAGCTCGTTATGCCTTAAATTTGCATTGAACCATTGACAGTAATCTATACCTCCTAAGTAGCAAATTTTGGTGTAAATACGGTTGTAACACCATAATACCTACAACTTAGGTTGTGCAACGAGTTTGGTTACAATTTAGTGTAAAAGTCATTGCGCACACCTCTCACCCATGTACCAACAACTGTACTTGCTACAGGACTTTCGTAAATGGTCACATTTATCCGTACTTGACACTTTTCCCAAAGCCGTACACAATACGTTGCAGACACGGTATCTGTTTACGTTATTATAACGTTGCTGATACTTTTCCTAAACGTTGTTATTCTTACGTAGTATCAACCATATTCAGACGTTTCTATTTACACGTGATGGTAATCGTGTCGGGACGTGTACGCATTTCTAAAATAATCTTTTGAAAATTCGTACGTTTCCACATCCACGGAATTATTACTTCAACCTTTTGCTGTTGTACTGTTCTGCTATACATACCTGTATATTTAACTCGAGCTAACCAAACGAACTTAAAAAAAATGACACTAACGCAAAGACTAGAATAAACCGATGTATAAAACACTAAGACGTTATATAAAGGTATAAATGTATATAAAAGATTTAACTGCCCGCAGAATGAACGTTTGAAGATTCTAGAAATAATTATCACATTGGGGAATCACTGACCATAGCATAAACAACAGTTAGAAACAGATCCACACTTTACAAACAAGCCAAGCACATCCAAGTACTAAATGTGACCAAATGATCAATTCACCGATACTTTTAGCAGTTGGTTAAAAAATAAACCATTTAAAATTACACCAGATACCAATGGCACTCACTTGCTACTAATATTATCGTAACAATCTAGTTTTTTTATGATCTCGGTTACTATATGTTCAGTACAATAAGATAAGTCTGAAAATAAATGTTTTTAATTAGTTTCAACATATATTATGTGAAACAACTACACAAAATAATCATGTATACCTGTTTGTTGAGCCAATTGTCGTAATAGCTTTTGTGGACTCTGATCAAAAGAACCATCCTACGGTCAGAGCTCTTCCCTGTGGAAACACTGCCCGTATTTCTAAAACGCTCTACTGTTCTCTAAACGTGTCGTGATAGAGATTCATAATCCAGGTCGATATCGGGATATTCGGTGCTTATATCGTCAATACATGACCGTGTTGAATATTTCCATTGACCCTTTGGATCACGTTGTCCACTTCGGAAATATGCTTCCAAAAAAAAATTCTCTTGGTCCAAACTATAATAAGAGGCATTATAACCTGAAAACTAAGTTTTACTTGTAACATGTTTTATAAAATAGGAGCAATGCTAACGTACCACAATTGCTAAATATGAGATTAAGTAGCCTTTAAAAAGACTTTTTAATGGTAATAAATTACGATAATAGGTAAAAATCAAATACAATACATTTCAGACAATCTTTCTCAATCGCCCGATAGAATGTTTTAGTTAAGTGTAACAAGAATTATGGATATTCATTGTTTCGTTGCTTTTTAGATATCAAAATGTAAAAGACTTCTTAACAGTTACTAACCGAAATTTTGCTTCCTCACACCCATAGAAAAGTAGTATCTAGAACGCAAGATTAATGTATGTACAATGAGATTCAAAATTATTGTCAAATCCGTTCCTATAGCTAATGACAGGGTATAGGTACCGCATGTTTGTTATGAAGGTTTGAACTAGACCACTCCTTTTATGTAATTGGTCTAATAGCATCTCTGGTAGTTTGGGAGTAAATTCTAAAATACAAAAACGACCACGCAATAATCCTGTTTAAAATACGTGGTGTTTTGTAGTTATTATAGAATCTAAATGAATATTAAGATATAATTTATATTATACAGTATAATACCTCAAAAATAAAATCTCAATAAAAGTTACTTATTTTCTTGTAATTAAGAGACATAATTTAATAATGGATCTTGATTTGTTAAATGTTCCAAAATTAATGAGATTTTCTTCATTCATTCAAAAATAGATTTATTAGGTTGCCTTATTTTCCGGGTAACGACTAAAATATGTTTCACATGCAGCTTCAGCATTATTATTATTGAGAATAAAGCATTCCAACATATCATACTTTTCGTAATTTTCATAATCCATCGCAAATTGATAATTTTAAGGTGAAGCAACAATCAAATAATCAATTTAATCTATTGATGCTATTTATAAACCTACTGACAAATTTATGTCTGTTGAGTGACACACGCCTACTAACAAAAAGCAATGAAGTGATGAAAATCAATGGAAAATGTTTTTTTTTGCTATAATACAGTGAAAATGAACGAAAAGACCCCACATGATATATATCATTGAAATGGCAAAAAAATCCTCTTTTTAATGATATCATAGCCAACTATATGTTCCATATAAAAAATACAACTTTATGTCCTACCTCAAATTTCGAAAATTTTTTCAAAAAATCTCTAACGCCACTGCATTCTAATCAATACAATGCTTGAAGAACGTAAAAGTCCTTTTTGGCAATTTTCAAAAATAGCCAAGATATCATGATAAAACGGAAATGCGAAAAATCGAATTTTCACGGATAACTCGAAACCGACAGCCGATACCGAAATTTGGTTTCCACCATCGTCCTTTTCTCGAAAAAACAGATCGAGAATGCGTGATCCGTTTTTTGATACCTCTTATAGTTACCGAGATCCCCTATTAAAACATCGAAATTTGCCCACCCTGTACATCTACAGGGTGGGGCACCACATTCGAGGCGAATGAGATTTTTTTGTATATCAACCGAACGGTAAAATTTTTTGCTGGACCCTCTGTGTATCTATTGAGAGCACGTTCTAAAATTATTTTGAAATATACAGGGTGTTGCAAACTGTATCCAGACTAAATAAAGGCAAGTTACTAATACCTAATACAAGTTCCTATACCTAAATTCAACAGTTTCTGAGATATTTAACAATGTGTGAAAATGAAGATTAATATTTAGCATGAGTACCTGCCGTACGTATTTAAGTTATGTGTTTTAAATTGCATTTTTTCATTAGCACAACCCTACATCTAATGCTAAAATAAAGATGCTTTCTAAAAATTATACAGAGTGATAACCTCTCGCCCCTAACCAAGTTGTGGCATGCATTCTGGCTAGTCAGTCTGCTTTCTTTCTATATCCGTATCAATCAACTACAAACAAGCAAGAACAATATCTATCGACCATGAACTAAAAAATTTGTTTCAGTCAAGGTTGGCAATATATGTATTCGGTTGCTGGAAATCGCCTGCTGTTAAAAATAAAAGTTACATACCTTCAACATATTGCAAGATTAATGTACCTAATACTTTTATCTAATTATGGTTCATATTTAACAAACATCCATTTTACTTCCAGTGGCATTATATCTTATAATATATCATTTTCAGGTAGTCCGATGGTCATATTCAGTTTTTGCATTAATTAAAGCCAGATATAGTTAAGAAAATAGTTTCTATGTAATATCCTGTTATATTTATATGTTCAACAATTTAGCACCTATATTAAACGTTTTTTATGTATTAAGTAGTTTTCTATTCATCTCCATTTATATTTATTATATTATTTATATTTTTTTCTATACCTTATTTCATATTTATCTGCTTGTATGTTCTTTTTGTCATGTAGCTATTTAGTAAGTGTCAAATAGTGCATATGGAAATGTACATCAACTCTACATATTACTTATGCTACCAGTCTATTAAGTCAAAGGAAATCTGAATGGCTTCTGCACCTTCCGCGCTAACCCACATTAAATCACAGGACAGAATCTACTTGCTATGAATTGGAGTAGCTGTGCAGAGATAACATTTTTAAATATTTGAATGGACCCCGACCGTATCGAACAGATATCAGTTCTACATTTTTGAATCGAAGATAAATATCTTCATTTGCATAAAACAATGTCTCCACGTTCAAGTAGCATTTACGAATAAATAAATAGTATATAAACAATTAAATGATTTAATACCAAAATTTACGAAAAATTAAGCATTCTCATTAATTTATATAAAGTAGAACGACTCATTTGAGGCATATTTTCATCTTCCTTTAATCTAAATTCTTTTTAATTAATATAATTTCCTGAAGAAGTCAGAATTGTGACGAAATATGGAAAATAAAGATTTTATTGTAAACGGAATTAATGGGATTGCAGCTATTGGCGTTAGAATTAAGAAGACGTGAACCTTTTTTCGTATCTCTAACGCCAATAGCTGCAATCCCAAAAGGGCGGTTTTACGTTGTAATCATCATGACCAGCAATTTGAGCATTTATTATAAGTAGTTTATTTTATGTTCTTTTTCAATTTTTTGTCATATTCCTAATGCTTTTATACATTAATATATTGGTATCTATTTTGTTAAAGTTTCAAATAAAAAAAACTGTTTCACTTACTAGGAAATACTTTTATTTATTCTTGTGTGCAAAAGGCTAAGGGTATAAATTAAAGAAATGCTTAGAATTTATACCAATTAGTAAATGTTGAAATCACAGCACACTATGTAGGTACTGAAAATGCAGGTACTGTCAGTCTTGCGACTGTCAACGTTTTTTTCAAATTACACAGTATATTTTTCCGTATCATTACCTAAGAATTTGTTCCTTAATCCATTGGCGTACCCTGGCACCCATCTTAATTGTAAATTTAGTAGGGAATGTTGCGATTAAAAATTCCATAATTAGTGAAAGTGTCCAAATCTGTCCAAATAATTTTGCAATCAAACAGCAGGCAAAGATGTCAAAAAATATCGATGTTGTGTTTTTCGAATTGGATCATTTTCAACTATACCTTACACTTTTTAGGCAATGTGTAGCTTACATTTGTGTTTTTTGCACATGTAGTACTTCGAATTCTACCAACTATATTCACAATTTCCCGTGCCGAAGCATTTTCTTCTTCTTCTGCACTACTTTCGGTTTTTGGGAAATCCAAATCTTCTTAAATTTTCGTCAAGTAAACTTACTTGCAATGTTTTGGAACTTCTTTTTCCGGAAAAAGTTTCATGTAAATTCGCAAAGGCTGATTAACTTTTATTATCATTCAAAATAAACTTGTAGTTCAGTAAATTGATTGAAAATCACGATTTATTTCAAAAATGTTGAAATGTTTAGTATTGAGTAGTAAAAGATGCTAATAACTAGAGTTAGCAAAGAGGAGCAAGTTTCAGTGCAGTGCGTAGAGCCACGTAGAGGAGTTAAGCGCGTGGCACGGAAACGCAGCGTGCGTATCAAAGCACTCTTGTTCAATATTATTCCATTGGTCGTTGTGAGTGCTTCTCAGTACACATATACTTAGAAAATGTCGGCGTATTTCGGAAAAACTAGAACACGTAATAGCAAGAATGCCGGAGTTAGCATACAAAGGTGATAGAATTAAATGTGTAAGGTGCGATAACTATTCGACGTATACCAGCAGGTGGACTTGTGAACGCCAGCTAAGAAATATAAAACACTGTTCTACAATCCGTGGCAAACGATACTGCGAAGAATTAACATTTGGTATACTTAGGTGTTTTATTATATGTAATCTACCATTCACTTTACTTGATCGAGAAGCATTTGTCTCCTTCTGGAAGAAGTATTTGGATTATATTATATTATATTATATAAAATACATAGTTTGAATTAAGCTGGAATAAAAGTTGCCATGACAACGGTGACAGCTTACTTCCAGCTGTCGCCGAAAGCTGCAAGCTTGTATCCAACTTGAATTAAGCATCCTACTTTACACGTGACAAGCTTAGTAAGCAAGCTCATGGTAAACTTGCGTCGAACGTTTTACGCATTACTGACCCGAACTTTAAACTTATATTATACTTGACTCATCTTTGCTGCGTAAGCGATTGCAGTATGCTAGAATTTCAAGCGTAGAGTAAGCTTGATTTACACTAACCACGTTAAGCTGGATAAACAAGTGAAAATCAAATCCAAATGCAGCTTGCTGTAATGGTACGTGTACACTGTAAAGTAAAATCTAGCTAGATTCTATTTGCTCTACCTAGACAAATCTAACTTTGTGTGTACACTGCAGTAATTTTAGGTCTAGCTAGACTACCGTAGAGTGCTCATAGAGTGAATTTTACCTAACCAGCTCTATTGACTGTGTATACTATAGACTTTACGGTTCGTGCAAACTGTAGATTTTCTTCTCTACTAGCGTCATCATCTCATCACAGTTTTTAGAGCACAAACTAGCGTAGTAATGTAGTCAGATTATGTGTATATAACTGTATTATTTAGCTGGAAATACTGCAAAATTCCAATAAAAAAAAATTGCTACTGCTGCTATAGTTTTATTAATTATGAAAAATAGAAATAAGCAGCGAATAAATAAAAAGAAACAAAGTGTGTGACTTAGAAAGTGGATATTAGAAAGACAGAAATATGGATTTTTCACTCAGCTGTTGAATGAGTTATATGATGAGGATTTCAAATCGCTAGATTTACATCGGTCTCGCTAGAACTTAGACTAAATCTCGCTAGAGTGCTCCCACTGCTGTGTCCGTTTGTAAATTAAATCTCGAGTAATTCTAACGAGAGTAAATCTAGCGAAAAAGTCTACCGTGTACACGTAGCTTAAGCTTACGTGCTATCTAGGGAAACTCACGAACATAAATGATTGATACGACTGCTAGGTTCGTCCCCACTGCACTGAAACTTACTCTTCTTTGCCGAGTCTACTAATAACTTACTGACACTTACACATGCACAATACATTATTTAATTTTCCGTAGCTCACTGCAAAAGTAACTACAAAAATGTTCAGAAAGTGTTTTAATCATTGAAATCGATGTATTGTTTATAAGTGGTTTCAAAAAAATATCCCTTTCCAATGATGCAAAGCAAAATTTACTGAGCAATTTGAAAAAAGAAGTTGACAATCGCTAGAAATTTAAGATGGCGTTGGAGAAAGCAAATGCTTCCACAAACGTAGTATTCATCAAACCATTTCATTTGATACCTGACTTATGAAAATTGGTATGTAAATAGCGGAGTTGCAGCTTAAGGCACTTTTTTTATAATATATCCATTTTTGACAAAAAGTATAGCAAGCAAAAACTGCCTTATTTCAAATTTTCTACCAACAAGAAATAATATAATTAATAAATAAATTGCATTAAATCAAACCCAATCTTATTAGAGGCCTTCATTACCATCGCTAATGTATGTGCCGGCTACTTTTGCACCAATACAACCGCTGTTTAACAAAAGAAGCTTTTGGTAAATGGAAAATTCAGTTATTATTCTATACTGATAAACAAGAATAATAGAGACTTCGGCGACTATAGTTTCAGCATATAAACCGCTATGAATGTGGAAGGCCATAGACAAAGGCACATAACGACATAAAAACTTGTCTTACAATATACACTGGAACCTCGTCTATATCAGCGGTTGCGAAACGTAAACGTTCACTCATATCCTCTCAAGAGAGGTCCCCACTCTTATCCCGTTAGCGGAGAGGAAAGGTCATGCTACGCGCTGATTGGCTCATGTGAATACGTGCACTATCGGGTGGTGGATGCCGAGCGGATATAAATGAGTGCTATCGTGCGGAAATAAGTGAGGGTGGACCTAAGTGAGCGCGGATATAGATGAGGTTCCAGTGTAGTTTATTGCGGGCAGAGAATAGCAATACAAAATCTTTCGCTCTACGAGAGATAGTAGATAGTATATGTGTCACAAGGTCCACTATCGCTCGTCAGAGTATGAAGCTTTCTTAGGAAAATAGAGGGACAGCATAAAAATGATTCTCAATCACACCTACTATAACAAAACAACTTTGGCACACTACAATGTAATAAATATATTAGAATAACTTAAATTATATAGTAAATGTATATCAAAACATAATTGATAAACATTTTGCACTTAACTTTTGAAAACTTGTACATATAGATACGTCTTAATTAAAAAATAATTCATGTAATCTGTATTTTTACTACATCAACTATAAGAACTAAAATTATACTATAGAATTATCCCTTTCCAGAGAAAGTACGAGTTAAATTTTATATTACTAGATTTGGTTCTTTGGTTCCTGGTCAATGTATGCACAAAAAGAATATATTGATGGGAAAATTCATAGATAAAGAAAATGAAATTAATTCTCCCTGAAAGACGCACAAAATATAAAAAATTATTCTCCAGAAAATAAACACATGAAAAACTTAAATCAAACAGAGAAGCTAATTTAATATAATTACATGCTCTACATTAACTTAAAGCATTAACAAAGCTCGCTATCAAAATAATTTGTAGACATTTAGCCTTCCCATAATCTTTGTTATGTCCACAAAGCACAATTAGACATATGTATGTATAATTATTGTATATCTATACATGCATATGCACCGGTAAGATATTGATTTCTTAATATATAAATGCACGATTATTAAATGTACATTTCTATTTCCACTTATCAAGAATTACCTACACGCTTCACGAAAGGATCTAAGTAATAATTTGCTATATTATTATGGTAATAGATAGGGAGCTCGATAAATTAATTCCCTTTTTGAATTCCTCATACCTATTCACAGGCAGCTTTTAATCATTATATTCTGAAGCATATGAAATTACGTATCAATCAACATAATTTTGGTATGTTTATAGAAACAAAATTGTGCAATGGAAATAATGAAACGATAAATATCCTTTGAAATTGAACAAATGTTAAGCATTGACATTAAAAGGAGGTAGTTTAACAATTTAATTCTTGAATTCTGCCACCATACTCTTATCTGGCACTACTCCAAAATATATACTTAGTAGAAATATTAGTTTTCACTTTTCAGTTATTACTATTAATTATAATTACTCAAATAAATAAAATTGAATGGTACAAAATGTTATCAATGCACAAAACCGTGGTTTAGCAGCGTTATATTATTTTAAAGTAGGTATATTTGAATGCAATGCAAAGAGGCTACGCTATTACAAGTAAATATTTATTCCAAGGTACAAATAAAAACAAATGATTTAATTTTTATTTTACACTAAAAAAATAATCACTAATATTCCAATGTATTAATATTAATAATACAATTAAAAACAAAAAAATGTGGCGCCATCTGGTAACAATCTTCGGAAACATCAGGCTTGAAATATTAAAATCGATATACCTGAATAGTAGGATAGTACGATAGTACTTTCAGGAGAGAAATATAGCGAATCGCTGGTAGGTGGAGCAGCAGGCAGACAATAATAGAAGAAAATATGTAGTTTTATTTGTCTTTCTACTTTCTAAAACCTATAAAAAGTAATATTTGAAGTTAGAAAATACACTACACAAGTGAATAGAAAATTAAAGCCGTCACCTATATTGTAGTAGCTCATTAATGAACCGCTGGTGCATATTTTATATAGAAAATTATGTAAAACTTTCCTCTAAGATAGTTACTGATTCTTACGAGAGAGGACGCAGTTAATTTTATAATTCAATAAAACATAACCTAAAAGAGCAAACATAACCAAACAAATTTAACATGATTCCAAGTTTGACGTTTCTAATTCAAATTTAAAATATATTGGGATCCTTAAAAAACTGCAAAAATGACTACTGACGTAGTTACGCCAGTAAAAGTAATTGCTCCAACAGTTGAGCAGTTAAACGCAGATCATATAACACAAGTAAGTAATCATTTCAATATCAGATGCTATTTAACTAGTCAACGTTTTAGTTAGCTGATAAATATTGGGCCCCCATACTATGGAAAATCATTCACCCTTCAATGCAGACGTTATAGAAGATATTTATCACCAAGATATTCGAGGAAGCAAGTAAATAATAGTTCAACTTTGTAATTGTTTCGATTTAATTACTCTTTTTGTTTATTGTAGTTTTTCTATACGTCGAATTATGATCTTAGAATTTAGTCAATATTTAGAAAACTATTTATGGCCTAATTATAAACCAGATGCTACCCATGCGCATGTTATGTCAATTGTTATAATGCTGAATGAAAAATTTCGAGAGAGGGTACAAGTGTGGCAGGTAATTATTTATAATTACACAAAGTAAATCCTATACGTAAAACCAATTTTTGCAGGCATTTAAGAAAAATAATGAGTATTTTCCCCAGTTTTTCCAACAAGTTTTATGTTTTTGTTTAGAAGATGATGAGTTATTAATTAATATTAGGGAACAAACAGCTTTATTAGTTTTTTTAAACCATTGTTTTAATAGTATGGAAGAAGCAATTTGCAGAGATCGAGTAAAGAGATTAGTTTCTTTATCAATGTGGGTATCATTACAACCCGAAAGAAGGGAACATGAATTTAAACTTTGTCCCAAATGGAAAAAGTACTGGAAAGCTATCTTACGTAAAGATAAACAAGATCAATTAGAAAAGTTAACCTGGGAAAGAACATTTCTACATAAGCTGATGTTAAAATTTATAAGAATTCTTGATACAATATCTGCAACAGAGATCATACCAGAAGATAAGGTATAATAATTGCAATTTATAATATTGTATATATTGACTTATTTGTATTATAGGTGCATTATTGTGAAAGATTTTTGGAATTAATTACTGATCTCAAGCATTACTGCCAACTAGAAGATTCTTCAATACCGTATTGGATGACTGTCACCTTGTAGTAAGATGTCAACTATCAAATTTAGTTAATCGACCCGAAGGACATCTCTTTTGTCAGGTAAGATTAATATTACCAAACTACTTATTTAACAAATTGTTGCCTTGAATTTTGAAGGTACACTATCATATTATATAAATACAGATACAATAACGAGGATTAACAAGTATTATTGTATATATCAAGACCTATGTATTCCCAAATATAGCATAACTACATAGAAGTTTATGTATATATGCATTTTCCAACCGCCAATTAATTAAACATATTTTTTTTTTTAAATATGTCGTCCGGAGGTGGAGTCGAACCACCGAGAATGGTTATCGCGGCCTACTCGCAACTCCTTTGCGCTAACCCGACGACTCTACTCCACTTATAATTTTTCACATCTTGTTCACATAGATATATTTGTGAAAAATTGTAAGTGAAGTAGAGTCGTCGGGTTAGCGCAACGGTGTTGCGAGTGGGCCGCAATAGCCATACTCGGTGGTTCGACTAAACCTTTCCGGACGACATATTTTTAAAAATAAAAATATGTTTAATTATTTGGCGGTTGGAAAAATGCACATATACATGTACTTACGCCAAGAAAAATAAATACTTTGGTGTTAATACATAGAAGTTTAGCGGTCACGCTTACATTTACCTTAATAGCAAATATTCAATTTGTATCTACAAGTGAGCGATATGTTTTCCATCCCATTCATTCTTCACATATACCTTTATGCTCTATTAGAGTCAAGTATACACCAATATTTTTTGAGAGCAATATACACTACTAAAAAACAGTTAAATAGTGTTTCCTTAATGCAAAGAAACAGAAACAGATGGACATGTACTATTTTAAGTGTAGTTTACGTATCAGCTTATTAAGAATGGATACAGATATTTAATTTATTTTTAACAAATTTGAAGAGATTTGAGATGAAGGGAAAATTACTCATGCAAGATAATTCAATACTGTTAATTAATTATTTATATTAATCTTTACTTCTTTGTGTTCCTATTCTAACTTTTTTGCATGATCAAATCTTTCTTCTATTCTGCCATGATTTGTAAAATTTATTTTGCTAGTAAATGAAAGTAAGCTGCATTTCTTTTACCAAAACAATCATTGTTGTAACCCAGATGAGTTCGATAAGATTTAATGTAGCAATAAAGTTTGGATATAGATCTATAATCACAGGACTCGTTTTTTTTTGTCGTAGGTACGTTGCAAAAATGTTTTTCAAAATGTCTTCTTTCTTACCTGTATTACCACCAATTAGTCTTGGCATTTTTTAATTATTGCAATGTAAACTACTCGCACGACCGTTTAGTTAGCTCTTTGATTACAGATTAGATTGAAATAAATGATCAGAAGATGTAATTGAAGTATTTGATTTTCTCAAAACACTCAATACATAGGTTCTAAGACTGGGAAGACATATCGTTGCATATTGATACCAATATTTTGAATCTAGAATGTGATATATCGCAACCCGATATTTATCAATTGATACAAAAACGATATTTATGTAATAAATTAGTTTTAAATTTAAAAATTATGAAATTTACCGATTTTATTAATCGTTCCTTCTGCTAACTTCCTTACGTAGTTGGTTAAATTATCAGGTTGACATTTTTTATTCTGATTGAGATGATGAAAACAAAAACAATGGAGTATTGCATTTCCGAGTAATTAACATATATGTTAATGGGACGAGAGTGAACGTTTGCATAGAAAATCATGCGAAGTAATTTGAAGATTTAGGCCGCCAGTGATTGACTTTATTATGTTGTTTCCTTTTTTGTTGTTTTGCTGCATTGTTTATTTCAATCATGCCGTTGTGGTTTTTCACTAACATCTTAAGCTTTCATTTCATTATTTTATGGTATGAGCATAAATATGTATAACCTTCCACGCACGGTTCTTTTAAAAAATCGCAAAATTTACGAATTTAAATTTCTGATATCCGCTTTTCGCTGGTTTGTTGGCAATTTAGCCTTCTTTTCTAATCTGTAGTCAAAAATGTATGTTTCCGTTTAATATTTTCGATAAAAACTCAAATTTTCGGAAAAAGTTAAACAGCGCCCTCTAGCATACACGTCGCTTATTAGATTGGTTCGAATTTGTAAGCACTAGATTGGAGAAGTAATGCTGTTTTCAACGAACCTAAGTTTGCAAAATTCGGTTCAACAGAACCTGAGTTATAAGTGTTCCTTCAAAACAAAGTTTCTCCTCCTTCCCTGCCCTTTTGACAAAATACAAAAACATTGTCCAGTGTAAAATACGCGGAATTTTCGGAAAGTTCCGATTTTCATATTTATGATAACATTAAGTTGGTAAATTTTGTATAAAATAAGAATTTAAATTTTTGTTCTTGAGTTACGCCATCCAGCGGTCATTCTACAATTCTCTAAATCATTTCCAGATAATTATTCTCGGGTCCACTTTAGTCAGTGATATTTTTTTCCCGAAGCTGTACTGTAAACCGTTTTTGAGATATGGTCGAGTACCGTTCTTAATTAGCCACCCGGTACAAGTGCATTTTATCACCAATATTGTAAAAAGATAGTATTATAGGTAGATATCTTTTGATGAAAAAGGTTATATACGTTCCTTCAATAATAAGTAAATAAGTTCTTTTCGAAAATAACTCCTATAATTAAATTTCCACTAGAAATTTAAGAAAATTTATAATTTACTACATATTTACTGGCAAAACCTGGTTTACACATACTAGTGCTTTAATTTTCATAACATATATGGTCTCGTGAAAATCAGTTCGTGTTGGAAATCATCAATTTAGGTTTTCCGTTAATGTTTCAACAAGCATTTTTTTGGATGATTGCTTTTTGGTTTTTTTTGGTCGAATCGATTGAATGATGAATTATACCTACATTTTTATGTAAAAATTTAAATGAGATACTTTATACATGATAGAGTTTAAACCTAATTGTCCAATACATTAAGAGACTATTTAATTAGCAATTTAATGAACGATTCGGTGAGGTGTAACCTGTTACATGGCAACCAAGATATTATCTGGGTTGCTCTAGTTATTCTGATTTGTTTTCTTTGGGAATCCCTGAAAAATATTGTTTGCGCCACTGAAACGCAGAAGATGAGCTTTGGTAGAGAATTATAGATGCCTACCGACAGTTAAAAAATCTAGACGTTTACAATCACGCGTGGCAGTCTTTTCGTCGACAATTGCAACTATCTACCATCTAGCAGTTTTTTTGTTAACACCCTGTACATCAAAAATATTATATCACCCATCCTTAATCGGTTACCTTTTTTTAAAACTTTCTGATGCACTGCATCTAAACCCTTCTGTAAAATTTAAAGCATATGTGTGGTTTTCAGTCTGAAATTGCTGAAATTCAACCCAAACTTGCTTCTGGCATATTTTGTTAGCACTTAACTTCTTAAGGGTGTTGACTGGTAAATGCAAGTGAACAACTTAATTCCTCCATCGCTTATTGTGGTATTTTCTTTTAGTTGGCATTGCTAAATAGAAAAAAAAACTCAAATATTTTTATAGACAAAAAGAAAATGTTATACTCATATATTTTTTTCTATAATTACTGATAAATTTACCAGTAGTAGGTCTGCTTATAGTACAACTACGTAGTTTGGTTAATCCACAGTTTAAATTGAAAAATAATCGTGTATTACCAGCAAACTTATGGATAATTTATTCCTGCGCTTAATTGTGACAGTTGGAAGCTATCAGCATCTGAGTCTATGAATAGACCTTTGCAGCCGTTGCAATCACAGTAGGTTGTGTGGGCAATACGTTGTTAGTCGTTCTTATCTCCGTATGCGGTCTAAATGATTTCAGTACATAGATATCAATAAAATGTCAGAAAAAGCAGTTATAAAAAAATAAAGAATGGGCAAAAAAATGAATATTTTAGAATTTTTCGGCAAAAAATGATTATAACTTTTTGAATTTGTTACTATTTTTTAATAAGGGTTTATATATTGTTTTATATATTAGTTTTGTTAATTATATATTAGATATCACCTTCGTTAACGTGAATAAGTCGATAATGTGAATAATCCAGGTTTCTTTCGGTTCACACTCGCGTGTCTACTGTATATACAATTTCTGTAGATTAGAAAAAAATAAATTTGCTGTTGCATGATATCGTTATTGTTGTTTGTTATATGAATAGGAAGTTTGAAGAATACATTAATTTTAAAGAGTCAAATAATTCCATTGTCGTGTTTCTTAAATCTGCATTAATACTATTCAAAATAAGTGAGAAGACGTGATAAATAGTGTTTCTATATGATCATCTTCTCTTGATTTGAACCGATTACAATTCTATGAAGTCTTCCTATAGAAACGTTGAGACGCCACAAATGGTTTGTTGTAAAATTTTTATTTGGATTAAATAATACACAATGTTGAAGTGAGAAAGAAAAGTGTTATTTAAGTACAAAATTAAATAAATATAAATACTTCCTATAAATTAGTTATAAACTTACATAAAGGTTAGAAGTACAATTATATGAACACATCCAAACTGCTGTTTTGTGAAACATTTCTTATGTTCCAACTTCTACTTATAAATTTTATAAGTCAGACTATTACATACATGTATTTATGTCGTAGTATTCGGGCCTAAAACACTAATTTTCAAATATCTTCATAACTGTCACATTTATCACAGATTATGACTATGATGTAAATGTTTTAAGATCTTTATTCTAATATGATGTTCTTATGATGCTATCTACTTATTTTCTCAAATAAGACTCTAAGTAAGCATTGTAATAAATAAGCAATAGAAAAATCTCGTATATATAAAATCATACATCTTAAATTGCTTAAATTCAAAAAGCAATAAGCTATTTCTGAGTTATATGTAAACAATTATTACTGTAGTTAACGCAAGTTTCATAGCATTCATTTTAGATAAGTAAATAATGTATTTTTCAGTAAACTACTAAGTACAGCCACCGAGCTAGAAAGGAAACAAATGCTAAACTTGCAATGACTGCTGCAATAGTTCATAACATCACATAGGTATCCAATTACATGTAACTATTAAGTATTACTTTCTATAAATTTTTACAGTTTTTGAAACCTAACATTAAATAAGAGCAAAAAAATGTAACATCTTCGTTATAGAGTTATATAAGTGGGTATAGTCGATCTTTTTTATAAATTTTGAGCACATACTACACATGTGTGTAGAAAAATATATATACATATATATTTATAAAAAAAATGTAGATTCTATTAGAAAGATCATTGAGTATTTTGTAGCCATTTACGCTTGTACAAACATGAGATAAATTTCGCGAAATTTTGAAGTGTTAACCAATAAATCGTTTCTGAAATCGTAATAAATTCATGTACAAAATTAAATAAATATAAATACTTCCTATAAATTAGTTATAAACTTACATAAAGGTTAGAAGTACAATTATATGAACACATCCAAACTGCTGTTTTGTGAAACATTTCTTATGTTCCAACTTCTACTTATAAATTTTATAAGTCAGACTATTACATACATGTATTTATGTCGTAGTATTCGGGCCTAAAACACTAATTTTCAAATATCTTCATAACTGTCACATTTATCACAGATTATGACTATGATGTAAATGTTTTAAGATCTTTATTCTAATATGATGTTCTTATGATGCTATCTACTTATTTTCTCAAATAAGACTCTAAGTAAGCATTGTAATAAATAAGCAATAGAAAAATCTCGTATATATAAAATCATACATCTTAAATTGCTTAAATTCAAAAAGCAATAAGCTATTTCTGAGTTATATGTAAACAATTATTACTGTAGTTAACGCAAGTTTCATAGCATTCATTTTAGATAAGTAAATAATGTATTTTTCAGTAAACTACTAAGTACAGCCACCGAGCTAGAAAGGAAACAAATGCTAAACTTGCAATGACTGCTGCAATAGTTCATAACATCACATAGGTATCCAATTACATGTAACTATTAAGTATTACTTTCTATAAATTTTTACAGTTTTTGAAACCTAACATTAAATAAGAGCAAAAAAATGTAACATCTTCGTTATAGAGTTATATAAGTGGGTATAGTCGATCTTTTTTATAAATTTTGAGCACATACTACACATGTGTGTAGAAAAATATATATACATATATATTTATAAAAAAAATGTAGATTCTATTAGAAAGATCATTGAGTATTTTGTAGCCATTTACGCTTGTACAAACATGAGATAAATTTCGCGAAATTTTGAAGTGTTAACCAATAAATCGTTTCTGAAATCGTAATAAATTCATGTGTCTCAGTAATATAGTACAATTCGTGTTAAAAAAATATCTTTTGTACGTAATCGGTTAGTTTAACACGAATATACCAATACGTACATAGGATCTAGAGTACGTTGTAAAAAGTTCGCGTATTCTTGAGCAAATATCAGTGAAATGAATGAGATTTTTACATACTTATTTTTTCTTAATTTGTAACTATAGTCATATGGCCGGTAAAAAAGCAATATTAATGATATTGAAAATAAATCACATTTTTTAATACATATGAAGAAATGTAAAAAGTTATGCAGAAGAAAATTTCGATAACCTTGGAATGTAAATAATACGTATGCTCACCTTTTTATATTCTACAAGTAAAGAATATTTTATAGTTGTGAGTATGCCCAGATGTTAACTGCACTTTAACGAACAATGGAATGATTATGGTAGTTCTTAATAGAAAAAATGCATACCAGTGTGTAAATTCGGCATACTGCAGGTGTGAAGTTGCTATAAAATAATCTTAGTACGTAGCAAATTAGTTTTTTCTTTAATAATTTGCTAATAACATCGTTACCATTTACTAAAATAATACAGATACTTTAGTCGAATTCTTTTATTCATCGGTGGATTGATGCGTTATAATTTGCGATAGATGTCGAATGACGTTACGATTTATTTCCGATGAACAGAATTTCCGATAAAAAAAAGAAACCGAATTCAAGCATTTGTGATGCAATTGGACAATATTTCAATTTTGGCAGGCTCTAGCATAACCTCAAATTTGGTGTGAAGTTAATTATTTAAACTATGGAATTATTAGCAGTTAAAAAATAATTAAATCGGATTCCAGTAGTTCCGACGAACATGATTGTTTTATTAATGACAATAGTAATGTCATTTCGACGGTACAACTAATTAGCTATATGCCTCAACCACCAACACATCGACTTCAAGAGCTGATTGATCCGATGAGTGTCTAATGGATGCATCAATAAAAATAAAAACGATCCTATGGATGCATCGCATTTAAGCTTAATGCATCGATGAATAAAAGAACTCACCTTCTACTGTTAGAATGTGTAAATTGGAAAATCTATATAAAATTGAGAATGATCACTAAAATTATAATTGAGATCACTAATTTAAGCTGCATACTTTAATTATAATTAATATATGTGAGTTAAAAAGAGTACTAAGCGGATTATATAACGAATTAAGTTGCACGGCGAAGCTTTAAACTACATTTAAGACAAAAAAATAAATATTCACTTTCTAGTAGTTGTGCAACATTATTATTTATAAATCCCTTAGCTAATACAAAAATTATAAATGCATGATTTAATTCTATTGTTAAATTTAGGTATTGTTTTAATGTTGTCAACATTCTGATGAAAATAGATTATTTTCAATTTGTAGTTCAATCTGTATTAGTAGTACTGCTTTTTCAGTACACCCAACTGAAATGACTGGTTTGAAGCCATTTGTGTGTTCATGGAATTTGAAGTTTTCGCGCCTCTTATGGTCTCCCCGCCGAGATTAAACAGGAAGAATAACTTTTTGATTATCTTATTTGTATTCGGGGATATTGTATGTATAAGATGAAATACAGGGTCTAAGGAGTTTGACTGCCATAATTTTCCCAGCATATAGAGCAAGTAAATAGGATTAAAAAAGTTTATTATGAAGTAGGCGTTAAAATAAATAGTTTTCCAGATAAACAAAAGCAAAGTTCCAACTTTTAAATCGCGCTATCTTAGGCAGTTGCAGACGTTGCACTTTTAAAAATAAACTGCCTCGTACAATTAAGTCGTATGATTCAAAATACTTTGAAACATTAGTACTGTGTAAAGTGTTGGTGTTACCACGATGGAGCGCTATACTACGCGGTAATATCACGACATGCTGTTAATTATTGCAATCGCGGCACGTTCTCCATCTACGGACATTTAACTTTATTAAGCGCTGCGTTGCCAACTTCTGGTAACTAAGTATTTACTTATCTTGGAAACCGTAAGTGACAGGCTAAAAATTTATCAAGGTATTCTGTTCAGTGTCATTGAGTCTACAATACATTATAATTATGGCACTCAAACCACTTACACCCGGTATAATAGTGAGCTTGTAGAATTTTATGAATACGCAGATGGTGGTAAAAGAGATATTTGTACATGTAATAAAAAACAGGTCTAGTTATTAGTAGCAGTAGAAATGACATTTTTGTTTGAAATACATTGTTTTATCAGATAGATCATTAAACTTAGAATACATATATAATTATATTAGAGATTCAAGTTGAGCAGATTAAATATAGCTAAAAAGTTCAAAACAATATATTAACAAACTTGCATTTTACTGAGACGACTACGACTTAATTTCGTAGCAATTTTTGTGTTGTACACGTACAACTTCCCTCATAAAAATATTAACGATTCATTTACCGATAAGATTATCTTGTGTTGACGTCCTTAATTAGTTACTGCATTGATATTAGAATAGTTTTACAATATAAACGCAATTCAAATTAAATTATATTGGAATCTATTTGTTTAATATGTTGCTAATTTTCCTTTTATATCTTTAGAAGCGTAAGGTATGATTTGACGTAAACACAATTGCATGTAGAGATCGACTTAAAACCATGCAATTCAAAATTTTAAATCTTTTTGTGAAAGAAGTTGTACATATCCTTGCGGATATTAGGTATTTTCTGGAGATCGTATATGAAATATATGTATATGATATTCCTTATCTTACATGAGATTGCGTTGTCCTATGCCATGAACAGGTTCAAGAGCACGTATAGTCATCTCATTGTGGTCAACTGTCCTGATCGCAGTACTTTCAGTGCTATATATCATAACATAAGACGTATGTTACGTTACCGACCATTCATTGCTGTTAGTTCATCGCCCCAGTCATACTCTGGTTCGGGTTCATATTTCCCGCATAAACAATTGATATAGCAACAGTTCTTTTTTATCTGATATGCAACATGTTTTTGATTTATAATACAAATGTACAAAATAATTGGTCCTTGCAACGCGTTAACTATAATGTGGCAATAAATTAAACCATCAAACGTGGTAAACGACATTAAAAAGAATATCCAAGTTATTGTCATTACTAAAAATAACAACAAAAACATGCGAAAGCTAGAAATAAATTTAAATCATATTAAGTATAGTCTAGCATATATTAATTAAGATACACACCTATGCTTTAATTTATGATGGATTCTTCCATATGTGCTCATTCTGTTAATAATTTTGAACGTAGTGGCAAAGAAGAAAACATTTATCAATATTGTAATCGCAACTGGCATAAAGAATATTATGATTCCTAATGATCCTAAAAAAATAAAAAAAAAGTTGAATTACACAGTAATAAAAATATTTCGGCGTTCATCAAATTAAATTTTTGTTTTAAATTATTTGAACAATTGTAAAATTAGTTTACCTATAGATTCTTGTTCTGGTTCTGGAGAGTTGTAACTTGTTATTGTTGGATAATCCATTGTATAATGTGCAAAAATTGCTACTAAACCCAAAACAACTGTACAAGACCAACAATACATTGAATAGTAACAATATTTTTTGCCGTCAGTGATACGTAAAAAAACATTTCTTGATCTAAGACACAGAAATAAAAAAAGTGTAGACAGAACTTTTCAAAATAAACATCAAAAGCATACTTACTTAAATGTCTTCCAAATATAATAACTTAAACTATTTAGCCAAAAGAAGGCACCTAGTAAGCTGATGTAACAAAACGTTTCTGAAAGATTCCATATTATTAAAAACAGATTTCAAATATTTAAATATCACCTGTTATTATTAGACTTATATGACTTGTGAATACCGTTAGTAAGCGTATCATATCTGCTGTTTGGCTTACTACCAGACAAATGGATATTGTTGTTACAATATTACCTACAAGATCCCTCAAAGTAGGCATAATGAAGTACATTACGGCTATGAATAATAAGCATATGATTGTTAACCCATGCGTTATGGGGTTTACAATGTTGCGCATTAGGAACTCTGTACTTGTCCAATTAGGCGTGTGGTCCACACAAACCAAAGCATATTCACTTGTCGTATCTCCGTCAATTCTCTATCAAATAGAAAAGAGCATATTTAACCTTTAAGAAAATTTTAGAAGTATTTTCAAATATATACAATACATATGTATATATGAATATCATCAAACTTGCATGATCAGAAAATAGTACAATAATAATATGACTATACATATACTAGGTGAGCAATATCAAAGGAGATTGACAGAGCATACATTTTCATTAATTCATTTATTTAGTTGATAGTGAGTCCATAATTAGGTGAATGCTATGAAATTCAAGTGTACTTCCTAATTAATTTGTATATTGTGTTCTATAAAACTGATAGTTGCTCAATATCTAATTCTCCCGAAGATTTAGTTTTTCTGTATTTTTTGTTGAATGAGCCTTAAAATATCCAATCAGGTATATTATTTGATATCGAATAGCACTTCTGCAATATCAAATATTGCCGCATATACTCATACAAGATATTTCTTTTTCATTTTACTGTTGCTCGCAAATTTATTAAATTAGGTCGCTTGCAAACTTTAACTTGTCACTTCTTATACTATGCAAGCTACTGTTGTCAAAAAACCAAAATCGTGTCTGAAATAGCGTTATCTTGTTTTGGAAGCAGGTTTGGAATGCTACTTCTTCCATGAAATAACTTATGACGAATAACTGCATGCAAAGTCTTCTATTATAACTAGAGCACACAACTCTTACAGGAACTATTTCAAATTGTCTATAAAAGTCAAATAGATTTTATGTTTGAAACAAAGCAAGTACATATCTCTGACATCTACAACTTTTAAATCTCTGCTTTCTATAAACACCAACCTATCTTAACTGACTACTCATATAACACTATATTGGATTAGATAATGTTAGATGTACACAATATGGCATGAAGCTTTTTATCACGATAAGACACATTGCCAGCATTAAGTAACAGCACAAGTGTTTGGATTTGATAAGTAGTTAGTAGAAGGGCAAAGTGCATTCTCAGACATAATTGTGTAACATTTAACATGAAGATAAAAAAGCTGCTAAATTATCAACTTGTTCTTGGAGATGCTTACTTTTTACAATTTTTGTGGTATTAAATTGCAATATCCACTACTTCTATGTTTGTTTTGCACATTTTCCTTATTAAAAAATTGCTGATTAAATATATTAAATAATCAAGTCTATAATGCTCTTATTATATATTTTTTATTTGTTTCAAAGAATCTAATTATACTGATATTATCTTGAATATAGCTCCGAGTTAATTTGTTGTCCTACGCTTACTAAATGAAAATTTCTAATCATGATTTACATTAGAAAATGCTTTATTAAGTTGATCAAGACAAAGGTGCCGAAAGTAACTTCATACCTTTGTATTTCTTAAAATTCAAATTGGTGCTTGTGGAATTATAAAAAATTAAATTGTGATAGCTTAAATCAAAACATTGTACCTTATCCATACAGTATTGTCCCGGTTCATAATCATAATGCATCACTTCATGTGTGAAATCCATATGAATAAAAGACAAATCATCATAGTCTTCACTTGGTTTTGGAGGATGTAGAGAATGTCGTAATACTCCATTAGGTAGTATTTGTAATATATCAGTAGAATTATTTGAATATATTGACCATCTTTGATGCGACCCACAATTAGGAAAACCAGCGGAAACACTAAAACGCCTCTTTAGTAACCATATACAAAAATGTTACTATCTGACACTCACCTATAAGAAACCTTAAGACCTGGTTCCCATGTCGTACTACTTGTATGGTTTACATGAGTACATAATGTACCCGTTGGAGCACTAACCAATAATTCATATGCTTCACAACATTTATTTAATTTTAATCGAGGTTCATCACTATATGTGTAACTGGAATCCAGTTTTAGTAAAATAAAATAAATAGTTAAATACCTAAGAGTTAGTTCAGTCATTTTAAATGGAAATATTTTTCGCATTAATTTTGTTTTAACTATTAGGTTATGTTGCCTAACATTGTTAATTCATGACGTAATTTTTCTATTTTAAATGAAGAGATTAAATCACCATCTAATCTGCATTCTCAGTCATTCCACAGTTACCTATTTCTAGATATTTGATCACTTTCTAATGCGTATTATTGAAAATCAAACGTTAATGTTTGATTAATGTTGGACTTCAATTGTGTAGAAATCTGTAATCCTGTATCGTAGTCGTAGTCGTATTAAACGGAAGATGGTGTTTATGCAGCAACAAATAAGAAAGCAAAAGCAAAAAAATATAATAAAAATTATCTGCTACTAGTAAATAATAAAAACAATTGACAATAATAAAATTATGATTTATTCAATAAAAATGTATAGAATATAAATAATTTGAATATAAAACCATAAATGTCGTATAGATGCACGAATGAAATCCGCAATTCACGAAAAAAGGTTATAGGCAGAGCTGGGCAGTATTTGAATTACATGTATTTAAAATACGTATTTCAAATACATTTCAACCGGTATTTTGTATTTCAAATACATTTTTCAATGTAATTTGTAAAATACTTAAAATACATTTATAACATAACTATCAAAATCAGATCAGGAGAGGAAGTCTTTCTGACAGTAGTTTCAGAAAATTACTGTTTTTAAAAGGAAATAAAAACTTTTGTAAGTTTCAACAATAAAGTTAAACTTTATTAAGAAATACGTTTATTTTATATACCCAACCTAAGCTACATAATACAAAGTGATGAACTATTTTAAGTATTTTGTAATTCAAATACAGTTTGAGAATGTATTTTGTATTTTGTATTTGAAATACATTGACCTCATGTATTTGTATTTTGTATTTCAAATTCTTTTTGGTGTAGTATTTTGTATTTTGCATTTCAAATACATTTCATGCAGTATTTTGCCCACCTCTGGTTATAGGTTAACATTTAACATGAATAAACAAAGTAGGAAATACGTAATTTGGTAAACACTACTTATTAAAATAATAATTAATAACGCAATTATGGCAGATCATGTTAATTCCTGACATACCAGTATTTTTGATACTCCATTTGATTTGCTTCCTTGCGGATTTCTGCAGGAGTACAACTACTGTCTGACATTTTTTTTGGTATTGTGACAAGACATGAATAAAATCTCAATTTGACATTAAATGTTTATTCATTTGTTTTTACAGACTTAACATGTTTTCTATGGATATCTTAAATTAAACATTTATCGGAACGGCTTATTATATTACATTATCATTGAGAAAGCGGTTAAATATGCTAGTAGTGGCAAAAATAGTATATAAACCACGGCAGAGAGTATTATTTCCCTCGACGCTTCGCGTCTAGGGAAATAATGCTACTCGGCTGAGAAAAAATGTCTTCTTTCCCTTGGCATATAATTACTATTATTATATTAATATTTAATATTATAAAATTAATAAGTCAAATTATATTTATATAATCAATTTAGCCATCTTTCCTACAAAATTTACTGTAAACCAACCGTAGCGTCAGTGGTTCTGGAGGTAGATCCTCTATGCTTCGCAAGCAAGGTAAAAAATACGCATGTTTTACATTAAATGAGCTTTCTTAATATATTTACTCTAAGCCTATGGAAAGAAATGAAGGTACATATAGATGGTATGGGAGGCTTCCACGATCCAAGTCCCTACCATGAGAACTTCCAAGTTTTGAACGCATCGTAGTAGTGAAGGTTTTCGCCACTAGCATGATTTATACCATAGTAGAAGTACGGGTAGGCTCGGGCGCATCTATAAGCACGTGATCGTGACGCGTCTTGGTAAATTATAGTCTAACCACTTCAATTAATTATTTGTAGTGCAATCGCTTCAATAAAGTGTTTGTCAAAAGTAAATTATGAATATTATCTCTAGCCTGGTAGAAATTCTAGTTTTATTTAATTTAAAGTTAATTACTATTAATAATTGAGACAAATTATTCTGTGTCGCTACGTGCAACACAACACATACACTTATATCCATTGAGCTAGTATACTAAGGAGACGCTATGAAGCATATTTCCTGTATGTTCAAAACGGCGCACTGGGCGGGGCTTCAGTGGTTTACCAATATGGCTGCCTCACCAGGTCCACTTATGTCCCTGCACATTGCTTTTATGTCAAACACTGACCTATGAAATGTTATTTTCGACGAATTCTTCTTGTTAACGCTGTTTCTACTCTTGGAACTAGGTAGAGCACAAGAAACTATTATGTCTTGTAGTAGTTTGCTATATAATATAACTGTAAAAACTGAAATAATCAAATAATAAACCATGCATGACATATACACTAGAATCTACGTAGTTGACGTAAAATGGTGTACCAATATGGCCGACCTGCGCCGTTTTAGCCACGTGATAGCGTCTCCCTACTTATTCTATCTCAATGCTTATTATTGTTGCTCAATTTAAAATGGCGCCGTGGAAATGACGCGGCTTGGTAAATCACGTGATCTGCGCACAACTAACACATTTATGATTTTCTGATGAGCATACCTAATGTACTTCTACTATGATTTATACGTCAACTTACAGCGCCATTATATCCACTATTCAGAGGGTTGAAATCCGGATCGACTTACCATTCGCTGTTCGGAGCAAAGTGATTAACAGCGCGGCATTATAAAAGGCGATATGATGCTGTCACAAAGTCATTTGAACACAATTTACACACACAAAACTACACCGCGAGAGTTGCATTGATAGCCAGACAACTAATACAGATTACGGAGTTACTGCAACTAAGCACCCACCAGACATAAAAAAATACTTGATCACGCGGAAAGAAAAGCTTTCGCTTTCCTATAATAAAGTAATTAAAATTTGAAATTCAAAATATTTGTGAAAAAGGGAAAATGGGAGAGGTTAAAATGGCGATGTATCAAAATAGAAATAGAACAGAATATAAAGCAGTTACTTGAGAGAAAACGAGAGCTTTAATTATATTGCAATAAACAGTTATTCACGATACCTGAAACGAGCAGTTCTCATTTCACATCTCGCCATACCTATGTGAAATGAATCATATAGTATGCCTATGCAATATGTTCGTCATTATACCACTTTTCACAATAAATCCTTAGTTACCATATTTTTACTAAATCGTTTTTGGATATAAATCGGTCAAAATGATTATATTTGTATTTTATAAAGGATATGTACTTTATGATGTGGAAAATTTATTGCCGATTTTTTAAAACTTTCTAAAAACTTGAACCTTTACTAGAACAACAAAATATCGTTTTCGAATATGTGTCTGAAATGTAACTTAAAAAAAACTACAAAATGAACAAAAAGCAGTGAAACTGTATATAAATTTGCATAAGCGAAAAGATGAATTCTACGTAACAGGGGTAAATAAGAAACCTATAACACTTTTTCATTGTCACTAAAAATATATTTTCAACAGGTTTAACAAACATAAACACACTAATAATAATAACTTATAAATAATATGCTTCATTAAATATCTGGAAATAAACCTTTTCGTAGTATCCTAAGTGAACAAATATGTACAATCACAGATACCTCCTTATAAGTTGCATATGTTAACTTACATACTTATAGTTATTAACTCTTATATATTAACATTTACAATATACAATCAATAAAGATTATTTATTCTTATAACGAATATACGAGACATATGTTAAAAACGAATTTAAAAGAAAAATAAATTAGTTTCGAGTTAAAATTAGAACATATGTACCTAGGTATGTATAATTGAAGTATAATAAAAAAATCTATGAATGCAAATAATTTGAAAGTTTTCAATACATGGATCGGTGTAGAAAATGAGATTTGTTTATCCCTGCATTTTAAAACCTTATAAGTATTATACTTGGACACCTAATTTGATTTTCGTTAAGTAGAATTATGATGAATTTGACATAAATTATGGTATCATGGTGGAATAAAAATTAACTACACAATAACTTAAAGTAGTATTGATAATGCACTTACCAAAGTTTTTGGTGTAAGATGATAATTACTAAACTCCTTTTATATATTATTAAGTCAGTCTTGTCTTTGTACAATATTAGTATTATCTAAAGAAAATGCATGAAAATTGAAAATTGTTAAAAAGAAATCCACAACTACCAGTATCTTTCACATTGGTAGAAATAGACGATTTCAAAATTCTTAAATTATTAGCAATTTGTAAAAGAATGAATATACAAAATATTTTAGAAAAGAATATATTCCAGATTTACTTAGTTTATTTTCTGAAACATATACATATAATACAAATTTTATGTGCTTCTAACTAATCTTTTCACTTGCGGAAAAACAGTTAATCATTTTGGAGCTGTTCATTGACATCCTTATGTATTTAAAATACTAATCTTGATTTCTTTGTTTTTTGAGAAAATGGTAAACTTTTAGTCGGTGTTATTAGTTTAGTATCTACATAAAGGAAATACTTTCGTATGTATCCGAAAATAAATATGCGTAGATCAACAATACTTTTCTGTACAAATACATTAGTTTTTTTTTTTTAGTCATTTATGTAAGTACTGGATTGAAACTGTTACTACATCGATTCTTTGTACTCCATACTATGGCACAGCTCTTCATTTATTTTCTGACAGTGCTTCTTCATCTGATGAATATTCAGCATCATCCAATCTTTGCCATGACTTTGGAAATTTGTTACCGATTGTTGGATTAACCGCCAATGCCCGTAGAGCTTTCTTTCGGAACAATACTAGTACCATAAAAATTAAAACTCCTTGCAAAGTGTTTATGTAGTCGGTCACATGCCTAAAAATTAAAATAAAATAGAACATTTGTTGATATGCATATCTTATAATGTGATTATCGTTCATAATTTTCATAGTTTTTGTAAACGTGAAGTATTTCACTCTTATTTTTCCGAGAGTTTTAAATTTTTATAGTGTTGCATCTGGAAGATTCGTTAAATTAGTTTTGAATTAATTATAAAATCAATACTTTAAATATAGATATAAATATGATAAATACAGGAAACTTACAAAATGTATTCCTTTAAACATACAATGACTTACTTACAGCAACAAGTAGACAGTCGTCCAGACTCGTCTTGCTTGACATTTGCTACATTTTATTTATACTTTTGAATTGCATGAACATTGAAAATAATAATATACTTACATATTAACAAACATGAACAATTAACGCTCATGAGTTGAACTAACAAATAAGTTCCAATAAAATCGTTTTTGTTAGAGACAGTTTTGTTTATTTTTTTTTAATGTGGGTGGGTGCTAGTTGCCGTAGCTTCTTAAGCTGTATCACTTGTCTGACTACCGTACAGGTGCTTCGATGATACATTAACTTCTATTGTTCTTAATAAACGCACGTTTTCAAGTGTCAAAATTTTAATTGATAATAACCGTCAAAGAATCTCAGCTTCGTGACTTTGCTATAGTCAAAAATATATAGGTTTAAGAAACTATTATTCCTTTTTTTCGGTCATGCAGCAGTTTATCTTGATTTCTTTTATTGTTCGGTTGTATAGTATGTACATATTATAGCGTTAAGAACAAAAACCAAAAATTATTGTATCTGACGTTGTGATAGAATCACCTTATACTAACACAAAATTCTATTTTATCACGAATTGTTATACTTGCAGTGTTAATGTTGGTTGATTAACAGTCTCATCTGAAGATGATGATTCTAATTCATAATTAGTATTTTTACTGGTTAAATGTTCACAGTCACGTAGAAATCGTGACACATGGTATAATATAATTTGGTTTATCATACACTGTATAAATGTGGCATTCACATTTACTATCGTTTGATTGTCATACATAATACAACGAATGGAATCGTAAGTATTGATACTGACGTGTGTTGATAAAAAACTTATTATTAAAAGTTAATTTCACCAGTCCGATAACAACGGTATAACTTATTTTGACCTAATGTCTTTCGTTTAATTTCATGTATAGCTCCACAGAACTCGTAGTTGTATGTTACTTCAATTATCGCTTGTAAATTTACACCGCCATCTGGCAAGTTGCTAACAGTTAATGTTCTATTAGATTGATTAGTGATCTTGTATTTTTGTATTGACTTAATTTTTTTACCCCAAGGCGGGGTCCACTTATTAATTTTATTTAGTCTAACTGAAGCATTTTTTGTTTGGAGTCAAAAACAATCTTTTGGCGCAATCTGGTGAAACACAAATCTTGATTTTTTTAATAGAGACACTGATTCATTTTCCTCTCACGCTAATTCAGCAGTCGTTATTTGATAGTTTTTTATTGTAACCAGAAATAAATTGAAGCAATTACTTCTAGCTAATTCACAAAAGTAATGGAAACTCTAAGGCATTGTCTCGAAGAGCGCCAGCGCCAATATTTTCGATATCTAGGTAATGTAATTTTCCATACATTAATTATCAATAAATGCAATTTTAAGTTCTAAATAAAACTAATTAAAGAAAAATGAGTTGTATAATGCTTACAGTATGATAAATAATTTATCAGTACATTTATGATATTGGAGAACGAATAGTTTGCTTTTTAACAGACTAAATTGCAATACAACTTAAGAGTAATCTAATTTCAATTGTACAGATTTCTTTACAATTTGTTAAGGTTCAGTTATGATTCAATTTAGTCGTATATCATATTAAGTATTCTAAAAAATAGTGAAAGCTTTTTATTTGTTGGTGGTGAATATTAATTATTCACTCTCTAATCATACTATATAATGTGTAAAATAATACCAACTAATCTAAATCCTAGCTAAAAAATATGAATGAAATTGAGTTTGCATGCATGAGTTGCATTGTTATTTATACATATATTTTGCGAATAATAGTGTGTTAAGTTTTAAGAACTTTTATTCGCAACAGTCAATTTTTTTGTTATTTAACATATACTACTTTGACTGTAGAATGAAACTTATCTAAATTTCATTACATAAATATAATACAGATAAATTTATTAGTATAGATGACCATAAAATTACTATTTCAAAAGTAATAATGGAGTGGCATACATCTATGAATATAAAGATACTCCAAAACAGTCTTAATTTCTTATAAGACATTTTAATGTTGAATTTACGACTGTATGGTACTCGGGACTATAAATTTAAATAATAATAGTATGTACGTATCGTCAAACTATAGATTGCATGGTTATTGCAATATTACCTTGTCAATTTTTATCAGCTACAAATCAAACGCATATGTTATTAGGATAATATACATCACTGACATCATGTCACGTTTTATTTTATATATTCATATTTTATAAAATTTTGCGATAAGATTTATGATTGTGTGGCCGGAAACAATATTCCAGTATTTGACGGCGTTCTATGAAAACATCTGTTTAAGTAGTTTACTTTTATACCTAAAACTTTATAAACAACCAAAATTTGCGATATCAGTTATTAATGATTCGTAAATGTAAAAATTCTATTAATAAGGATTATTTGAATTAAGAAGTACGTATTTATATACAGGCTGTCCTATGGCATGATTTTCACAACTTAAGAATATGTATGTAGAGCTATAAACATTTGAGAGTTTAGATAACCCTATAGTAATGGAGGTGCATTAAGTATGGATATTGGTTTTATTGTTTACTGTTTTTTTTATTTATTGTTATTAAACAGTTGAGATGGCAGTACATCATTTATTATGCATTGCGACAGTAAACATCTAAGTTAATTTTTCGTGTTTATTTTTCCGTATTACATTAGAACTCTCCTACAAGTATACACATTTTTTTCGAAGGAAGAATATCCTGATTTTCACTTTGTTTATGAATTGTGTGTCCACTCGTAGAGTGCCTGATGGAACTATCTTTAGCAATGTCTATTGATATTTAAGATAACATACAAGTTTCTTGTAGCTACATATGAGCATTCCGTACAACAAAAAGTTACCCAAGAAGAAGCAATACTTAATATTATTCACAATCAACCTTCCGCTAGTGTCTGAAAAATAGACTTAACGTAGGCCGCATGAGAGTATGGGAAATGTTACACATTTTCAGTACAAGATGTTAAACGTAGCGACTAATAGTTGAATTTAATCGTTCATTAGTAGAAATCTAAGACTTTATCGGGCAGGAATTTACATTGTTAAGCACTTGAAGATCCACGGTATACTAAACAAATCCCATTATCAAGCTATATTGTCGGAGAATGTTCGGCGTGGTATTATTAGCTTTGTTCGTGGACGGCATTCTGAACGTATTCGGGGATGAAAGACCTGCGCACTACAAATATGATCGTTCGCGGTAACAGAATTTTCTCACCGGTGCAAAATATTCTTTGTTCGCGCAATCCATTTTACAAATTCCGAAGTAGTCCGTCACATGTTCTGTAGATCCTGAGTCAAGGGCAAGAATTTTATATCCTACGCATGCGCTCTAAATTTTGATGTGAAAATACCCCATGTTCTTGTTTTCTTGATATGGCTGACAGAGTTAAGTTGAAAACAAATTGGTTAAAATTGTTATTAAAGTAAAAACGTACGATATAAAGGAAAGTTTTTTATGTATCGAAATACAGATGTTATGTATGTACGAGCTTTGAATCAATTCTAATTGAGTAAAAATTTAGATGTCTGAATATTTCACATCAAGTGATGATGAATTAGAAGAACTTCTTCAGGTATTAGAGGTTCCAAAAACTCAGATAAGATCCGCAAAATACACATAAACAGTATCCATTTATAAGTCACCAAGGTTAACTTGGAGTATGTCAAAATTTAATTTGTTACAGTTGTGCCAACGTTAACTAATGAATACAACAGAAACTCGTTCGAGTAGTGTTCGCGGCTGAGAAAATTCCCTCTCGTGTTCCAAGAGTCGCATGCGCAATACAAAAGTACTGAACATGTTCCAAGTATATCCTGTATCTATTCGGGATCTCTCGCGAACAAAGCTATTGACGACCATCTCCTCCCATCTCTCCTCCCCCACCAACAAATTTTACTAATCAAAATCGGTGCATGTGGGAAGAGATTCAGCAGTTACTGCGCCGACAAAATAAATTTTGTAGATTATTTTTATGAAGAAAACTGAAAAATGTTGTTTATGTAGAACAACTTGAAATCAGAGAACAACTTGTTGTTAAAATTATGAATGCCGCAGAAATTCTTTGTACCGATGCTGAAACTGTTAACAGAGCTACTTCCTTCATTATAAGAAGAGCTAGACTGAAAACAGCTGTTGGGTGATCCTTTTTAACACAAATTCAATAAAGCGACTTCTTTTTAAATGATTTTCATTTTTCAAATGGATTATCTGAAACTTCAAATGCTTGTAGCTCGATTGCGGACATATATCCTCATTAGACATTTTTAACTTGAAATTATTTCAGATACACATCCTTAAGTTATACAAGTCATGTTATGAGATCTACTGTAGTAAGCTATATACATCGATTCGTACCAGGCACGCTACTATTTACTACCATATCGAAACATGTCTATTTATAAATAAATTTTAGTCAAAAAACTAGTACGTGTGACGATAAGAGGAAAAATCGTTTTTTTTGCCTAAATTTGTTTGATTTTCTATTTATGTCCAAATTTATATCAACATTGTCTATTGTCACCTATTTGTCTGTCATTGATTAGATTTAAAACTTTCATGCTGTTATTTAAGTCAATCTGCAAGCCGAATAGGAACTAAATAGAATTAGGAATTCAGTAGGAAACAAAAAATTTAAATTCAAAAGCAAACTACTTGTTGACGATCAACTAAATAAGATGTGATTTTAAACACGTTTATGAGAAACATAAATAGTTGATGACGTAATATTACAAAAGAAATATACGAGATTTGTACTACGATAACAAGAGACGATAAGGAAAAGTTGGAAATATTGATGCTTTCTATCCTATTCCTGTTATAGCCAATTATATCGCCCATTCTATTAGATTTTATTTACAGAATCAAAATAATTAACAAAAACATTACGTACCACAAATAATCCAAGTATTTATGTACATTTTCCAAAGTGTATGATATAACTTCGAATACCCAAGGTATACCCATAATTAAACATAGTTTCAGAGTTAATAGGCACCTAGAACAAAATTAGTACAATAAATTAGTATTCTTATTTATAAGCTCAAATCTAGTGTACTTTTTAAAATGGATGCAACTTACTTATATTTTAAACCTTGCACTCTCACTGAATTGTTGGTGAATTCTATCCACAATACGATACTTGCCCATACGAACAAAACTAAGTTTATAATCAGTAGTGCAGCAATCGGCCCATAAAAATAACTCCAGAGTGGTAAAGGTGCTATAAAATATAAATGTATGTCAGAAATTATCATCCCATCACTCGATTTGATATTTAAGTTGACGAACAAGCAAATCATTCTAATGAATTTAAAATAATAGAGGTCCGAGATTTCCCCAGTATTCTGAGCTTATTTGAATTCATTCATTCTAATTCTTCATCGACCGTCAAGCACCGCTTACGTGTCTTGTCACATAGTAGTTGTTTATGCCACAAGGGATATAAATACTACAACACAGACTACAATACAGACTACAAAAGTACTTAGGGGCTTGCAATAAACTTACATTACATAAATTGACAAAAATTAATGAAAAGATTGGCTATATATATGTATGTCAAGATTTTTTATTACATCCAAATCTTCCATCCCAATGAAACGATTTCCACATTTTTCAAAACTATTAAAGTTATTTTTTAAAATAAATTTCGTGTGTCTTAAATCTTTATGAAAGCGATTCTACAATTGCTACAAAAATAGGTGGATATTTTTTTATTTGTATTGAATATTAAAACCAGGTTTATCCCACATAAATCATAAGTGGGATGAACTTGGAGAATATTACAAATAAGTTTTGGTTTCTTGCTAAATTTTGCTATTTTGAAACATAAGAAAGACAAATTGTATATTTTTACTTTTAGAATAGATATAAACATAAACTAACGCCCGCTTCCAGAAATTCACATTACACATACTTTATCGAATGATTATTTGTGTTTCCAATGTGCGTATATATTACGTGCTATGATTAATATTCAGAAAACGTGGAATAATAATATTGTTTGTAATATTTACTTAACACAATACTTAGACAAACAGTTCGTTATCGTATTGAGACAACAAAGAATAATTGAATTTAGAAGCTTATTTTTTGGAATGTGGTTATCGCTTACTGTGACTAGTTGTAAGTAAAAATCAATAATTAGTTAGACATATATAAAATCATGAATAATTTGTTTGCATTGTAATTTTACTTCTATAACTGGTTGTGCTGTAAAATTATTTTACGTTCTTCGTTTTCGGTGGGTGAATGATTGTTGCAGAGAATAGGTAGTCGAATGGTAGTCACACCATAAAATGTTAATCGCATAAAAACGCCTCTTATTCAGGGTCCAACCAAGTCAACCAGGTACCGCAGTCAAGCACTCAGAATTCCTAATAACGGGGTGGGCATAAGTCACCTGGCAGCCTTGAAAACCGAAACCTGCGTTAGTTAGTAAGTTAGTATGCTTGTCGACATCGAGACAGGTCAATACCGGTATTGTTGCGTGGTTAGATAGTTTTCTGTCGAGTGAAATGGCACAAAATGTTCGAGTCAAGTTACAACAGCGTATGTTTTTGTTGAAACAGTTTTATTGTCTTTATCACAATTATGGAGCCATTGAAGAGGTTTTTAGAGAAAGGTGGCCTGATACACAATTCCCAAATCGCAATTACATGGTTGAATTAGTCAAAAAGTTTGAAGAGACCGGTAGCGTTCAAGATGCAAAGAAGATTTCAAACATTGGATAACAATCGAGTTCGATATCATCAATGAAGACCTCGCGATGCTCGCCCGTATTGTTAATTCAATTGAAAAACGTTATTTGAAGTGTATCGAGATAAACGGTGAACATTTTGAACACCTATTGTAAATATTTTTGCGGTATAATCACTTGACTTATACCCACCCAGTAGTTTAAAAAGAAATCTCAAGTTTCGCCCATTCATGATGGTTCAAAACTTCCATCCAACTGACTACCACCAACGTCAGCAATTCAGTGTGCGCATTTTGGAAATTTTAAATGATGAAAATGCATTGGTGATGTTCACTGACGAGGCTCACTTTCCGTTAGACGGTTTTGTCAACAAATAAAATTGCACCAATGACCTTACATGGCCAAAAAGTGATTGTGGTATGGAATTTCTAAACTCGGAATAATAGGGCTCTACTTTTTCGAAGATGAGCAAGAGAGAGCAGGCCGTGACGGTTAACTCCGTGCAGTATCTTAGCTATGCTTCAAAAATAATCCTTCATCTTGAAGAAAATGACATTGACGCTGACAAGTTCTGGTTTCAACAGGATAGAACTACAGCTCACACAGCAAGAATTTCCAAAAATTCTCGACTTTTCTTTGAGACTAACTTAACTCTAAAGTGTATGTCGATAGACCAAGAATCCTCAGAAATAAAATCGTGGCGATTGCAAACGATATAGTGCGGAGAGTCATGAAAAATTTTATCAACCATCTAGAAGAGTGCGCTGCAACCGACGGTCGTTATTTAAACCAGATTATTTTTTACACTTAATATGTTTTCGATCTTTTCCTTTTGGAAATAAAATTTCCCAAATTTCTCTACACATTGTGTTTATTTTCAATCCTGTGCGACCAATGTTGAAAATTTAACAAGCGTTTAAAGGCTGTCCGTTTTGGTTTAACCACTCTTGGTATGACCACTCTCTTCTTGATATCTATAAAAACCGGTAATTATTCATTCAAAATTAATCGTCTTTTCACTATATGTGAACTCTTCTCATGCATGTCACCATATTAATAATACTTTTGCACAATCTCTCATTAGGTCTGTAGACATATAAGTTGTATCAAAGATAATTGCTATAATAGAATATAGAATAATCTTTTATTAATTAACTTGTAATTGAATATAAATTCTGTATTTCTATGGTATGTAGTACCTGCATCATTCAGAATTCAATAGTAACATGTATGTATGTTCAAATTTGTTTGAAATTTATCTAAGAATAAAACCCGCAATGTACGTGGAAATTATTCGAGATCAGTCTCGAAGAAGATGTATGTTAAATCTTCTCGAAATAGACATACAATTTAATTTTAATTTTATTTTATTTAAAAGTAGGATACTACAACTAACGTGCCATTCAGCGAAATATTAATAAAACAAGACATATATCTATGGTTCTATAGAAACTAGTACATACATCAAAATGTCAATGCTTATTAATATATTGCACAACTTCTTAAAACCTGTTAATTTCAATCTTCGCCAAAAAAGTATGTATTATCAATTTTTTTATTAAATGCGTGAATCACTCTTTTAATATGATGAACCTAATCTCATTATCAATACTGAATGGCTTTTTTGCTGCAGTTGGTGCAGCTTCAGCTGAACTACGTTGCTTGTGAGGACTAAAACTGCAGCTCTTATTACGTATAAAGTAGTATCAGGAATAAACTTTTCATCAAAACCCAATCAAAAGTGTTTTGTTCTATATTTAGTGTGAACATTGAAATAGAGTTCAGGTGTGGGACTCATGGTTTAGTAGAACATCCAATCAAGAGATAAATTAGGTACCCATTCAGAATCAGAATCATTAGAATCATCAAATTGTTTCTGAAGATACAAAACACTGTCACGAAAATAAACATCTAACTCCAAGAAACGTAATTTCATATACTATTATAGTTTTATGGTGCTTACAGGTTAGTTTTAAAGTGAAAGCAACCTGTACAAATACAAAATGATTCATTTAAGGCAACAGATTACCGATGATATAGTTTGATTCATACTTTTTAAGGTGTAGGGAGGTACTTCCTTTGTACTCCACTTCAGATAATAATATAATCACCATAATTCCGTAGAATTTTGTGAGCGTAAGTAGATGTATTCTTGTGCTATAGTTTTTTTTATTTTCTTATTTAATACCTCTAATATTATCCATGATCACATACTATATTGAGTATACGCATATGCATACCAATTCTAAAAGATTACCAAGCTGATGGCACGCGTTCTATTTGTATCACATGAACTGTAAGTATATCTGGGTCATTAAAGATTTATATTTATTTTAGTACGTGCCTACGTGCTGATTCATACTTGAAGATTTAATATCCCAAAGATGTATGTACGTATGTATGGTATACTTACTTACATGTGCATACATCCATATGAAACATGTAAATACGAGTATGTAGGTATGTGTGCTGCAATATTGCAGTCGTGATTAATACATAGCGATCATTTCTTCATGAGTGTATATCTCCATTTTGATGAAGATGTATACACGAAAAGTGATTAGTGCTTTAGTAAGTTTCTTTTAACGAATATGATAAGTTTTTTATGTCTGTGTTTCTCTACTCTAAGGTATATTACTGAACTTTTCAAAACTCACATTAACATAGCGAACATCAAACTACATCTTACACATATACTTATTACTTGGAAAAGGCAGTACCGCAAAAAGAATTAATAAGAAGATGGAACAATTTAACTGCTGCCAAGATTTAGAATCCACTAACATTGTTCAGTCATTGTTCCTTGTCCTGAGAAGGTATATTATTTTTCCACTGCCGACATTCGGATCATCATCCGAATGTCGGCGGCGTTTAAACCGCTTCTATTTTCAAGTGCAGAAAGCGCTTAATTCCACATTCTACATTATTGAAAAAAATACGAAGTTCTTCCAAAAAGGACTGAAATTACGAAATGAGTCGGTTTTTGCTTGTCTGCGTACTAGAACCGCAAGGAGAAATTCTTTAACAGAAGTATGATTTTTGTTGCATCATTCTAAATTGTTCAGTATTACCTATATGGAAAAGTGGAACTACTACAACAAGGTTACGGGTATGGAAAATATGAGCCGTGCACAACATTATAACGAGCGAAGTGACAGAAAAGGTAGAGATTGGGAAAAAATCGTGTCAAAATTGTGGCTGCCAAATTAATTTTACAATTTCTTACAAACAAATTAAAAAAAGCATAAAATATGCCGTATTACATCCAATAATTTATTTATTTATTTATTTCCGGTTATATGTCCAATAAGAGTGTACAAAATTTAAAAGGAATTATCGAAGAGGGATTGTTTTTTTCTTTCAGCTCTCTAATACGTAATAATGTTTAGTGATGTAGCTCAGCTAGCTAATAAAAACTGAGAGCAAAACATAATCTACTAAGGTTTCTCAAGGTGTTGGGGAATTCTGGGGATGGCAGCTTTGTCCTGGAGACTTTAAGAAACGAGACTCGTTTTCATTGACTCTGAGCTTTGGAAATTGAGAGTCAGAGTCAATGAAAACGAGTCTCGTTTCTTAAAGTCTCCAGGACAAAGCTGCTATCTCCAAAATTCCCCAACATTTTGCGAAACCTTAACGTTGTGCAGCGAGTACTCCCCTTCTGCTTTTATAATCTACTAACTTCATATTATGTATGTATATGTGTATTTCAAAACAATCTACGCATCACTATGGCACCTTTTTTCTATTAATATAAACTGACACTAACTATGGGACAATGTAAAAGCCAAAAATGGTTAGTAATACACAATCTGCTTGTATTGTCATAATCTGAGGTACAATAGCATAACTTACAATTCAAAAAGCATACGCCATCACCAAATCCTGGTTTTATGTGATTTCCTTCTACATTGTGCGTTATGATTGATGACATTAGGAAAATGAGTGGTCCGCCATAGCCATACACAAGGTATATCGCATACCAGAAATTATCTGACTTTTGAAACAGATTTGGTACGCTGAAAAAAATGAACATTAGTATTTTCTAAATTAGTTTTATGTTGTAACTTACACAATTTTCCTCCACATATTTATAGCAACTACATTGAGCCAGAAAAATGCCACTAAGAACGAGAAATACACAGTAAACGCCCAGAATAAACAAGCTGGTCTCTGAAATGAAGTGTATAACTGAATTACTGCAAGGGAGGTAAATGCAGCGATAAGACCCATCATGGAGTTAAGTATACATTTTCCCTAAAACAATTTCAGAATGTAATACAAGCATTGCAGATATTCCACAAGAATTTTTTTTGTACTTACTTGTAAATCTCGTAATTTCGGTACAAGAATGTATACTACTATTGTTATTAGAAGAAATACTACGGAAATAAGAGAACAAATGATCTTTGTTATGTGAATTCCTCCAGCAGTTTCCACTTCTGTAAAACATACGACGCTTACGTTTTCATTAGTAACCTCATACTTTGCCAAACAAAACCTACACATAACACCTATATTTGTAAAGAAGCCTATATTTGGAAAAAGGTTACAAGCTTACCTGTCAGGCGATATGAATTCATCAAAACCGGCCAGTTCTATCAGAGAGCCGTTTTGTGCTAGTGCATACTGATCTTTCTCTAGCATAATTCTGTAATCACAATCGGAATAAGTAAGTCTAATTTTTGCTCCGTTGTAACACGTTCCATTTTCTGTAATAATGTTAATTCCAGCACAACATGCATTATCTGCGGCATTGATTGAAGCTCTCAATAGCAGTAGTAGTAATAAGCCAACAATCATTTTTGTAAACCTGAAATAAGATTTCATATGATAAAGAAGAATAAGAATTCGCATATTTCAAGACAGGCTCAGATTAAAGAAGTCCGTGTTAATTATAAAACATAAAATCAGATTTAAGCGCTATATAAGATCTCCTGTATTCATACAATTGTCATTATATACATATGTATGTAAATATGTATTTTATAAAGTACGAACAAAAAATGCGCATTTTTTATGTGGCAAAATATAAATCCAACCTGACATAACAGTGCAAACATGTATAATGTATATATACCGAAGTGATTTCGTTTATATTTGAAGTGCGTACAACAGATTGACTATGCATGTCTTTCTGCAGTATCATACCTATGTATTTTTGGCGAAATCATGTATATTTAAGTAAATATTTCAAATACTGTAATCCCATTGTTAATACTAGTACCTATTACGCAAACCCACTTCAAAAACTAGAATATACAGTTACTTGCAGTGAGAACGGTATAGGTAAAAAATACATTATTTCTGTCACAGATAGATGAATAAAAAAAGAATAACTTCTAGATAAAAAGAATCAAGCAGAATGTCGAAAAATATATTGATATGTTTGGCAATAGTTCCTCGCTCTATACTGATTAATCGTTTTTTCTGTTGGTGTATAAAATGCAAGTGCATGCGCAAGAACAAAGAATGTGCAATCAAATATATCAGCCCTATAGAATGGAATAGAATATTAGTATTAATTTTACCTCGTAAGTCAGAATCTGCAATTCTCGGATGAAATCTATCTTATTATAAAAACGTTATGTAGCTCTGTGTGTGCAAACGTAAATATTGACGAAACTATTTTAAGATCATAATATTTCAGGCGGATATACAGTAACCGTTCAGAATTATCTTGTCATCACGTATTGGTACTATATTTAGATTATCTATAAATTTATAAAATTAGTTTATTAAAACTTAAGTAAAATGAAAGTTGCAGTGTAGTCAGTTAAGATCAATTCAGGAAAGTAACGCTTTCGCAAAATTTATTTGCTGCTTTAGAATATGCGAATGGAATTATAATAGTTAACCCAACACTTTCACATTAGCGAGGATGTCACAAGGATTATTTAACTTCGTTAGTATTAACTATAATATAACTATAGAATTCGTACGTGGATATAGTAATATTGCAACACTCTGTAATTAATACATAGCAGCAAATAGTTCTGCGTTAGCTCTTTTATTTAAATTTATAGCAGATGGCAGATTTATTCTATTGGAATATTAAAGTATCGTACCAATAATCAGTTTTACTTGGACAATACATTACTAATGCATGTGCAAAAATATGTTCTGTTAAATTTGTGAAAAACAGTAAATTTATATTTGAAAACAATGGTAATTCTAGAAAAGTTCTGTACGCGACCACGATTTCATGATAAGTTTTGAAACTTTACATGTAATTTTTACCCAATTTTTAATAGTGTACTAGTAATATTAGGAATGTTAGGTTTGACGGCTAATACAGTTGACTAACGTAAATAATCATGCTTTCTTACAACACAGTTTCTAAGTTAAGAGATTCTATGATAGAAATACGCAAGTTTCTTGGCCGAAAAGTATATCACATATTATGTACTAGGAAAATCATAGAAATAATATAGCAGCTTTTGGAATTTACGAAACAAATTTTCCAATAGTCTACCAACTTCGTCTTTAAAAGAATAGCAGTAAAAATTGTGAATATAAGAAATTTTACTAGTTTAAAAAGAAATGTTCAAGCTTCAATTTTAATGGAGGAAATCGAAGTGCATATACAGTCCCCAGCTAATTTATTAGGGCCACCTCCTAAAGTAACGACTTTAACGAAACCACAAAATTGTAGTTTAAGCACAAACGTTTATTAAAACAGTAATTACAACAGTTTTATTAGTATTTGCTTATTCCACCTCCTGCTTTGATAAAATCGTTTACTCTTTTCGGCATGCTATCAATACATTTCGTAATGATTTCTTTTATTTCTGAATTATTTTGCCATACATTCCTTGTTTATTAACTGATATTTAGAACTGTTTTGTAGGGCACATAACAGCGATTTTAAAACACTCCATACATTTTCTATCGCATTTAATTCTGGTGAATTGCCTGGCCATGGTAACACTGTTAAATTCACTGATTTCATGAACCTTGTAGGGATCTTTATTGGGATCTGGGTCATTCATATATAGCATTAAAACCTCTTCCAATAAGTGTTTATATGCTTTCTGGTCTATTATGCCTTCACAAAAATATAAAGAAGCGGGACCTTCCGACGTTATTGACAACCAAATCATTACAGATGGTGATCATGGTGGTCATGTGCCGTTTCAGGCACCTCTTCTACTGATTACTCTACTACTTGACTCGTCGCAAACACAATCTATGCACGAGTTAAAAACATTATAATTATTACAATATATATATATTATAAGAAGAATAGACAATACACTTCTAGTAATTGGATTAGCTCTGCTGTATTTCCAGATTATGTTATTTTAAATACCTAAACTTAAAATTTTGTGAAGATGGCCCTAATAAATTAGCCATATGTTGTTATATTTGAAAACATAAATGTAGTTTTGTCAAGTTCAATAAAAACTTTGAATAAATTCAAAACCAACAAGTAATCAACAGGCAAACACATAAAGCAATTCTTTTGGACGGATGAAGTATCGTTTACAACTGCAGGATGTTTCATTAGAAAAAATACACTACCTGTTATAGAATTTCCACAAACATAAGGAAATTCAATTTCAAAAATAATCTCATGAGGTAGAATATTAAGCTAAGATAATCGTCCCATACATTTTATATAAAGTTTGGCGTTGAATAATTAGTCATAGGGTAGTTGAACTAATTTTTGGATATGCTACTCTAACTAACCGGTAAGAAACATTTGGATTTTTTGTGAAATAAAATGGTACATTTTTTGGAAAACCTTTCATTGAAAATTTCTAGAAACATCGTTTCTAGAAAGACATGCTATAATGTTTTAAATATCCGCCACTGTTTAAACAAAAAGTAGCAAGTGCAGTTGTATTAAAGAACTAAATTTACTCGAAAGATAAATTAATCTTGAATATATACTAGTATAATCAATTTTAAAAATTTGTATCTAAATGATAATGAACACATAATGAAGAATGTGAGTCAGAATTTATTCAAAACATATCAGCTCTACTTTCTGCTGACTTTCGTAGAGCTAGAAATGATAAGTATTAGGGGTGTAGTTAAGAATTGGTTTGTTAGTTATTTACGTAATAGGACACAGAAAGTGAAATATAAGGGTGAGTTATCGAACGAGATAGAAACTAGATTTGGGATACCACAAGGCACTGTGTTACGGCCATTACTATTTAATACATATGTTAATGATGTGGCTGAGTGTGTTCAAAAATGTAACTTCTCTGTGTTTGCTGATGATACAATGTTATATGTATGTGTGCGAAGACGATATAAACGAAATGGTTAATATTATCAACGAAGAACTTGACAGACTATACATACGGTTAGGTAGAAATAAGTCGAGTCTTGATGTCAGTAAGAGTAAATATATGTATTTAGGAAGTAGATACAAATTAAATTCTTGTGGGCATAACAGTATTAGGATAAGTATTAATATAATATCAAATAAAATATCTAAAAAAGTTGGGTTCCTAAGTAGAATAAGTATAGGGTTATCAATATACATAAAATTAAGGATATATATAAAGCACTTATAGCACCACATTTTGAATATTGTTTAAGCAATATTGTTCAATGCCAGGCAAAATGAACACCAGCAACTGCAAAAATTGCAAAACAAATGTATGAGAATAACACTAAAGTGTATTAGGTATACGCCTGTTAGCTTAATGTTGGATGCCTTAGATTTAATGAATGTACGGCAAAGATTGACATATAGAGTATTTATTCTCACACATAAAATCAAATTAAAGAAAGCACCAGAGTATTTAATAAATAAATTGATAGAAATGAACGAGATACACAGCTAGCATACTAGAAAAACTAGAATGTAATAGAATTAATCTTTTCAAATGGATGGCTTATAGGCACATTAAATTATATTTCTAAATAGTTGTAGAAATAATTGTTATATGTATTTAAATAGCAATGCTAAATAAATACTACTTACTTGCTTACTGTACACTGGACAAAATAGCATATGGTACACATAGAAAACTTATGAGGTTAATTTCTTTAAAGGTTTTAAGTTTTGATTCATTATATTCACCTACGAGTAATTTGTGTAATATAAATTAGTTATTGCTTGATTAGTTACATAACATTGCAATATCAAGTTATATATTGCTATTCCTAAACAAGATATTTTGTTTAAGTTATTAATAAATATATTTGATGATGATTTCGCGGTTTAATATCGATTATGACAATTACACAACATTTTCAAAATCAGGAAAAACCAGGCCAGACGAAATATGTAACGAGATATAGGGTGTTTATTAAGAAACATTTGAGCGTCCACGTCTCTCTTGTATCTATAGCAAAAATGAAATCGACAGAAAAAATATTAATTTTCAGATATCCAACTATTTACAAAAATAGTGGAAACCCACCAAATTAGAAGATCCAACCTGTACATTAAGCAATTACTTTAGAGTTGTATAACAATTGTTGACTATATTTTTGTAAATTTTCGAAAGCTAACTAATAACTATTTTGTTTATTTGCAGCTAGATATATGAGAATGGGTTTAGTTAGACTTAAGAAAAGTGCGAATAGCATAATAAGAACTAGCTGCTTTTTAGTGCCAATACCACATAAAAATTTTTATTTTCATATAAAATATAGAGAAGGAATATTGAAATTAATTGGGAGTTACTGTTGCGTACGAACTACAAACTCTGTATTTATAGAATAAGTTAATCAAAATTTATACTAATTGCTTATGTAAAATGTTACGAAATAAAAGTTCTCACTTCATTACGTTTTATGCATTTTAAAGTAATATCCATTTGTTAACATTACTGCTAAAATTGACGCTCAGATAAACGTAATTTAATTATTAAATGAAATGTAAAACTGAAGGAAAAATAACGATGCCGGTGACGAACGATTTTTTCTTAACATATATTTAGCCAAAATATCTTTAGCAAAAGTACTCTGGTATTTTTTAATAAAAGTATAGGTCTGATTTATTCTAGAAATGATTGCTACAATTTATTGTACTAATGTTATCATTGTGCTATTTTTTACTATTTTTAAAGATATTTTAAAGAATTTGGTATATAATTTTGTACATTTCTAGACTTTAAGAGAATGTATACAGGTTCTACCGTCAATGTCAAAATTGTAGAAGCAACAGTACCGATCGTGTTCTGAGCTGCGTCAGAAGTCGCTGTGATAAGTTTCGATCTTCCTAATAGTAGTATCTACTTAGGCTCAGGGGGAGATATCGCGCATGTGTCATGGCGATGTATGACGTCACGCGTAGAGTAAACAACTGTGTTAAGCAGTAGTAGAAAATCTCATTGAATCATATAGTAAAGTTAACATTGTGAGAAATATATTTCATAAAAATGCGTTGCGCTATGTATAACTGCAATACTGATAACCAAAGCAAATCATATAACAAAAAGGTGATGTTATTTCGCTTTCCTAGTGATAAACAAACGTGTGAAAAGTGGATTGCGCTGTGTGGCCGTGCAGGTGGTTGAAATGTCAACAGTAAATTGTCCTTTAAAAGTCAAACAACTCTTTTTCAAATGCAGGATGTTTTTTAAATTGAGAGACCTAAATAATGCTCTGCACGATAAGTCTATTTCACAAAAACGGAAACTGCAAAAAATTGTACAATAACCATTTCTTTTTATGATATCGTCCTCACGTAATACATTTATTTAATGTTGCATAGTAATGTTACATTTAATATGGTTATCAACATTTAATGAATATTAAGCAGCAACATTTATGTGAAGTGTCTTACACCAATTGTGTAAGACATTTCATTGCTACATTTATATACTATCATTATGCAACATTACAAAGTAATATTTCTGGGTAGGACATAACAACGTTGATAAAATGTAACCTGCTACATTCAGAAAACGTATTTGTGAACATTACGTGCAGATTTGTATTAACATGTATTGAATATTTCATAAATGTTTTTCTGCTTAGTGCACGGAAAGACTGGATTGTTTGACCCAAACAAATTTTACTTGCATTCACCAAATTTTATGGTTGAATATGGGCAAACAAATATAGTTGTTGATAACAAATAATTTTGTTGGCTATATTTAAGTGTTTTAACTAAATATTTCTTTGAATTAAGCAAATATTATATTTGTATAATCAACTTGGTTAAAAACAACAAATATATTTTGTTGAAACCATTGATTTATTTGTTTACCATTACATTAAGAAAGTATTTTACCGAATTATTTTGTTGCGTCACGTAAATCCTTTAACAAAATAATTTGTTTGCTAATAACAAATTTTGATTTAGTATTCAGTTAAAGTAGCAATGCGTATAGTATCCTTAACAAAATATATGCCAACAAAATACATTTGGTTACTGCAAACAGCTCGGTTTTTTCGTGTGGGTCAGTAGTAGAAAATAGAATAAATTATTGTTTTGCATTTAAAATCAGAAGAGCTTATTATTTATTTCGAATACCCTAACCCATTTCAGTAATATTCCTTTAATAATTGTATCAATTAAATGTTTTTTAATTAATTTTTATTTTATATAATTCGATCATTATACATATCTAAACTCATACTATTTAAATGTGCGCTTTCTCTTACTCTACGCGTGACGTCATGCGCGCGCCGGTCTCGTTTTGGACACATTTGATATCTTACCTCCCTATTCCTTATATCATGACTTAGGCTAGTGTGGGAAGTAGATCGCTCATGTATGCGTATGCCCTTGCTTCGTTTTCACAGCGCGGAAGTTGTTTTACAACCGCCCCACTCTAGATCTATCTCTTTTCTAGCTGGCCTTAGTCTCTCTAAATGATCTGTATATCGAGTAATATTTATTAAAGTATCAATCTCGGTTTTTAATAACCACTCCTTGTGTCTTGAACAAGTTTTAAAAATTTAGTTTTTTTTTAATATGAAGTCATGCAAAAATTAAACAACATCTGGTAGTTGCTCCATAAAAAAAGAGAGATATAGCAGATTCATTCACAGAAATGTACCGCATTTCCGTTAAAAACTACCTTCTATTTGTAATATTCTTTAGTATGTTTTTAATTGCCGAAGACCGAACAGAAAGACAAGAAAACAGCGTACAGCATACACTACACTTCGTTAGTTCTATAGCAGAAAATTTCGTACCACTCAATGGTATTTAGGGTATCCTAAAAATAACAAGAAAAAAATTGAGCCACATTGTGACTTGTTCTGAATTTACCGAATCAAACAAAAATATATATATACACATTTCTAATACAAAATATTTATTATGTATGTACATACATATTATAAAGCATATAAGGTATTTTTAAGTCTCCTTTGGATGAAATAACTGCTTTCATTTTTGCTGCCAATCTATAAATACAAGCTATAAGCAAAAATGTCACCGTCCCTCCGGAGAATCGAAACCCGGCTCCTATCGTTTCGCCACAACGATAATCAGCCGCCTAACCACCACGGCTATTGACCCGTTAAATTTAATGTAACTCTTGAATTAATGGAAGCATAGGTGATCTTAAACGACTCCGTACATACTTCATAGCTTAGGTAATAATATAGTACTTTGAAAACCTTTGTATGTACATAGACGTACATACAGATCATTTATGGCTAGAATTTGGTTAACATATTTTAACAGTATGCAAAGTGTTTCACGAAAGCGTACCTACCACATCAAAATCGTGTATTTTTTCAATGGAACACAACTAATGTATTTGTTTATGTTTATTTGTTAGGTTAAGCAACTGAAATAAACAAAGTTCTATTGTCGTTACCTTCAAAGACATTTAATTAGGTCCCGGTGTCTAAAGTAAACGAAAGTAGGTACATTGAAGATGTATTCTCTAAGAGAAAGGATAGATAAATAGACGTGGTAACTGTTTTAAGCATTTGTCATGAATATTTGCGTCTATCATCAAGGATACATGTGGAAAAGTATCCCAACAAGTTCTGTCACCATATTTCAACAGCGGTTAAACTTCATTTATGTGTTCATCGGATTGACGATGAATGTAAGCTCTGCGCGGCAGACAATTTCAAATTTGGTATTATCGGTCCATACACGCTTTCCATTGATCAATTGCCGCGTTTTTATTTTCTTTTACGCAAGACGATGTTTTGTTTATGTGCACGTATTAATAATGGCGTTTTTGCAGCAACGCATCCTCTCTGCTCCACTTTTTATTACCGTTTCTTTACTACACTTACAGACACTCCTGTTCTTCTCTTAGCTTTCAGTTATCTGGTGACTTGCGGTACCGTAAGTCGTTGATTTCGTGTAAATGTTGTCACAATAATGGTCATCCTCTATACGCTTCCGATCACAAATTCGAAAACACACCTTTCACTGAAATACAATCTGATAGTAATAGCTAATTCAAAATTTCTCTCTTCTCGAAGGATATAAGTTCTAGAGCAGTGTTGTAATGCAAATTCACCAAAATCTTTGCATTATCTTTTAATTATTGTAGTTTGAAATTCGTACCCAAATTTAAAACTTGTACACGACTACTGTAACAAAACAAATAATTTAGAACGCTCGATTAGTTAAATATTATCTATGCTACCTAAGCAACTCTCGTTACTTATTTAACCCTTCCTACTCTATACTGCAAGCAACCATATAATATTAATTGAATATGAAATTAAATAGATTTATCTAAAATGCAAGTTAAGTAGTAATACGAGGGAGCGTTTTTATATTCGGGGAATGAGCGGGTTGTAGGGGGGTGATTAGGCGCATTGAGGGCTTGGCCTATGCAGCGACTCATAATTAGTATAAATACGAAGTTTCATTGTTATTAGACAGTTAGTCTTTGAGCTATCGTCAACCAAGTAACATAATCAGGAGTGAAAAGTGAAATATGGAAAAAATCGAATATCGTGCCGTTATAAAGTTCCTTACTAGGCAAGGAAAATCAGTCGCGACCATAATGAATGAGATGTCATTGGTTTACGGCGACCTTGTCCAGGAAAAAACCATGGTGTACAAGTGGCATAGTTTATTTAAACAAGGAAGGGAATCCCTTCAAGACGACCCGAGGCCGGGCAGGAGCATTGAGGTGACCACGCCAGCACTTATCCAAAAAGTTGAAAAAATTGTACTCGAAGATGCTCGACTAAAGAAGAAACAACTCGCAGAAATGGTTGGAGTATCCGATACAACAATTTTTAAAATCCTACACGATCATCTCGGCATGTCTAAGGTCAGCGCAAGATGGGTGCCGAGAATGCTCACGCCGCCGCAAAATCAACAGCGCGTAGAGTGTTCGCGTGCATTTTTGGACCTCTGTAATGAAGACAAGGATGGTGTATTGAGTCGAATTGTTACTGGAGACGAAACTTGGGTTCATCATTATGAACCTGAGTCCAAACAAGACTCCATGCAGTGGCATAAAAAGGGCACAGCACCGCCCAAGAAATTTAAAGTGTCACAATCAGCTGGGAAACTCATGGCAACGGTATTTTGGGACTCGGAAGGAATATTGTTGATTGATTATAAAGATAAAGGTGTTTCTATAACCGGAGAATATTACGCTTCAATATTAGAGCGACTAAAAGAAGCCATTAAAGAGAAAAGACGGGGAAAATTGACGAAAGGTGTGCTGCTTTTGCACGACAACGCGCCCGTCCACAAGAGCCGCGTTGCGTTAGCTGCCCTGCATAAAGTGGGCTTCGAAATTGTGAATCACCCACCCTACAGTTCAGACCTGGCCCCGAGTGATTATTACCTGTTTCCGAAAATGAAAAAAGAGCTGCGGGGTAAAAAATTTACTGCCGATGATGAAGTCAAGGAGGCAGTTTCGGCGTATTTTGCAGATAAAGAGAAATCATTTTTTATGAGGGTATAAATAAATTAATTGAAAGATGCAGGTGAATATATTGAAAAAGAAAAATAATTTGGTTTTTTTATTTCCACCCCTTATCCCCCATTCCGCGAATATAAAAACGCTCCCTCGTACATTTGGTGTCTAGATTCAAACAATACGCACTTGCTCCCAAATTTTGTGTCGGCAGTTTATATTGAAAGTAGACACGCAGTATCTACGTTCCTAGACGTCCGTAGAATAGACCTTGTTCAATAAGCACTCCTGCAGTAAACAAGCCGGTACCGTCGTTAAAATAAATTTAAACTTTTCGTAGGATATGTTCCGGCATTGTTGCGATCAACTGGCATATGTTGTAATGTAAACTAATATGTCCATAGAATTCTCGACAGTTACACGTTCAAAATCAAACTATGTAGCGCATCCCCAATATCGATAATATCTAACATATGTCCAGTGTTCGGACCATAATCTGAAAGTTTGTAATTTTAAACCGCAGTTTCTTGTAGCTGGAATTATTTTTAGGGAATGCAGATGGAGATAAACAGCAGTTTTATATGACGTATCCCAGATGCTCTGTTAGAGTAAACGCGTTGTTTAATGCGATATAAAAATGGAAAGATGATAATTAGTTGAAGCTTGGCGTAAATATAAAGTAAATTTTAAAATTAATTCAGATTATACACAACATTATTAACATTCACTTTGTGTAAATAATTGTAGGAATTGCTCTTTACGAAATACCTTCCTAGTATATACGTGTTTAAAAGTTTGTTAAGAACATCATAAATAACAAATAAAACCGCAAACTTCGCAAATTAAATATTAACTATCGTGGATGCATTTATATTGCATTATAAATATATGAAATATAAAATGCCAAGCCTGTGTTTAATGATATAATAAATATATCTAAAATATAGTATAAGTTTAATTTTATATATTTTTGTAAATACCTTGTCCCGTTGTAATATGTTATGTATTATACCTACATCTACATACCTAACTAAAGTGAAGTGAATGTAACAGACTGAAGCCAAACAATTTTACTACATTCACGAAAACTAGAAAAACAATTAAACGAGCTCGTTATACTCTACAATTGCCAATAAAATGTTTTATTAAGACGAAATCGTTTGTAAATTATCCAAAAAGTGAATGTAAATTTGTAACAACAACTAGAGAATATCAATATTTAGAGTTATTGTTCCAAAAACCAACTTAAAGAAATATAAATCTAAAAATAGTTTCTAAAGAAAGTGGAATAGAACATTTCGGTCAACTAATGTCTACTCGTACTTCATAAAATGCTCAAACGTATGAACCCAGCAAACAAAATTCAAATTTCGCGCAATTATTTTTAGTAACTACAACATAATCGTATAAAAAGAACTATTAATCTGAAACAAATTTATAGGTCATTTCATGTTTCAGCGTTGAAGTTACTAAAAATAATTGCGCGAAATTTGAATTTTGTTTGTTGGGAAAATGCTATTAAAATGTGTCTACGTAACCAAATATTAATAGAAGTATGGTGAATATCTATTTTTTCATTTCACTATCATAACTTAATTTTGTATAGGAAAGCTATATACCTTCGTTGAATTTCAACATTCTTGGATATCAATTTTACTTAAACTAGTTTTAACTTTTCTATTCAAAATTATGTGTATTATGAATTAATTAAAATGTAATACAATGTGTATATAAATTGACGCTTCTTTATTTTTTACGATAAACACATGTGGCAACATCATTTGACAACAAGTTGTATATATTCAATGTAATTTATTATTGTCATATATTTTGACAATGATATATATATTTCTATACTTAGTTCTTATTAGGAGTAAATAAAAATAATTTAAATAACTTCTATAAAACTAACGACTTTTTCACACTTCTTTGGAGCAATAAGTGTATATTTGCATTTATACTTAGCCTTAATAACTCGAAAATGATTATAGATCGGTATAAAGAATGCTAATACAGTTTAATTCTGCGTCAGAATATTGAAAAAATCTATGGTATTTGAGAAAATTGAATTTTAATAGTCTGAAGTTGTAGTAGAAGACCACCACAATTTCATTAGATATTTTGTTACTTTGTAATTCATCCAGAATATCTTTCTCAGTTATTGGTGCACATGTACCTTGGTCATCTATGTCGATAAAATATTCAAGTTTATTTCTAGCTTCTGCAATACCTTAATCTATAGATTGAAGAACAGACGTAACACTAAAAGGCAATAATACAAGCTTTATGCATTTATGCAGATAAGCTGGATAGTTACTATCGCTAAGATTTATTTTTCATTCACCAACCCTAATCGGTTATTCAAGATCTTCTGATGTCATCCAAGCTCTGGTGTTGTGTTCATAATCTGCTAAAAGAAATTGAACATTCTTCAACCAATCTTGGTTATATTTTGATATAGTAATCTTCAAAAGTTTTAATTTCTAGGAAACTTACACTTATTTTAGCTTTTAAAAGTTTATCACCAGAAGCTTTTTCGCCAAGTTAAAAGAACTGTCTAGTGTTATATAAAAAGCCAGTTTCGTCCGCGTTGACAATATCCTCAAAAGAATTATTATCATTTAGTACTCTCCATATTTCTTATAACCAACTATCTAATACATTTACAGGCACTTCAACAAATTCTATCTAAATTTTCTTAAAAACTACATTACATGCTACACTAAATCGTTGAAGCCAGATGGTGAACACTGAAAATGTTCTTTTTCCATATGTGTAGGAAAATTATTGGCTTTCTACTGAAGGATAGGTGCATTTATGGGCACATTGACACTTATATTGCATTGTATTGCTGGTGGGTCGTTCAGGTTCCACCTCTCCTCACTGCGACGTATTGATTTATTGTGATTACCCCATCCCATTAGTACCCTTCTATTCCAATGTTCTTGACGAACCTCACGAGTAGTTTGGGTGCCACGGCTTTGATTTGTTCAGGAGTTAAGGTCGCTTGTCCTAGATGCTGAATTATTTCCCGGCTTAATGCTTCTCAGTCGCAAAGTATGTGCTCGGCTGTTTCAATTCCTAGTTCGCAGAATCGACACATATAGCGAGGAGTTAATAAATTTCTTTGCTTGTGTTTGTCAGGGTGTTTTCCTTCAGAGGCCATTTCTTTTGTCTTCCATTCTTGAACTGACTTTTGGGAATCCCACAGAAAGGTTCCGGTCCAAAGAAATGCACGCCAGCGTCTTGCTTAGCAAGTTCATCTGCCATGTCATTTCCTTTTGTATTGGTGTGCCTAGGTACCTACAACAGGGATACCCTTTTTGTTGTGGCTAGTCTCGTCACATTCATCCGACATTCCCAGACCAATTTAGACTCAAAGCTATGAGAGACTAGAGTTTTTAGAGCGGCCTGACTATCGGGGCATATATAGATGTTTGTGGCCCTCAGGTTCTTGTGAAGGTTTTATCTGACGCAAAGGTCTATGGTGCTTGAATTATTTTAATAACCTGTCTTAAATTTCTTTATGCTTAAAAACTCTTGACCTTTTTTTTTTCTTAAGTTAACCTATTCTAACATATCATCTCTATTCATCATCCGAACAAACTTTTCGTTACAAGGTATATGTACTTAAGAAAATGCTCCATTCCTTTGAAAACGTCGATTTGACTATTCCTATCAATTGGGTTGTAATAAGAGTAAAATTTACTAGCCACTAGTCCAGCATAGATATTTCTATTCACAGTAATCTGTCCAATTAAAACCATTGCTCATTCGCGGCGACATTAAATCAGTAGCATTTGTAACGATATTCTAGTATTTTGTTTTCAGGCCTACATCTGGAACACAAGTACCTACTTCTAACTTCAATCGCTAGCTATTACCTTTTAATTTTATTTTTATTAAAAATGTTAATAATGCTAACTGCTTATCAGAAACGTAAAATAATTCATTGAGCTAACACAAAAACAAAACATAGTTGTAACTAGTTCACAAATAAAGCGTTGAAAACACGCAAATTGTGATATGATATCGAGAAATTTTTATAGAAATCCAATTAGTCATTTATCAGTTAGTCATTATGAAAGTTACTATAAATCACTTACCAATTTATAAAAATTTCTACCTTTCGCTAATATTCAAAAATAATAATAGTTCAGTAAATTCATTTTTATCACTCTTAGTTTTTAGCATTTACGTATTTAATTTGAAGTGGAAACATATATTCAGTGAAATATACTTTTGTATTTATAAAAGAAATTCATATTTATATCAATTTGCAAACACAGTACTTTCTACGTATGTGTTAAATTATTTGCACTACACTACCTACTTTCCATTATGTATGCATCCATGTACTACTATGTAAAATACTTATACTAGGTACATACAATATCTACACAATGTATTTTCTTCATTTACTTTCTCTTATGACTTACTTCTTTTCGTTCTATTGTGAGTCTAACAATGTGTAGTTATTTTAGGCATAACATTATTTATATAACTAATAAGCAATAATACACAGAGCTGCCCCAAGATAATACAAAAAATTTGTGCAGTGTAAAATACGGGGAATTTTTAGAAGATTCCGATTTTGATGTTTGTATATTTTGTCTTTTTCTCGAGCCCACTTTAGTCTCTGATATATTTTTCCTGAAGCTGTACTTAAAGCGTTGCTGAGATATGGCCAACCGCCATTCTTAGTTGACCACCCGCTACAATATACAGTAGACCCTCAATTTACACGGGGGTTAGGTTCTTTGAAAACAGCGCGCAAATCGAAACCGCGTAAATGGAACTATTGCGTTAATGGAATTATAGGGGTTAGGTTCCAATAATAGATTATGAAAGTATGACATATTTTAATAACTCATTTCTAGTGTATGTATGTACAATTAGTCCCTTTTAAAGTAACTTATACCTAATTGATGTTTGCCTACTCTTATTTTTTAAACTGTTGTAAAGCTCCTTGTATGGACTTATAGCTTGTTCAATTTGTCGTTTAAATTTTAGACTACGCTCCATCACCGGATCATTTTCAACTAATATGTCCTCAATTTCTTGCGATAAGCTAAAAACTCATCATCTCGTCTACTTCATCTTTGTGGTTTTTTTCCAACATTCCTATTAACTCTTCGTTTGTTAGTTCTTCATTATGAGACAAAAGAAGCTCTTCTATATCCGTGGTTTTCAGTTCTTGAACAGCATCCGCAATAAACTGTTGACCTAAGCTAGTGATTTCTTCTACCTCTTCACGTATAATTTCGGCTGTTACATTTTCATTATTGCAGCGTTTGGTAATAGGTTTTTCCAACATCCGCTGATGGTAGTAGATTTAATTTCCTTATAGGATTCTTTTATAACTTCAATGCAATCACCTATTGTGTAATTCTTATATGCGTCGGTAAGTGTCAGAACTGTATTATTTTCCGCGTATAGGTGAAGCCGAGCGTGTAATTTGAAAAATACATACATACTTCGCAAATAGTAAACCGCGTATAATCGAAACCGCGTTAAAAATACCGTGTAAATTGAGGGTCTATCGCAAATAGTAAACCGCGTATAATCGAAACCGCGTAAAAAAATACCGTGTAAATTGAGGGTCTACTGTACTAATATTGTAAGTACCTACTCGTATTATAAAGGAATGTATTGTTTTTAAATCTCAGGATATGCCCTACATTTACTAAAAAGCTGTAAAATAAAACTGCTGAAGCTGAATAAATATAAAATATGGTAAAGAAACGTCGATTGAAAATTTATAGATTCTAGATATGTGTTGACAAAATATTAAATAATTTAATTACTATTTATGTTTATTTCGTTAATTAAACCAGATAATTATATTCGTTCGGTGGTTTAGTAGACACAATTCGGTGTTGCGATATAATTACCAGCATTGTACCACTTTCGTGGGAACTAATATGCCAAAAAGCCAACTTTTTATATTGTTTTTTTTTCTAATTTTATAAAACATTGTGATTACTTTCAAAGACATTGCCTTACAATTTGATCTAACATCTGCTAATTCAATGTAACAACAGTTTATTGGTTCGTACGAAAATAGAAATAAATCTATACTTTACTGAGTGATTGTATTTATTTCTACATGTACTGTTATGAATACTACAACAATAATAAATATGGAATGCTTACTGTAATATACGTATATGAAGGGCGTACACTGGTGTTCAAGCCTGTTGTCAGAATCACTTCAGCCTTTTAGATAAGCATGTTCGGTGTGAGCGAGAGGTATATGAAGAGACGTGTATAGCAGTAATGTGAAATGGTAAGATATATCTACGTACATACTACTATATAGAAATACACGGAATATTATCTATATTAACAATGGAAGTAGCATGTACAGATGTTGGACCCGCAGTCTAATCTTTTTTTTGCTATCATTGATACAGTTATCGCCTTTTCAAAACTCGATTTCTATTAATATTTATTATTGTGCTATGCAATTCAGTCGTTTATCTTGTTCACTAAAGGCGTTTTCGAAAATTGCTCCGGTATATACATACCTCATCTACCGAAGGCGTTCGGAAATACTACAGATTACAATAGATCGCTTTCGGAAATCTTACGAAATCTACCAGACTTATGCACCTGGTACATTATTTGCTCACCGACAAATTTTACGGTAAGTCCGCGGTAGATGTCAGATATCAGAGTATAAGCTAAACAGCTGCAATAAACTTTAAAATATTATACAGGATTATCACGAGATTATCATTCTGTTATTATTAGTATCCTTATATTATTATAGTAATTAAATCAATTAATACAGAATAGTCAATAGTCAAAGAAAAAAAGTGAAACATTTAGTAGTACAAATAAAAAAAGAGACATGGAAAGAATTTGGAGAAAATATGGGAAAAACAGTAAAGAGAACCAAAAACGATTTTATAGAGTTTTGAAATCAGTAAGGAATGAAGAAAAGTCACAATCTACACATTATATACAAAATAAGAAGGGAAAGATCTTAAGCGATAGAAAGAAGATTATAAAAAGGTGGAAAGAATACTTTCAGGAATAGTTAAGTGAAGGAGTGGAAAACGAGAATGCTAATGAACAAAAAATAATAGGAGAAGAAAAGACAGAAGAAATAATTACCATGGACGAACTGGAAGAAACAATACAAAAACTGAAAAATGGACAAAAAGGAAGAAAATTAATGTTGAAAATATATAACAGAATATGGAGAGAAGAAGAAATACCAAACGATTGGAAGAAGATATTGATAGTACCAATATACAAGAATAAAGGAAATAGGAAAAAATGCAATAATTACAGAGCAATATCCCTTCTAAGTACTGCAATGAATATTCTCGAATAATAGATAAAAGATTGAGAACAAAACTCGAAAATATGTTACATGAGTCACAAAGTGGGTTTAGAAAAGGAAGGACCACACAATACCAAATATTCTCTCTGAAACAAATAATACAAAAACCCTCTAGAGAACAGAAGAAAGTATTCTTAGCATTTATAGACTTGGAAAAAGCATTCGATAAAGTACCAAGAGAAAGATTATGGAATATATTAAGAGAAAGAGGCGTCAATGGAAAAATAAGACGATTAATACAGAAAATATATAACAAAAGTGCTGTTCATTATGTACAGGCAAAAGTAAAAAGATCAAAGTTGGACACCTTAACTTGAAGGCAGTCGAAGTTTCGGAAGGGGCATTCGCAGATAATATATTAATTATAGCCGACAATGAGGAAGGTCTGAAATGTAACCTAGCAACATGGAATATAACACTAAAAGACAGTGGAATGACAATGAATAAAAGCAAAACTAAAGTAATGATAGTGGGAAATGAGCAGGTAGATACGAAAATCGAAATAGAAGGAATTGAAATAGAACAAGTAAGAACAGGACGCAGAGATTAATCAAAGAATAGAAAAAACAACACAGCTGTACCATAGCATGAGGAATAATTTCATTAACAAAAAAGAGATATCCCAAGAAACAAAACTAAAAGTATACAAGGCAATTTAGCGACCGATAGTAACATATGGCTGTGAATCCTGCATATTAAATAAAAGACAAAAGAATAAATTACAGGCAGTAGAAATGAAATATTTAAGAAGAGTTAGAGGAGTTACAAGGATGGATAGAATAAAAAACTCAGAAATACGAAAACATTTAAAAATGCAATCAGTGCTAGAATACATTGAACAGAGACAGCTAGGATGGTGGGGACATTTATATAGATTGGAAAATACAAAACAAACAAGAAGGATATGGGAAGCAAGAATAATGAAAAATAAGAGAAGAGGAAGGTCAAGGACAACATGGAATGATGTTAGAGCAGAAATACTGCGAAGGAAAGGCAAAACATGGACATAAGAACATGAATAGAACAAGGAATAGAAACGAATGGAAAACGTTTATAAAAAGCTAGAAGAAGATAAACGCCCTACACCCTTGTTATGGTAGAAGGGATTATTAGATTATATATGTATATACATACAAATTATTAGAATCATTATATTAAATCAATTAATACAGAATAGTCAATAGTTGTTTCCAAAAACATGGAAACAGTACATGAAATAGAATTATGTTCTATGGTATAATTTAAAGCTATATTGTAGATAGAATCTACAATAGAAACTCGTCGTTTTTGTTTTCTTTGATAATTTTGATAAATAGTATGAGTTTCCTCTTCTCTATCTAACATATCTTCTATTATAATAGTTAAAACAGCAATATGCTTATTGTTATGAGGGCTTCCGGGTTTTGACCGCGTCATAGTAAAGTACATATATACAATACAAAATCAAATAAAGCAAAAATGAAAAAGAAAAATTACAAAAAATATATATACAACTTACTCAAACTCGACGTTTCGCCACTAATGTAAGTGGCTTCTTCAGGAGCAAAACTAGGTGAGGGGCGCCAGAAGGTCACGGTAACTCGACGTGTCAACCACGCTTCTCAGAAGGTTTTCGCCTCTAACACGTTGAGTTACCGTGATCTTCTGGCGCCCCTCACCTAGTTTTGCTCCTGAAGAAGCCACTTACATTAGTGGCGAAACGTCGAGTTTGAGTAAGTTGTATATATATTTTTTGTAATTTTTCTTTTTCATTTTTGCTTTATTTTATTTTGTATTGTATATATGTACTTTACTATGACGCGGTCAAAACCCGGAAGCCCTCATAACAGAGACTCAGACCGTGGAAGCCTTCGATATCATTTAATATGCTTATTCTTTCTCAAGTATCACCAAATACAATAACCACAATAAACACACTACTATCAGCTGGAAAATGGTTGAGAATAAACGTTCTTAGATTAATTTACCACGGTTAACCGATTCAATCTACCGTAAAACCAGTTGATTGCCGGTAAATTTCTATCGTAAAATTTTCGAAAACACCTTAAGTTACATTATTTACATTCATTAATACAATTTACTTAAAAATGTATCATCATCGATCCAATGTCATCTTAAGAACACTAACATAGACCGTTCATTCATCCATCGGTAGCCTCGTAACGTTCAGATGCCATCTGGAACTTTAACACTCAATTAAGCATGTAATTTGTAACAAACTTTGTTTTTGTCAGTTAAATCATCTACCGTAATAAAATGGATTATGATCACAAATAGCATGACACAATTAACTTGTTAGTTTAACTTGCTGCAAATAAATGATGATCTCAGATGGAATAGGTTGCGACTACAGCATTTTATGCAAAATTAATTATATGAATACAGTTGGTCGCAATCAAAGTCGGACAGATGTTTATTCTCAGAAATATTTCATAATATTTAGATAATATAAATTCGTAATTTTCACATAAACCATTGCGAATATCAGTGTGATTTCAGTGTATGTAGGCTCGTAATATACAGATAAAACATCGGTAATACCAACACCACAATATTTGATTAATTACGCAGAACACGTGTTTCGAGAGCGCTTGGGCCTAATCATCAACAAAATACTGAATGCATAAATAAAATTGAAAACTATCAATATAAACATCACTTTTTCTAGCATAAACAACGATTGCATGCGGCTGTTTACCTTAACCAAACTAATTGCTAACATATGTCGAGAAGGGACCGTCCTTTCTTAAGTTTTCGAACAAGACCAATTTTCCAAGAACAGAAAACCATCGATTCTTGGAAAATCGGTCTTATTCGAAAACTTACAAAAAAATAGAATTATGAATAAAAAAATCTACGAGCAAGCGGCAACTAAATGCAGCAGATGAACGATTTATAGTTTGAAAAATTAAGCAAAGCAGCATTTCTTACAGCAACAACGTTGACGAAAATTGTTAAAGAATGATTTAAAAAAGACATTTATCCTGGCAACGCTCGACGAGTACTTAAAGAAGCTGGTCTATATGGTAGAGCTGCCAGGACGAAGCCGTTTATTTCGGAAACAAATAGGAAAGCGAGATTAAACTTTGCGCGAGAACACAATGACAAAGATTTTAAATTTTGGTCCACGGCAAAACTAATTCTTGTGTTATTTTTACTCATTTGGTTTATGTGTAGATTTTATGTACGGACGAGTGTAAAATTAATTTATCTGGATCCAATGGACTACGCTATGTCTGGATAAATAAGGGCGTAGAATTTAATCCTGAAAATATAATAGAAATGGTCAAACACGGAGGCGGAGCAGTTATGTTGTGGAGATGCATGTCCGCATCAGGATGCAGAAGTTGACACTTTATAGAAGACACGATGTACAGATAAATTTGGCATTTCGGACTCTTTTGCATCATCATTCATCAGGATAACGATCCGAAACACTGTCCATTGTAAAAAAACTGGCTACTTTATAGCCGTCCTATAGTTTTTAAAACACCTGCACAATCGCCAGACATGAATGTAATTGAACATGTCTGGGGAGAATTGAAAATAAGATTACGAAGACGCAAAATTACAAAGAAAGAAGAGCAAAAAGTGACAATTACGGAAGCATAGGAAAATATGGGACCTCCTTTTTGTAGAAAACTAGTGGAATGCGTTGCAACAATATAGGAGGTAATCATTAATGCAAAAAGATACTCAACGAAGTTTACTATTAATTTTATATACATACATACATACATTTATATGTTGCAACTTTTATCGCAAGCGTTATTTTACTATCAAAATAGAATTATATTATTATTTACATCTAGATATTTATTAAAAATGTTTTTCTTATCAGTATTAATAAAACCTTATATGTAAAATGAGGATCCTCGCGTCTGTATTTTGACATTCGTTAGTCATATAAGTTTGAATCGAACCTTATCGGACTTTGACTGCGAGCAACTGTGTATAATAGCAGTTTCTTTGGCGTTTATTAGCAAACATCCAACACCTTATCTAGGTAAAAAATCAAATTAGCCATGTAATATGTACACAACGATAACTCCCGGCTTCCTAGGATATTATATCAACAAACTCAATATTTATATCACATTTCCTAAACCTCATGCGTTTCCTTTCGATCTAAGTAGATATAGTGTTAATATTTCGCAATAATTATCGAACTACTTCAGATATTGTTAAAGAGTTTTATAATCGTGCAACTGATAAACTTAATAACATCTATAGAGTCTGAGATTTATCTCTGGGTTTGCCATTGCGGCCACAAAATCGAATTTACTCAAAATATAGTTAGAACGTAATATAGAAGGGCTATAAAAGAACAACTTAAAATTATATAAATTATACAGAGTGTTCCGCAATCAAGTAGCGAATAAAAGTTGTGTTTCTTTAATGGAAAAACCTTGTATATTGTTCACTTTTTTATTGCTCTATGCCTTTTCTTCAACAAATATATAACCAATTAGTTTGTTACTCGCCCTAGAATTGATAGTTTTCCAGATATTTACAATTCTTTTTGGAAAATGCTACTCGTTTAAAGGTTTTTAGTTACGTTTAGTTTGTTAAGAAATGACAGCAGTTCCGCCAGCGAAATTTTTCATGTGTAGTATAAATTTGTGACACTATATTTACTCTAAACCAGATTATTATTTTTTAATGGAATATCCTATATTTGATAGTATTCTCTTGTACAGTAATGTAAGCACCTTTAGCTAACGTGACGTAAACTTTCTATACCTAATTTTTATAGTTGATGAGATAAATAAGAGTACACTTTTAAAATCACAATTTTAATAAGAAAATCTAATACTAGAGCGTATTGTATATAACATAGAATAAGTTATATAAACAAATCAAGCAGATGAATTTATTTTGAAATGTTTTTTTTTCCAATATTTCACTATTTGGAAAACTGAAAGTTGCTGTTTGCTTATATAATCCCCTTATTATGCGAACCTTCATATCGTCAAGCATTGTAGGAGTGATTTTATAATACTTATATATATACTCTTTGGTTCATATAGCTCCATAAAAATTAGTTAAGAGATGTACACTCGGTTGATTTAAAATCGACTCACCCGGCAAGCGACGTAGACCTAACGTCGTACACAGAAACTTTCAACATTTAACTGAGTGTTTGTAGTAATAAAGCAATTTGCTTATGAGCAGGTAAAATAGCTACGTAATGTGAAATGAATGGGAGATCGCTGCAGAAATATATTCTTTTTCAGATACTTTTAATACCTGCGTTATTACGTACTATAACGTTTGCCAACACCCATTACCATTAATGACATATAAACGCAAATAAAATAATAATACAAATCAATTTTAGAACCATAAGAAAAATTATTTATCGAAGCAGATAGACAGGAATCTATGTTCATCTTAAGTTTGTTTCGTTAAAAGCACTGATTTTATTCGAGAATTAATAACAAAACACACAGTAAACAAATAATAATTTATTTCAAATAATAAAGAAGGTAAACGAAAAGGCAGTCAAACTGAAAACAAATTAATACACAGAAAAAACTTTTGAATTATTGGTTGGTTCTGAAGGACATTTTCTGCACCATCATGCGAACATTCATTCTCTAAAGTACATATATGTAATGTGTAGGGTGAATCGAAAAACGCGTTTTTTTCTGCAATACCATTATAATAGCACGGAAAACTTGCGCATAGGCGTCATTATAAATAAAAAAATATTTAAAATTTAAAGTTACAAAAAAAAAGTCAAAAGCCCGGTAATTTAAAAAAAAAATGCAAAAATTACAAAAAAATAAATTTTTTGTTGTAATAGTGAAAAAAGTGTTTTTAAGAGTGTCCTTAATGCATACAAAAAGTAATTAGACCCATTCTTGTTTTACTGAATTCGCGCAAAAGACCTAAAGTTGCAAGCAGGGTTGCCGCCCTGAAAATATTATGTTGGCTATGATGATGGATGAGAGACCACACATTAGGGAACTTGGCTACAGGAGGATCCTTAAATCCAGAACTGAGCCATCGGCTGAAGGTTACGTAAGAGACTTCAAAATACCTTGAATAAATTTTAGTGCAAACGACTATACCGAAGTAATTGATTGGTCAATCTGCAAGTTAACACCGCCGCCACTACTGTCCAAGATGCCAACTGAACACATTGCTTCTTTGTTGAAAGACAAAGCGCTATCAGCATTTAACTACCTCAAATTCCCATGCCACACCCAGTCAGTTGAGAGGTATGTAAACCTGGTTACAGAAGCAGCAGAAAAAGTGTGCGGGCATGAAAATCGAGATGGTTATATTAGAGCTACTTTAAAATCAAGACAGCTGATGCCCACATTTAATTAAAAGTCAGAACTCAAAGGGGCTTCTATGTAAATAATTTTTTGCCTACAACGAACATATGCATTGTACAAAGTAAATAGTTACTGTAAATATTGTAAATAAAATTCACCCTGGTTGGTTAGTTTCGTAGGGTGGATGTGGAAATCACTTGTTAGAGTCTTATTACAAACCTAATGTATTAAGTAAACACTCATCAGATATGGAAAACGGCGTTTTTACGGGAGTATAACTTAATTTATACTATAATTTAGACCTTTTGCACGAATACAATTAAGGAATAACAGGCCTGAAAGTATTTTTTCTGGATTGGGAAAACTATTTTGAATGGTTTTTACATTATTACAAATTAAAAATAAAACTTTTATGGGTTTTGGCACATGTTTAAAAATCGTCGAAAATCATGAAATATCGTTTTTTTGCGATACAACCCGCAACTTTAGACCTTTTGCGCGAATTCAGTAAAACAGTACCTATGGGTCTAATTATTTTTTGTATGCGTTAAGGACACTCTTAAAACACTTTTTTCACTATTACAACAAAAAATGTATTTTTTGCAATTTTTGCATTTTTTTGAAATTTACCGGTATTTTGACTTTTTTGGTAACTTTAGGCCTTCTGCGCGATTTCAAATTTTGAAAAAAATGTTTTTTAATATTTTTTCATTTATAATGACGCCTACGCGCAAGTTTTGCGCGTTATTAGAATTGTATTGCAAAAAAATGCGTTTTTCGATCCACTCTAATATGTAATAGACTTTTATATCTTGCCCCCAAACATATTCCTATTCATGTAATTTCTTAATTACATAAATATTTAGAATTATAGTGAAATTGTATGCGATAGCTATTTAACTATACATATGTTAAGCTCGCATTAAGAAATTATCGGTTTAGGAATTTATAAATGATCCCTTGCATATGAAACTGGATTTAATAGAAAAATATATTGTATATAACATAGATAGTAATTTACATACGTAGTAATTTGCATACAGTTGACCATACTATTACTGCTTTGCATTCGGGGGCCGCAATAAAGCATACTTTTAACGGGTTTTATGGCAGTTTGAGTCGATTCTAAATCAACCGAGTGTACATAAGATGCAGAGATTTCGCTGGCCAATATATTGCTTCTCTTCTTTCTGTCCGTTTGTTTGGCAGCCACGCGTTAAAATAATCACGAACTTGAAGCAAATGGTGCAGTGATGGACCAAAATAATAAATGTGAAAAGAGAGGATATTTTAGAAATAAAATTTGTATTTCAATAGAAAATGTCAATTTAAATGCAAAGCGTATATGTGGTTTCAACATCATGCCGTGGCTGTCTAGAAGATGGATATAAACTGAGAAGCAATACCTTGGCTTTATATGTCGAAAGCTATCACTTCTAGGCTATTAATTGGTTATATCTTTTTTGAATAAAATAATGAAAGCAATGTAAAACGTCAGCAATATACGGGTGTTCCACTGCAAGACACATCTTTGGTTCGTTACTTTATTGTGGAAGACCGCATATAGCTCTATATAATTTTAGTTTGTGCTCCTATAAAACATCTATATTATGCACTAATTACATTTTAAGTAAACCCCATTTTGTAGTCACAATGGAAGACGCGCAGATAGATCGCAGACCACGGTTTTTGAGTACATAAGTGGCAGTATTACAAGAAACGGTATAATTGCTTGAAAAAGTTTATTTTTATATATTATTAGAAAAGAAATCCGCACTATGTTTTCAAATCTTTCAAAAATATTTACATCATAGTCTAATGTATTTATGTATGTATACAGGGTTGTCACCTAAGCGCGCGCTGGTCTATAGCTCCTATACTAATGATGTTAGGAATTTCGTTCATATACTAATCTATACTACTTGCAAGACTCTATTTCAGGAAAATATTTTTAAGTATATAAGGTGACCCAAATAAGTGTGAAGATATGGAAGTAATTTTTTTTTAAATGACACCCCTTGTATTGTGTCGCACATTTCAGTTCATCTCAATGCACTTTATTAATTCCCAAAAAATTATTTCATTACTCCTGGTATTTCCGGAGAAATAAATTAAAAGTCATTAAAATGAAATTTTACGCACTAAAAATAGAAAATTAAAAAAAAATGCAGGAGCAATTTTTTGACTCATGATTTAGTATGGAATGAGTCGAGAAAGGTTTAAGGTTACTCTCACCTTGTTTACATTTCGTAAATTTTCTACAGGGTTACCAAAATTATGGTCGAACAATGACATATTTCAAACTAATTTTTCTCACTTTTTTCAAATGGAACACCCTGTATATTTTTTCACCACTTGATGCAGAATTAAAAAACAAATATTTTTTGTAAGTACAACTGTATTTAAATTCTCGACGGTTTTATAGATATTTATGGAAAACCATTTATTTGGTTTTCCACGGTAAATTTTTGTTAATAGATCAATCAATAGATCAGGTTATGGAAAAAAAATTACTCGTTGGTATGACAATGTTATTAATTATTGTCGTATTATTCTGACACTCGGCGACATCTTGCACATATTATCTTTCTTTCTTAATAAAAATGAACTATACGATCCAAGAATCAACTGATATGATTTACATTCTCGGAGAATGTTTAAAGAATTGTCTTCTAGCACCAGAGTGTACGGCGAGAGGTTTCCTGATAGAAGGCACCCAGATGAAAGAGCATTTCAAAGATTGATGGATCGATTTAACAGGACTGGGACAGTTAAATATGAAAAACATGACAGAATAAAGCCCATATTAAATGATGAAAACGAATTTAACATTATTGCAAGTGTTGTTGAAAATCCACATAGGAGTACAGCCGACATTAGTGATTTGCTGCACATAGGTCAAACTTCAGTTAAAAAGATTTTGAAGAAGCATCATTTCCATCCATATCACGTACAGCTGAGTCAAGCACTTCTAGGGCAAGATTTCGAAAACAGGATAATTTTTTGTAATTGGGGTCTCGCTCGAATTCAAGAAGATGTACGGTTTTTTAATACTGTATTGTTTACCGATGAAGCAACTTTCCACAATAATGGTCATGTGAACAGGCATAATCTACATTATTACGCCAATGTGAATCCAAATTTTAAGAGGGCAGTTGACCGGCAACACAGGTAGAATGTAAACGTCTGAGGAGGTATAATTGGAGACCATATTATAGGACCCCATTTCTTTGATGGACATCTCAATGGTGATATTTTGCAAAGATTTTTGGACGAAGACCTTGATAACCTCCTAGAGAATATACCATTAGGGCTGTTAAGAAGAATGTGGTTCCAGTTAGACGGGGCGCCTGCTCATTTCAGTATTCAAGTTCGACATACTTTGAATGAGAAGTTTCCAGGTCGCTGGATTGGATGGCCCGCAAGGTTACCAGATCTGACCAAAGTTGATTTTTTCCTGTGGGGGTATGTTAAAGATCTGGTCTACCGTATACCACCAACTACACCAGAAAACATGCGGGAAAGAATAAGAGAAGCCTTTGATACAGTTACTCTTTTAATGTTACAAAATACAAATAGGTCTTTAACAAACAGGTTAAATCTGTGTTTACAAGAAAATGGTAGATTGTTTGAATACTTAATTTAATCATGTGTAAAATTCTCTAATGTTATTCATAGTTAAACGTTAATACAAATTTACCGCGGAAGACCAAATAAATGGTTTTCCATAAATATCTAGAAAACCGTCGAGAATTTAAATACAGTTGTACTTACAAAAAATATTTGTTTTTTAATTCTGCATCAAACGGTGAAATAATCTACAGGGTGTTCCATTTGAAAAAAAGTGAGAAAAATTAGTTTGAAATATGTCATTGTTCGACCATAATTTTGGTAACCCTGTAGAAAATTTACGAAATGTAAACAAGGTGAGAGTAACCTTAGACCTTTCTCGACTCACTTCATACTAAATCGTGAGTCAAAAAATTGCTCCTACGTTTTTTTTTTATTTTCTATTTTTAGTGCGTAAAATTTCATTTTAATGACTTTTAATTTATGTCTCCGGAAATACCAGGAGTAATGAAATATTTTTTTGGGAATTGATAAAGTGCATTGAGATGAACTGAAATGTGCAACACAATACAAGGGGTTTCATTAAAAAAAAATTACTTCCATATCTTCACACTTATTTGGGTCACCTTATATACTTAAAAATATTTTCCTGAAATAGAGTCTTGCAAGTAGTATAGATTAGTATATGAACGAAATTCCTAACATCATTAGTATAGGAGCTATAGACCAGCGCGCGTAGGTGACAACCCTGTATATATTAATTATACTGTTTTTATTAGTATTATTGGTGAAAGCTATTTAAATGTCTAGTAATATAAAAGAATACAAAATACGTACCATGATATGTTAACTAGATATGACTCCTTATTTTCATGCCTTGTCAACTGATTGATGTCTTTTGTATTACTATGTATTGTTCTACAAGACTTCGTGATCGCGCCAAACTTATTAACTTTTGTCTGTGAAAATTTTTACCAAAAAAGGTAGATATAAATTACAAGAGCGAAAGTAGGCATGAAGCATACCATATAAGCAGACAGAGACCCATCTAATCTACAATACATCTAGAAAGACAGTTGAACACTTATTGTTATTGCTGTAATCTTACTGTTTCCTTTTACGATCGTTTATTTTTGTGATATTCTTTAATAAATTGTTAGTCCACATAATAGAGGTTTCTTTATCTAAAGTGAATTTAACGTAGTCAATAAGATGCCCCCAAAATAGTATAATAAAATAAGCATAAATATTATTATTGTAAGTACATTTGTTTGCAACATACCTTGTAGCTGTTATATTATACCATAATCATACTTTATCATAAATATTGACATAATTGTATTAAAGCAATAAGTTACAAATATTATAGTTAAATTGCATGTGCTTAGATCTTTAAGAAAATTTTCCCTTTAAAAACGGCTTGAGTATAGAGCCAGAGTTAAATGTCATTTCAACGGTAACATGCGCTTACAGAACTATACCAATCGACGTAACCAATTTCTTATTGCATATATGACGCACATGTTGTTCTCATCGCGTAATATTTATCTCTGAACACCGTCCATTATCTTTGACATTAAATCAAATTGAAGGCTAATTAATACAATTAGCATTTCCAAGCCTGTTTTAATGCTTCTGCTGACCATAAAGAAGTTCTGATGCATGGGTATGTTTTCTGATCGATAATCTTAATATGTTTCTTTTCGTTTACGGTATTTCACATACAAATACATAATATTAAAATGTAGCAACTAAGAATACTATTTTTGGCTCTTTAAATTTTTCATGTCTTTTCGTTTTTGAAAAAAAAATTTAAATAGGAAAAAACTCATTCAAGTAATGATTTTTGCAGATTTTGGTTACGCATAACAATTGTTTCCCTAAATATTAGCTTTATTGAGAAATTGTAAACACGTCATTGAAATCTGTCAAAGCGTTTTTTTCTTTTGAGGAATTTGAACACCTTATTTCCCGAAAGCGAAGCGCTTTTGAATTCATTACTTAATTATATTTTAATTCAATCAAATAGAAACATCATCATTCATTAGCCAAACGCAGATATATGTAGATGATCGTAAACTAGTGGGGTTGGCAGCCATCACGATCATCTATGTATGTATATCTGCGTTTGGTTAACGTTGTGACCTTTAACTATCTTCATTAGCGTCAGAAATATAATCGTATTAATCAAAAAATAAAAACGGAATCGAAAACTTAATCTAGACTAATACAAGACGTTTCTCAACTGATTCAGCAAGAATATTATATGTAGCAAATAAAAAGATAATTTGTTATAGAAAGAATAGTAAGTACTCGTTCGTACAAAAAAAAGGATTTGTCGATGCTGTAAATCAACATCTGATAGTATTAGCAGTTTTGATACTTATTATTACTTATTATACTATACTTAGAAAAAAATTACTTGATGGTTAGATGATTAAAATTTGTTGTTTATAGTGCTACAATAATGCCATTCGATTGCTGGTCCATTAATAGCTAATTCTGAGAAGTTAGGAAGTATAAACGGTCAATCCTCTGACCAGGTAAAAGTTACAGGATCCGCAACTGCAACGTACTTGCGTTCACAAAGCGTAAATCATTTTAGTGTGTGATTTATTTATTTTTAAATAAGTTATTTACTGAAGTGCGTAAGTTAACTGTTTACCATATCATGGTAAAAGTAATTGTAGTAATTTCAAAACATTTAGTGTTGCAGACGGAAAAAAATAGTACCTACTTAATTCGAGGAAATATTTTGCTAAAGCAATCGGTTTGTTTCTTCGTAAAAAAATACATATCACATTTTTACTGCCTAATACTTAATTGATGTCAGTAGGTATATTTGTTTTAACAATGTGAATTATTTATATAACGGGTCGATGGCCGCAGTGGTTAGGCGGCTGACTATTGTTGTGAGAGGACGATAGGTGCCGGGGTTCAATTCTCTGGAGGGACGGTGACATTTTTTCAGAGAGTTTAATCCCGGATCGACTTGCCATTCGCTGTTGGAAGCAACGTGATTATATCATAAAAGGCGATATGATGCTGTCACAAAGCTATTTAAACGCAACTTACACACACTAAACTACACCGCAAGAGTTGCAGTGATATCCAGACAAGTAATACAGCTTACGGAGTCACTGCAACTAAGCACCCACCACACATTAAAAAAAAAATTTAATATTAGAGAATTGAGTTAAATGTCATGAATCAATGTACCATTCATTTAAGTACAAAAAATTATTAGTTCAGCACTTGATTATATTATTTATAGTAATTTATTACTGCCAAATATTTTGTAGAATCAAGTGATAATTTCATAGTTTCAAGTAGTTTATTTATAAGTTTGGAAGAAGTATGTATAATAAACCATGGGAACTTAGTGGTATCGCATATCTTTTCGTGGGTGGTTACGGTCCCTTCCTGTCTGAGGTATACTGATGGTCGGAGGGTTCTGCATAAACACCGCCAAATATAATCTTCATTTTCAATTTAAAAAAATTATTCAGATTCATAATATATTCTGACACTTAGAATTGACTTACTTTGATATAGTATTCATATGTTACATTCGATTTTAATCGACATAATTTTCTTCATAAAATAAGTATAAGCTTGGATACATGACGTTTTAATTACTTTTGTTTGATAAGAAAAATTAGTGAACTAAGCGACGTATTAAAAAAGTCGATTTAAGAAGTATATATAATTTGCATTATTGCAATACTATTTTTAATGTATATGAATTCTATTAAGCACAATATAAACTTGCAGTAAACAGTCTACATATGTTAAACGCTCGCACGAATTTGGTATAAAACATAACTTTGCTGGATAACTTTAACAGTGAAATATATATCGACTCAATTCGGAATCTGCGTTAGTTAGGATCCTCGAAGATTTGTACTAAAGCAATTCAGCCCAATCTAATTTTGTATGTAAACTATTGCAAGTTGCAAACATAGTAATAATAACAACGAAATTATTCCCTATTTTTGTTATAAAATAACCATCACTGCATGGTGACGTTATCCCACTACTTTTTAAAAATTTCCTTAGTTTATGTATGTAGAACATATAATGTTCCAAGGTCCAGTTTTATGTCAAACTGCTTAACAAACAGGTATAAATTAAACACAAAATATTAATACATGAATAACAACAAATTAATAGAAATATTCTAACGTTCCTAAAATTCAATTTTTTTACTGAATAATGAAATAAAAAATTATGAAATATCGTGCAAAGAAATCGAAAAACGATGTGCATAAACTTACAAGAGAAATAAATCCTTTACAATATTTTATTTGTATTTTGGTGCTACTTTTTAATAACTCAGTACACAACACTCAAAAACTTTAACACACGATTCACAAGAAACTCGTGTAAATGCGGTTTGTGCGGCGAATGATTTGGTATTTGTAGTATTATACCTACTAGCTGGAGTATAACAGAAAACGTACATAGGCAACCACATAAAAACTCGACAGAATGGGGGAGATCAGATTGCGAATTTTCCTTCCTTCCTTCCTTTTAAAATACGTATTTAAAAACACGCGTTTACCGTTTTACTTAATGAATAATTTATGAGTAATATATTCATTCTGTGAACGATTGTTAAGTAATATATACGAAATACTTGGAGACTGTATTAAGAAAGTACGAGCGTATTTTTAGAAATACATTAAGAAAAATGATATAATTAGCCAATGTTTATAGCAAGATTAAAGTCAAAAAAACGTCTTAAATGCCGTAAGAAATGAAAATTCCTTAGTGTTCGTTCGTTGAAGTATGCCAACGTGCCAAGCAAAATACAATCATATTTTTAGCTGTCTCAAAACCAACAAAAATAATCATATGGAAGCAATGTTAACAACATTAACATAATGACAGTAATCTTAATTAAAATTATTAAACATTTATATACTTACGTACAAGTACTTGCTCTTAAAAAATTATGATTTTTACTCAAATAAATTCGAATCGTTATCGGGGGAAGCGTGAACTACTAGTTTTGAATAGTTTTACTATTGGACTAATTAGCTATTAATTAAAGAATATTTTTGCTAACACACAAATGGAATATAATATAGTACTTTACGGTTTTTTATTTTACATAACTAAGGAATTAAATAAAAGTCTAATAAGCTGATGATGTCCCAATGTAAACTAGCCAATCCGTAATATTTATCCTATTTAACCGAATTCATATCTCTTACCCTCTATCAATACATATCGTATCACTAATAGTAACATATGGCAAACAGAGTATCGATAAATAATTTCTGATTTTAAATGGGAAGATATATTTTTTATTATTATATCATACAAGGTATATAAGTCACCGCTGACGTGACGGACTATTGTGTTCAAGATGGTTAAACTTTTCAATTTTTTTATTTTTCACGCGGAAATATGTAGGTTAATGAAAGCTACTATTTAAAATGATGTTGAAATATATAGGAGTCACAAAAAAGTATAAGCTACTAAAGTTATCGTCGGAAACACCCAGTATTTTATTGAACAATTGGATTGTACCTAAAAGATGGTGTTTCTTACATGTTCTCTGCTAATACATTTAGGATGGGTTTATCAATGTGAGGATAAAAGTGTTAGTTAACTAACTGACTGATATTGCTAACTGGCAGTTAAAATTTAGCAACGGTTTATCGTAATGCGGTTAATTGCAAGTTGATAAACTGTAAATTTGTGGATAGTTGGTCATACTGTTAAATAAATAGCGCATTCTGATTGGCTATCAGAAATCCTTGATTACTTTTATTATATGTATAGTAACGTAGTGCATAAGGAGATAAATTTTAAGTTACTGTCAGTTTATACCCTAAATTGCAATGCATTATTTTGTTGATTACTTACTAAGTAGTAACGAAGATGAAGATATAGGAGAAGTGTTACAGTATGAACGTAAGCCGTATACGGTAAGACCACAAGTAGACAATTTTGAAAAGCGAGATTACCGCGAATTTATGATCGGTTTTCGTTTAACAAAAGAAATGACTCTTCTATTACTTGCAAAAATTGCCGCTTTCCATTAAAAAAAATTATTATACTTTCTCTAATTTTTCCAATTTCATTTTCAGGAGTATATTTCGCACACTCTGTATTAATAATTATAACAATTTTATACTAATAGTATTTCATTAGGTCATCTACTTGGGAGAATTTATTTCAAATTAAATAATAAACTCCTGCTTATATGAAAAAAGTTGGAACCAAAATCGACAGAATTCTGGTGTTCTTAAATCTATTATGTTACGTACTGCTAGTTTTTGCATTTTAAGTATTTTCCCTTCAGCTTTTGTTGATTGTTGCTGTTTTCTTAGTGCGTCCAGAATCACATTAAAAAAAGCAGAACTAGGAATCAGTCCATCATCTTTGCTTTCTTTCATTATAAATGTTATCAAGTTCTCGATTTATTCTTAAATTGCAAAATATCTCTTAAAATATATTTTGAAAACAAAATATACCATCTCAGACTAAATATAAACATATTCCAATTTATAACATCTTTTTTACATGTAAAAGGGAATGTTTGATGGGTGGGGGAAAAGTTAATGGGATTGCAGCTACTGGCGTTAGAATTAAGAAGACGTGAACCTTTTTTTGTATCTAAGCTTTCGCTAATTCTTTATTAGCTTCTTCAGAGAACAAATGGTAATTTATAGTATGGCAACATCGCAAGATTCATGTGCCGTTAATATTTGGAAACATGACATTAAAATACATAGTAAAAATCTTATTAACAAAGTTAATTAAGAACTCCAAAATACAAACAGTAAGTTACTGTTTGTCCACGTGAGTCGTTACATTTTCTAATACTACTATAAAGTTTTTAGTGTATTGTTTGACTGACTTGCTGAAACTGGTTCAGTATCACCTAAAAGTTCCTTTGCAAACACAGGAAAATCACACCTTTGTCGTAAAGTCGATTTACCGAGGCACTAAGAAGACTAAAGGGAATTCACATCCTGCAATTCATGTAAAATACTCGAGGTGATTTCAAATAAATCTATGGACCAGTATTGTTGAAGATTTTTGCATTGCTCTATACACTTTCCAATATTTTTCCTGATGTCCTGATGTCCTAATGTCTGTACGTACATATAAACATCTTCTACTCTCTTAATATATGTATTTTCTGACCTTTATGTACTTATCTCTAAAATATATCCTCTTTAAAACTATAGGTAGTTAGTGAAATCGCGTTCAAATTTATTTCTTCAAATTTCTAGCCTGAAATGTTTTAGATTATGAGATATTTAGTATAAAATTACAAGTGTATAATAGTTTTATACTTTACTAAAAATGTGTGTGCTTCTATGAGTAACATTTAACAACTAAATGCCGTTACTAATATGATAATTGTATCGTGACAATTGAGACAAAACGTGACGGTATAACCATTGTAGCCGCCAATTATAAGAATACAAAGTGTGTTAACTTCAGTCACCGTATCAGTTGTTGTATTCCTTAGATAGAACAATTGGTAGATGCGGTTGAATTAAATTTTTGTTACGCTAACAATATGCGACTTCTTATAATCTCATAAAATTGCAATTTTCGGAATATGTATTTGTTTTTAAACTTCTTATTTTGTATTTCAAGCAAAATTTTGATTTATTCCAATGTATTCCAAACTTTTAGCACCTAATTCGCAGTTATGAATAGAAGAAATGACTTGGGAGGGTAGCTGCTTAGATGTAGTTTTAAACACGGCATCTTGTAGGGTGCAAATATAATCATATAATAATGAATCCCATTACAAAGATATTACAAAGAAAATAATTAAGTTTAACTACTCATAGTTATAGGTTTCTTACTCGAATTGCATGTATATGTATGCAGATGTATGTATGTAAAAGGAACAGAATAACGACTTAAGTTACATTTATCATGAAACAAAATGAATGAATAGAAAAGTTTACTTTATGAATAATCTTTTCTCTTATATAAATATTAAAGTGCTTTATAATAAATAAACAATATACGGTGTATGCTGTAAATTCTAACAAAATAAATCAAATTCTTATTACTTACAATATACAAAAATTTCAAAATGTCAGATTTGTTTAATCTTCTACAATTATGTAAATATTGTCGTCGTGTAATAAGTAATAAGAAACTACATATACAGTATGTGGGTGTATGCCAGTATAACTACAAATACATTGACCTATGAAATATGTGTAATGCTGGCATTGCATCACGTACAATATGTTTATTAATGTAAGCAATTATATTGATACTGCATGGAGATAACGTACTGACTATGTAATTAATTCGATGGATCAAATAGAATGCGTATACCATCATTAAAAAGTGTGGATGCAGTAAAGCATTTTAATATATATTTACATTATAATCGAATTCAAGGAAACACCTAGCACAAATATCAAAACGCTTGAGTTAGGTCAACTTTGAAATATTCAAAAAATTATTCAGAGTTGGCTCGTTAGAATTTATCAATGTTCCCGAAATCTAACAGTTCTGAAAACTTATAGTAGTCAGAGATACTATCTTCTAGTGTCATCAGTGAAATTTTGGATGCTCTTGTATCACTTCTGGTTTACCAGAAGTTGAAGTCAACTTTCATCAAAACATACAAAGGTACGCTTTGTTAAAAACCGATGGTTTCGAGATATTCCATTCGTTTTTCTCAAATATACGGCCAACGTAATTCAAATTTAGGCGTTCAAAACTATGCCCATATGAACAGGGCTGTCTAAAATTAACGTTAATTCAACCAAGTTCAAATCGATGAAAATCTTTTTTTTTATAGAACGCCCTGAATCCTATTTCGGAGTTATTACATATCAATAGCCCAAAAATATACTTACTCTAATCCCAAAGATAAAAATACAACAGAGTTAAGTCTGGTGATGGTCGAAGGCCACTTCCAAGGTCCATTACAAACTATTCAGTAGGCTTTAAAGACCCTTATTAATTCTTCGCAAACATCTCGCCATTAATGAAGTGCAGCACCATCAGCCAGCAGTCTCTCAAAACGTTCAATGGTAAACTTTTGGTCAAATTTTTGTAGAATAAATTTAGTTAGAAATAACAAACAATAAATTAAGACTAAAACGTTAACAATAAATGAATGCTGATGATATGCTTCTAAATGTTTAGTATGTGAATTCTAGCGAACCCAATGGTATAAATTATGACGATTAATTATTGCGCTCCTTAAAAGTTATGATTTATTTGTTCAAATAATTTTAGATCAAAAAATTTTATTTTTCCTGCATCTCCTAAAAGTTATAATTATATGTTATAATTAAGTATGCATGCTGTGTTTTTATTAATATGCATTGTATAGACATATATAATAAACGTAAAATAGTAACAAGTAGTAAAGTAATTATTATCTACTTTATCTAGTTCTTCCGATGCAACTAACTTTCTCATTAGTTATAGGCTTGATATTTGTCGTTAAATATTGGACATGTTCTATCCACAATTCCTGTGCATTCTCCATCAATATAAATCATTCTGTTTGATAAATATAAACTATGTACATATATATGTATTAGCATAGATACAATATCTATTACTTTGACATTCACGAATTACTAGGATTTCAAATATATTAAAAAGACGTACTTTTGAGATTTTCACCAAAAATTTGACTAGAAAACCGTAAAAAGGACAACTTAAAATGTCTGATAATGAATGATACAGAATTATTTACTGGATTCAAAAATGCAATGGCGTTCTATTTTAAACAGTGACTTAGTTGATATAAACGTTAATTTTAGACGACCGTATATACGTCAACATAATTTTGATGACGTATGTTTGATACTTAGTGATTCAGTTATTAACATACTAAATATGAGGTCTTCGACTGTAATACTTTCAAAAATACAGAATGTTTAACATAGTGTTACAATTGGTCGTATATTTGAAAGGAATTGAATAACTCAAAAACAGCTGATTTTTGGTATAGGGGATCTTACTAAACCGGTATTACAATAGTATAAATAATTTTGCCAATGACACTAACTCTAACTATAAGCATTGCTCTAAGTGTTAGATTTCAAGAACATCGATAAGTTCTAACGAACCAATGTCGTAAAAAATCCTGTATATATAGAATGATATGAAGTATACAAGTAGTTTTTTGTTGTAAAAATGCTCTGACACGTATTTTATGCAAAAGCACGTTTTGGCAGCAGATGCTACATTACTCGACAATGTTTGTTTCTTAAGCGGCTTACTGTACTTCTTCTATTTACCGCTATTCGATAATTCCAAATAATGTATTCCTTTACAAAGTTTCTATGAAAAAGGCGGAAACCATCTGGTAGTTAGTTGATGCTGGTGTAGATAAAATCATTGAGTAAGTACCAGGAATTGATCAAAACTGATAAGAACAAACTGAGTTTTATTTTCAACAAAGACGTTTTTAAAAACTATTAAAAATAAATAAATAAAATTAAAATTATATTTAAATTTGAATTCTATGTAAACAAATTAAATATTTTGGTCAATCAGCCCTGAAGTTACCAATTCGCAAACTCAGCACTGTCCACGAAATGCAATTTCATGGCTAAAAATGACATAACCAGTTTCAGTGTTAATACTTTTGACTGTTTGGCCTTATAATAAAAGGTAGCAACTTTAAAAATTTCCTGATGTTAATATTTTCCTTTATATTCAGCGAGCATTTAAGAGGGTCGTCTACCAGCTGATTATTTTACAGCAGTGCCATATCTACATAATTCTATAAATCGTTTCCTTGATTTTATTTCAATATAATTTGAAAATTGGGCTTCATACGCATATTTCTACAAATGTTTTACATCTACATATAAAATGTTGTCTATTAATATTCGGTATTAACTTCACCATCTCTTTTCCTGTGACAGGCCCCTACCTTGATACGGGAATCGAGATTACTCTATTAATTTTTAAATTTAATTACTGAAATTTGCTATGAGCATTCAAAATACGTCTACACATGTGTGTATAAAGACCGATTTTAAGATACGTTTTAAATAAATTATAAAAACATAATATTATGAAAAAAAATGAACCGTGGCAACATCGCCAGCTGTCAAAGGGTAGTCGGGCCTCTTAAGCATTGAATACGAACTTCATAAAATATGCCAGTAACACTCTTGTGGACACAGTTACAGAACTTATTTTGACAAAACTATTTATCGGAATTATATCGTATTCGTCTCATTTCAATAGCAACGCACTTTTTGCTTTATGTAAGACACTTTTGAATTTAGCACTAAAAATAATTTAATTATGTGTGAATTTAAATGAAAAAAATTGAACGTTTCACACGATTGGACTAAAAATATTGTGAATATCTTGTCCGCGAAATCCTTTAACGTATTCAACCTCAAGCCGCCTCGGTAACAATTTCTCTTTTCGCGATGATAATAAATTAATTATTAACATAATATTAATAAAAATAACATCCTATATATTCATAACAATAAATAAGCAGAAATTCTAATAGCAGGTGTATGAAAAAATAAATTCCTCGCATGCGCCTAGGTGTGAAAGATCAGAAAACACTGAACTTGCCAAAGGGTCAAGAACCAAAGTTATAGTTCGACAAATCCTTCAGCTGCTTAATTTTGTCATTAGAAGACTAACAATAATTGAAATGTTCTAATAATGAAATGGATATATTTAACAACTTATCGTGAACTGAAGTTTGATGATAGGACTTGATACAATATTATACAATGAGAAATTTTCCAAAGTTACAACAACAACCCTATAAAAAATCAGAAGTAATAAAGTATGACTAAGAGTGGGCTAAAGAAGATTCTTTGAATCGTTAGCTTGCTTCTAAAAATTGTAAACATATAATAAGGTTGTACGTTGTAGGTGGCAGTTTGGTAAATTCACTATCAACATTTTTACGCGAAATATTGAAGAACTTAACTACGATAATGATTAATGAAGTAGTTATAATTTTACTTTAAATGTATTTTTTGCTGTTTCGTCAGATCATTTTGTCACATAACTTCGTCCTCGCAGTACAGAGTTGCCTTAATAATAGCAGAGGAATACCATGAGTTTTTTATTAAGGTAATGCTAAAAACTAGGTTATTCTTCATATCAAAGCTCGTTTGATATCTGGTGTCATTGGATATTGGTAGCAAACTTCTCATGCATGTATGTTTATCGGTATTATGAAAACAGGTAGCAATTATCACATTTTTGTTTCTGCTTACAGTCTGTTATCTGAAACTCTGAAGTAATTCTAAAAACATAAAAATTCTTTAACGGAAATAGATAATACGTATGAAGGACGATCGTAAACAGTAAACATGTAATACGATCGAATTATTCGCCAATAAATGTGTATATATTTGCGGTTTAATGAATTTCATTAACAAGCGCCATATTACGACATATCTGTCAAGGTGAACTATAAAATCCTAATGAGAATATACATTTTGAAAAAATTAAAAATACGACGACCTATTCATTTGCTTTTAATTGAAAATTATAAATACCTAACATAATATAAAAAATCTATGCGAAAACACAATAGTGATACTGCGGCTGTGTGAATGTTGTGAAATATTTTTCATTTTATTTATATTTTTTAATCCTAACTGTATACTATTACTAACATACATATACACATTAGTTCACCTCAGAGCGGGCCATAGCAGTGTGAATTGCAACAGCGTATTCACCCCTTCGCGTTGTAGCTTGCGTCTGGCGTCGACACTCATGCATACACAATTCAGTTGAATTTAAATCGAGCAAGAGTATGGTCGGTAGCGCATATCCGTTCTGTATGCGTAATTTGCCCATATGTTCAGATTTCGTTAGAAACGATAGTAGTTATATCTCCAAAGAATTATTATTTTTGTATTCATAGCTGCTACGCAAACGGAAAAGTAATTCTAAGTAATAATAAAATAAAAGCGATTCTTAAAAGATAAAAGTAAATAAATCTGCCGTGGTACGGCTGGAATTGCCAGCAAAATACCACGAAATGATTTGTACCTTCTCTGCGGTTGTATAAACTGACATGATAACCACCTTTACGGATGCATAGACGAACACTAAATGACTCGTGATGTCGTGATCGACGAGCGATCTTGCGTGGCGCATACCTACGCGTTGCCACATCGCACTGCATTCTATGCGTCTAGTGTAACTTCCCATGGCCCGCTCTGAGGTGAACAAAAGTGTATATACTATAAACGTGTAAATAATTGATGCGCGATTTCTTGTTTACTCTAGTTGCGCTTCTCAAAAACTCATCTTTTTAATAACTATACCACCCTTCTCATCATCACAATTTAAATAATTATTACATTATTATTATTACTCTCTAGTTTCTTTTTTCTACATGAAACGCACAATTTGTTCAAATTATTCAAGGCATATGTATGCAGAATCCAGGATATTTTTCCCCCAGTACCTAATGATACAATCAAATAAATTAACTTCACGATTGATTTTGAGCTCTCACAGAAAGAAAATTTGATGTCTATTTCTAAATATTTAGATCGATAATAAAGTGAGATGACTCTGCTTCAAATTATATCGTGGTAAATGTGAGAAACTTATTAAAGTGCTAAAAATCAAAGTGAAATGAAGTATCAACATTCTGCAACGCCTATATGAAGTATGAAGTTGTATCTAGAAGAGTGCACCTGATCACTCTTTTCAATAATATTAGCCACAAGAACTTGGATAATTGTGATGATAATTCAAAACGATGTCCTTCGAAATTGCGTTTCTGTAAGGACGCTTACTCCATGCTATTGTATACAGGTTCGACAACCCAGATACTAGGCATTGTGAATAGCATTACATGCAATGATGAAATACATGTATGCGTTAGAATGACGGAGATGGCGATACGAGGTACGGTACGGAGGTACGGAGATATGGTACGGTGTTGTCACAGTCGAATTTTAGATGGGAATCTAATATACTACATACCGATCCATAACAGCGCCACTGCAGGTGTAGTATGGAAACAACATTTCAGGCGGCAATTTTAAAATGAATTTAGGTGACATTTTGCACAGATTGACGTACAGCTTTATTATATGCTTTATTATATCACTTGTCAGGTGTCATCATTGCCTTCATATCTGATGATATCATTATTTGTTAGTTAGTAAGTAGGTAAGTGTTATAAATATGGTATTTGTGTGTTGTGTGCCAAATTAGAAAATTACTTGATATGGACCCGATTAAAGTCTATAAAAATTACCGAATATGCGATGTCCATTTCAGTAATTTTTTTTATACACTGATTGCATTTGTATGTAATTTTCATACATACTAACAATAAGTACAAGAAAGTGCTTCAGCTAGCAGCCACCACAGATAAACAAGACACATTGAGTGCATAAAAGTGCAATACGCCGAAAACATTATTACGACTCGAAATTTATTTTAAAATTGCCGCCTAAAATGTTGTTTCTGTACTACACCTGCAGTGGCGCTGTTATGGATCGGTATGTAGTATGTTAGATTCCCATCTAAATATACTCTCTTATCTATGGTCGAATTATTGCATTTTGTATTCTCGTATTTGTGATATGCTGACAATTTGCAAATATCAAAAATATTTAATTGACACGAAGTTCGTTGTAATATTTTATCATTAATTATAGTTAATTTACTTATATAATAATGTCATATTTTATTATAATCACCAAAGGCCAGTAATACAACCGAACTCTTCGAAGGGATAAATAATATTTAAAATTGTTTGAATTTGATTTATTTTATGAAAAAACGCAATCAATATATTTGATTTTACTCAGTCTTGTCCTCTCTCCTTGCCGTAACTCCAGAGGTTAACCAATATGTTTCTTGGTGTGCTGAATCAACATATCATATCCATTTTTTCCATCATGTAAGAATTTGCCACAAAACGCAAGAGCAATTCATCAAAAGACACTACCTACATACGTATCCGTACGGGTTTATTAAAACTGATTTAAAAGAATTAAACGAAAACCTAAATTTTACAAAATTTGTAAATAAATAGACATATATAAGATAAAGTTTTCGCTGTTTTTAAAACTTCTTACAGGCTTTGCCCTTTACATCTCGCTATCTTAGCTTCTCAGAGCAATTCTCAACAGTAGTCCGCTATTATACTGGTATTAGTTAAAATTGATGGGAATGAAAACAGCACTATAACGCCTTCGTTACATCTTCTTCACGTTCTTTAATAAAGAATTACGTTCAGTTAAAACATGAACGAACTGAAGTTTATGCTATTTATTATTTAATGTATTGGATGAAAAGATATGAAATATCTTCTAATGACATGCTGTTGACTTATTATGTGTACATTTGCGTAACATTGACTTCAAGACAAAGCAACGTACAAGACTTTTTACGAGGTTGTGCACGTTTTCACACAGGTTTCAAGAAATTACACAGAAAAGCAAGCTTACATGGCGGTTTGTAAAAAAGCCATATATGATGTGTAGAAACGGCTATTATTTTCGAATTCAGCATACTAAAAAGCATAAAAATATGACGACTTCATGAACAGAATTTTCCCATTGCAGACCTGTATTATTGTGATTTCAGCAAGTCAAATTATTGATTGTTCTAATGAGGGAATTTCATCACGATTGAACGAGAAATAAACGCACAAAAAAAATGAGTCCTAAAATTTTGTATTTATTCAGAATTATTAAAATTATCATTTTTGATTATACTTTAAATTATCTATCAAACTACTTTACGAATTTCAATATAAAAAATTAATTCCTTATGACCAATTGTAAATAAAGGCAATACTAAATGATGTAATCGAGTTGCGACTAAAATTTAGAAGTATATAATGATATATAGAATATAAATAGAAATATCTACCGTCAACATTCGCAGGTTTCGTCATAGAGTTACTGTTTCTCATTTATTTCAAGATTACTGACATCTAGGTCAAGGTAACACCACAGATAAGTGAACACACCAAAATTTCTGCAGGTAGCAATAAAGAAAATAATAAATACATTCTGCAAGAAATATGCTTAAATATGATACTTTTATAATTTATTTATAAGTAACCAGCGATAGATATACATATGTAAAGATATCTACGGCAAAAATAAGAAGCAACGTTGTTGACAGACGCTACAAATTTCATCCTATTTTTGTTTAAGACTTCAATTTATATATGTATGATATAAACAGAAGTATCGAACAGTTGCAAACATATTTTCTTAATGTTTGTTATTTATTAAACAAAACTTGACTAACTCAATCTTTTTAAAATTTCATACATACATACGTTAATTGTACCTATTTGATAATTCAAGAAATTACCCTTCATAGAAAGTAACGCCTGACAAAGCGAAGGCTTACATAGTTTCACGTCACTAGGATAATTAACGCACTTACAAAATTATGTGTTTATGTCACTACAAAGGCATATTAGTCTCTAAATTCTTCTTATTCTTTATTAAGCCTATTTTACATGTCTTGTTTGACAACAAATTTGATAAACCTTATTTAAGAATATTTGTAATAGATAGTAACGAAGTTATAGATAAACTTAATTACTTAACTACACCACGAGAGTTGCAGTGAAAGCCAGGCAAGCGATACAGCTTACGGAGTCACTGCAACTAAGCACCCACCACATTAAAAAAAAATCTAATTTCAATTCTAAATTATACGAACAACATGTCCAAGTAGAAGAAATATTGTTGGTCAAACATTGATGAAAAGTAGAACAGGATTAATTTTGAGTTATCGTACTTTCATGAAATTTTATGTATTATGCAATTTTGTTTGACAAAAAATAACAAGAATATTTATTTTATACAAACAGTGCAATTGTTCTATGAGGGTAGTATTGTCTCGTACGTAAATTGCTAAACAACTGTATGTATTTTATAATTTTAATAAAATAGAGATTTACGTAATAAAAGTAAAATGTCTTATAAGAATTCTATTTAATCTCAGTCTCATATGTTTATTTAAAATGATTGTCGCATGTTTTGCATGTATATGTACGAGTATTTATGCCAATATTTATATTCTAAAAATATTTATGACATAAGACGAACTTAAAAAAATGTATAGAAATACACGCATAAATTATTACTTAAGATTTACTTGACATATTTTCTAGTCTTCGTTATTTGTGCGGCACACTAATAGTCACATAGAAAACAAAGCATCTACGCATATTCATACGTTTCATATTAACCGTATTTGATGTCATGCAACGAATAAAGGATGAATACGGAATGTGCACTTCTGCATATTACCTATTATTGACGAGTGATTTAATATGCAATCTCCACGCAAATATAAAAATATAATTTTCTTTATTTCTGAGGTTATATACTCCTAATAAATACCTAATAAATTTCCAAAATTTTTCCGTACTGAATCGGCTAATTCACTTAACTTCTCAAGTTTAATTATTGCATTACGTCATTAACTCTCTTCTTTGAATATTTGAAATCAGATATGTTCACATTTATATAAATCAAGGTACATATATTCTAGAAGTGATTATCTGTACTTGACATCTTGAAGAATTGAACCCTGAAATTTAGTATAGGTGTTTACCATTATAAACGTTTTTATGTGGATTGATGACATTGTACTACTTTCTCTTTTACTAAAAACTTGTTATCTTTTATTGTAAATAGAACGTTTGGTACTGTGAGGTACAGCTGTCATGACCACTGTAATCACTGCGCCAGTTGTCCATCTGTAATCGGCTACTAATTTCGATGAACTACTTACTAGCAAGACTCGCGACCTAGACTGCCCAAGCTTACACAATGCCAATGGGTCCCATAGTACCAGAGAAAATAGTAAAAAATGTTATCATTTTCAAAACTCTTAACTTATACACCAACATTTTAAACACATGCACAAAAGTATGTATGGGATAATAGGAAAATGCTTACTTAATAATTGAATAATTATTAATAAGGAAAAGTTCTATCAGCAATATTATTCTAAACGCGGACGTTCTGGACATTTATTTTGTTGATTTGACTGTAATGCTTCTAGGGAATTTTTTCTAGAAATTAGATATACTTCCAGCATATCACATCTGTTTAGATGAGTAAATAGCATTTTCAAAGCAATAATTTAGCAATGACTAATAGATAATCACAAAAAGCTATTTATTTAACAACTACTAGAGAAACCTGTACATATGTGACTATTTTTTACACAATTTTCGATCATTGCTCACTTGCACACTATTTTGACAATTATTAAAAAGTACCAGCGATTTTTGTTTGTTTATGTTTAAGTTTACAGTAGTAATGTAATAATAATATTTTGTTTAAAATATTGTTTCTCTGGAATATCAAAAATATATAAGGCGTTCTATTATAAAAAGTGTTTTTCTGTTTTCATCATCTCAATAAAAATAAAAAAACATTACCAACTTACTACTTTAACAAATTTTGTAGCTGCAATTATAATAAAGTTAGAAATGGTGAACATTTAAGTTTAGATGAAATATATATAGCCGAAATGCTTTAAGTATATGCCAAACAAAGTTGAAGAACAATTCAAAAAGTTCGAGAACAATTATGATAGTTTATTTGTTTAAATCAAACTACGCAGAAAACAAACGAGAGGGACTTAAAAATAAACTATCGTTAGTAAAATCGTAATATAAGATGGTAAAAATAAAGAACGAAGTAGGAAAACTGATCTATCCAATCTAATTACCTGCAATGACAATGTTAGGATAATTAACAGCACCTGTTAGGTATAGGCAGAAAAATATATATATATATATTATATATATATATATAATTTTTCAATACCTACCAGATGTAGGTATCTTATCTTCTAAAAAAAATAACATTTGCCTATAGGTCATTCTTGTGAAAAGCAGCAAAAAAAAACTTATGTGTGACAATTTATATGAATAGCGCATTAGTGTTTTCGTTCTCCTAGGTCTTATAGCACAGTAGTTATTCAATTAACAGCGAAACACGTGCTGACATACCGTATACACAATACATAATAAGGTAAAATAAATACAGGGTGGTTCACCGGGAACTGCAACGATCGTTTGTGGGAAAACTATAGCTATGATCTGAAATTGTGGCACTATACTAAAGTCGATGGGCGCCACTCGCCTAAAATATTTTCAAGATGGCGGCGCTTCGGGATATACCGGAAGTGAGCACCAACTTCGTTATTTTAAATAGAATACCCTCTATATTGACACGTTTTTAGATTCTACGTGAAATGCTAAATATCTTTAATGTATAATGTCATATACCTAAGTTTAACCCTTTTTGACTTATTTACATTCCTATACTAAATTTGACGTTTGCAGGCAGATAATCAATTGCACTTTTTCCATATAAAGATTAGTTGTAGTGGAATAAAGATGTCGGGTGAACACGACCTCTGGTTAAATTAAACTCGAATTTCTCATTGACCAATATTTCGTTAATTTCTAACAACCGCCACTCCCTGAAGATATAAAGATTAGTTTATAATTTATTTTGTAGTAAGGTTTCTCAAGTAGGTGACCTAATTAAATACTATTTGTATAAAATTGTTACAATTATTCATACAGAGTGTTCGAAATATACGTCTGAAAATGAAATCGGACAAATTACCGAAAGTCAATTTTTTTTTAATGGAAAGTGCAATTTTTGTAATTTTATCTTGTTCGGCATTAAAAACAAGGGTAACTTTGTATAAGCATGTCTATTGTCTATTAAAAATGGATAGTTTTCGAAATATTGGCAAGTTAGTATTTTTATCTTCTACACTACGTACTATTTGCATTAGTTTTTTTTATTAGTTAGCCATGACAGCATTTACAAAATTATAAATTGCCAGTTGTCGAATAAAAATCATTTACCCTATAATAATTACAATAAGTCATACCGGGGCGCTTAAATTATACAAAGATGTCTCGAGGTTCAAGGGCGCCAGTTTGAGCATTTATTTAAATAATTGTTTTTATTTAGTTATTGCGCGTATTAATAAGTTTTCTACATAGATGGTTTCATTATTTTCGTTATTAATAATTGATTTATTTCTCTGGATCTCTGCTCTTGCGAACACAAAGTTTCTAAAGTTTTCTTTAATACGTATACTGGAATTGTAAAGACGGTTTCCGTTTTTGAGGTTATGGAGTTGCAAATGTATCACATGTTATTGAAATAACTTTATTACATCCCCCATAAATAATAAACAAATTTCAATAATCATTGTTTGTATAATTTAAGCGATCCGGCATGACTTATTGTAATTATTATAAGGTAAATGATTTTTGTTCGACAACTGAAAATTTATAATTTTGTAAATGCTGTCATGGCTAACTAATAAAAAAAGAACTAATGCAAATAGTATGTAGGTATTGTAGAAAATAAAAATACTAACTTTCCAATATTTCGAAAACTATCCATTTTTATAATAGACATGCTTATACAAAGTTACCCTTATTTTTAATGCCGAACAAGATAAAATTACAAAAATTGCCACTTTCCATTAAAAAAAAATGGACTTTCGGTAATTTTTCCGATTTCATTTTCAGACGTATAGAATAATTGTAACAATTTTATACAAGTAGTATTTAATTAGGTCATCTACTTGAGAAACCTTACTTCAAACTAAATAATACGCTAATCCTTATCTGGAAAAAGTGCAATTGATTATCTGCCTGCAAACGTCAAATTTAGCATAAGAAAGTAAATAAATCAAAAAGGGTTAGACTTAGGTATATGACATTATACATTAAATATATCTAGAATATCACGTAGAATCTAAAAACGTGACAATATACAGAGTATTCTATTTAAAATAACGAAGTTGGTGTCTACTTCCGGTATATCCCGAAGCGCCGTCATCTTGAAAATATTTTAGGCGAGTGGCCTCCATCGACTTTAGTATACCTAGTGCCAAAATTTCAGATCATTCCTGGCTATAGTTTTCCCACAATCGATCATTGCAGTTCCCGGTGAACCACTCTGTATACAAAAATAGAAAATACATATACTAACTCGACATTTTGCTACTAATGCAAATGTTCGCAACGTTCTGCACTGACCGAAATGTATCGTCTAGCTGATCGTCGTCTGGACGATATTTTTAGATAGTTATTGAGTTTACTTTCGAATATGTAATTAATTTAGTTGTTTTTTAGTTAATGTATTATGTATATTCAGTACTTTGTGCATCTTATGTTACATGTTTGTCCACTAATTAGACATTTCTGTTGGGCAATAAACAACTATTATTATTATTATATTTTTCAGACCGGATCAGCACTTATAATTCAGAAACCGTAAAAAATACAATCTAATATGCCTAATAATGAATGATAGAGAATTATTAAGTGTATTCAAAAATGCAATAATATATAGGGTGTTCCATTTAAAAAAGCAAACGTTAATTTTAGACGGGCCCCTGTTGATATAGACATAATTTTGAAGGCGTAGATTTATTGCGCTGTATTTCAGCTAGTAACATGTCAAATATCAAGAATTCACCTGCAATGGTTCCATAAATACAGAATTTTTAACATAACGTTGCAGTTGGCCCTATTTTTGAAAAAAGAAAATGAATAACTCAAAAACAGCTGATTTTGAGTATAAGATATGTTAAGTTTTGATGCAGAATTGCATAGGCAATCTAAAAAACTCGGAAGTGATACAAAAGCGCAAACAGTTTTGCCAATGAGACCAGATGTCACTATCCGTAACTACAAGTTTTCAGAATTGTAGGATTTGAGGAACATCGAAAAGTTCTAACGAACCAGTTCCGTGAATAAACCTCTATAGCTAACAAATTTGAATGCAGTTCTCTTTCTTCTAATAAATGATCTACAGTGAACAATATGTATTAGTGACTCTCATTCGCGTTGTTGTTTCGCACACGTCGGACTTTCAAACGACTATGGGCATTTATATGGTGTTAAACTTTAGACACACATTTTCTTCCGTTGTGGCATTTATTTCATTTTACTGGGAATGGTCAAGGTTACCTAATCTTTTTATAGTCCCGTAGAATGCGTCTACGAATTCCGCAATAACCTAACAGTGCGTCACCCTTGAATTGCCAAGAATATTAAAAATGTCTTTAAGATATAATACACTGGACGATATATGTATAAGGAAATAATTCATATTCATATATTGTACATTATGAAATATGAAGTAGTTTTTTATGTAAGCATGCAAACATTGTAATTGGTCTACTATAATTTTACAACGTGTGAATTTTGTTTAGTATTCATTTAAAATTATATAATACAATTTTTAGCGCTGTGTGAAATTATGTACTTACCTGTCTACAAAATAATATGATCATCTATAGCTATATTAATTCTTCGAAATACTTAAAATTTTAACATTCTTAACCAGTATAAAAACGTAGAATATTTATTAGTGTAGATACTACTACATACTTACCTCAGCAGATTATTTACACCAATGTTCTTACTTATAATATTATATTTCATTTCAATTATTTCAAGTAAAACTATGAAGTGGCAGGGTATGGATCATGGTCATGTGTTATGATTTATCACATAGTTTATTTATTTGTAATCTCTATTTCTATTGTTCTTAGAATTTTTTGTTTTACTTGCTTCAGTTCTATATCTGAATTAATTCTTTTATTTTGATTAATTCTTTCCGTTCTTTTTATGTATAGATATGAGTCACTTATGATAATTAATTAATTATAATATTATTACTGACATAATATTATAATTACGTATTATACTGTTTCTAGACAGATACGTATGTATTGTATAGATACCTACCATTTATTTTTAGTCATAATTTGATGACATATTCAATCTTTTACTGTGCGGATTATACATATGTATATAAAACAAACAAAAAACGGATATATCCGGTTTCAAATCACAATATTTTTTGTCTGATATTGCCATTGTATTCCAATTCAACGAATGAAACTAATTGTTAAAAATATTACATACTTATCTACTAGATAATAAAACCGCCCTCTGGTACTGAATACGTCACGTTTAGCATCCCGCCCACTTTAGGTAGTATTTCATTTAAAAATTAATTTACTGCACATACGAGTAACTGCATCTTTATTGTATTCTTGAATGTGAGCCGTTCTAAATATCATGATTATTCGTATATGTTAGCAGTCTGCTGAAACCATTTTCATTCTACAATATTTGAGTGAATATTTTCTTCGTGTTGCTACTATCTGATCTATTATTTCAATATTTAGCGATAATAAATTGTTCCAATGTGCTCCCTGTGATTATTAAATTCAAGACGGCATACTTCAACAATGAATTATAGGACTCTGTGTATAAAACTGAGTGTGTCGCAGGATATGCAACAGTTTATTAGCTTACACAATTTTGACATTGTTGCGATTCAGAAACGTGACTTGATGCTGTTTTTAGTAGTGATTTGGTTAATATCGATGGTTTTAGATTTGTTCGTAAGGACGGGGATGCGCGTGGCGGAGGACAGAGGGGGGCGGAGGGGGGGGAGGTTGGTTTATATATTAGATGTTGTTTCAGATTCAGTGTTATAGATACTGCTGATTCTATCGAGCAGTTGTGGGTGTCAATAAAACTTCACGCAACTTCTTTAGTAATTGGGGTATGCTATAAACCTCCACAGTTCGATTTTCTCTGAATCTGAATTGGAAGACGCGGTGTCCTTTTGCTCCTCACTTTCAGATGACGTGTTTCTATGTGGCGACACAAACATAGACCTAATAAAAAAGATAATGCTCCTTCCTCATTGCTTGTTGAGTTCATTGAATCTCTTAATTTAACTCAACTTATCAATGAACCTACCCGCGTCACGAAACCTACTACTACCTTAATTGATCAATTTTTCACTACTAATTTTACGCTAGTTTGCAACTCGGATGTAATTGATTTTAGTTCTTCTGACCATGATACTATCTACTGTACAATCACGCTTAATAAACCCAAGTCTCTCGCCTGCACCATTACCTTCCGTGATTTCAGCTCTATTAATGAGGAACTCTTTTTAACGGACTTAAGACTTCTGCCTATACACCATATTTTTTGACTGCCCGACATTGATGACAAAGTGCGCTACCTCAACGCTAGTCTACTTGCATTATTTGAGTTTCACTCCCCACTCTTAACCAGAACCTTTAACAAACCGCCGTGGTTGACTTCGAATTTAAAACTACTTATGAAATTCCGTGATAGGGCTAAATCTAAGTATAGGAGAACGAGAGTGAATACGGATTGGAATTACTACAAAAGTCTTAGGAATCTCTGTAACGCTACTTTGAAAACAGAAAGAAGGGCATTCTTTGAATCCATTAGCAATATTGGCTCCACTCAATATCTTTTCAAACACTTGGAGTATCTCAACTTAAAACCTATGCGTAATCAAGTCATTCCGGATAATCTTGCTGATGTCGATCAGATAAATAATTACTTCGTTAATTGTTTACCGAACCACACCCCTCCTGCAACTGATCCTAGAGTAAATAACCAGGATTCCTTAACCGTATCTTTTACATTTCAACCGGTGGAGGAACGTACCATATGTAGTATAATAAATAACATCAGATCGAACTCTGTTGGCATTGATGGTATTTCAATCAAAATGATTAAACGTTGTTGCCCCTACCTCATACCATACATTGCCCGCATTATAAATGTATGCTTGACTAAAGGTGTTTTCCCCCAATGCTGGAAGCATGCGGTGGTGTTTCCTTTGTCGAAGTGCACTGATGCCCGTGCGTATAGCGATTTGAGACCAATAAGCATTGTACCGGTCCTATCAAAAATTCCCGAGAGAGTTATTTTTCGACAAATGGAGACGTGGAGCGTCGCTGCCTGCTCTCACCAACTCAGTCTGGATTCCGCAGGAATCACAGCTGCAAAACCGCTCTCACCAAAATAACTGATGATATTCTAACCGCTAGCGATGCGGGGGGCGTATAACCGTGCTTGTACTGCTGCATTTTAGCAAGGCTTTCGATATGGTTGACCACGAGATCTTAAAATCCATTTTGTCGTCGTGCGGCTTCGGCCAATCTACATTAAATCTACTTACCAGCTTCTTAAGTAATCGCTGCCAAAGTGTACAGATTGGACCTAATAGATCACAGCCATTGCCCTTGCGCAGAGGTGTAGTCCAAGGTTCGATACTCGGCCCTCTGCTCTACTCGCTATACGCACGTAACATTGGTGAAGGAGTCCGCTTTTGTTCGATTCACACATACGCAAATCTATTTATCATTTCATCCTAGTGATTGGGAGCAGGCCGCATCCAGGCTAAACTCTGACCTCCATTCCATCCTGCAGTTCTCAGACCGATTAAATAACTTGTGGGCGGGGACTCGATCACAGCATTAATTTGTGTATCAATATTAGAATCTAGCCATTTTGTTTAATCAATTTTATGCATTACATGGTTTAGGTGTAAGATCAATGATAAACTGAACCTCGCCATGAGATTGCAAATAAATACATACATACAATCGAGATAGATTGTTTCTGTACTTTTCTGTATTTCTTACATTTGTTATTTGCAATAAAGACTCTATTATTATTATTATTATTACTAATACTATTATTATATTATAATCCATAGGCTGTATTAATAGTGTCACACCATCCGAAGAAGGAGCGTCACCAATTAGAAGCCTGACACATTGTGTCGTATTATTAGTATGCAAAAAATAAGTAAAGGGCAGACTTTTTTTGTTTACTTCAGAAGTGAATTGCGTATAAGCCAGTCCTTGAAAATGTTTGTGTTTATCCATACACTTGTGTTTATGAACAGCTGCATTAACGAAATTAGACTATCTATTTGGCTATTTTGCGTATCTAATTAGGAATAGATTCATTTTGCGTAAGCTAGCCTTACTTGTACCATCTTTGGCAAATTAAATGCGAATTTTTCAGCGAGGAATTTCCATTTAGTAAATAAAGGCTATACTTTGAAGAAAATTTAATTTCTCTAAAGTAGAGTAGTGCTGCTTCACTTTAAAGCAAAGCCTTTATTTACAAAATTAACATTCCCTGATAAAAAAATCGCATTTAATTTGCCAAAGGTGGTACAACCAAGGGCAAATTCGGGTTACCAAATTTGGTTCCTGAAACATTTCCTCACAAAGTGAAACGCACATACAGGTAATATAGGATAGAACTTTTCAATTGCAATTTGTTGTGAAGATCTACCAGTTCTGACTGAGACGACAATTTCTCTCCTGTAATTTGTAGATGTTAAACTTCCAATCTCTTTTTAACACCTTTCAAGGACCCAACCCATAACTGACGTTAAAATCGCGTATCCTTTCACAGAAAAATAGTTCTTTTTGCCGAACTATTTCAGCGATAATAGCAACCCTCTTTCGGCATTGTTTAAAAAACCGTTTTTACGTATTTTTATTTCAATTTTTTGATCTTCGCAATTTGCTAATATATATTTTTAATGGTACATATTGTTATTGTTTTCAATTCTCAACATTGTTAATTGTTTTATACTATATTTTTTGAAATAGCACTCACACTTAAACATAATCTTGCTTATAATAAAATTACGCAGCTGGAAAATTGACTTTTTTTAAATTTTATATTGCTAAAAAGGAATGTAATTTGACATTAAATCTGTTACTCGTTTGCAGCGATTTCGAAGTTATTAAATTTTAGAGCTACGCAAAATATGCACTTAACGATTACGACTCCCGTAAACCAACAAGACTACGTGCCTCAGAATTCATAACTGCGCAACAGATACTGATGTATAAGTACATATATTGAAGTTGTACCTTTTATTTACTCATCCATCTGTGAATATAACATCTTATATAACTATTAAGTTTAATCAATAGTTACTTTATATTTGCTTTATAGAATCTTAAAATAATCTGAATATATTAATTTGTTATATTTGTTACAGTTACTGGAAATGTTGAAATTTTACTCTCGCTTCGAAATTAGCGATGAAACAGGCGATCCATTGACAGATCACGATATGACCCAACTTCACTATTCCAAAATAACATCACTGCAAGTAAGTAAAGTTCCAGAAGACGTGAATGTTATTGTAATTCTAAAACACGTGCAAAAACATGTTATAAATTCAATGCCATTAATTCTCTAAATACATTACAAAGTTAGATTAGATGGAAATAGCAGACTCCTGATGCATGATTTTAAAAACAACATATATCGTGATGAATAAAAGGAAGATGTAATCTAACATGGTTAAAGTCATTGTATATGCAATTAAGTTTAACATCAAAAGAAACCGTATACATGTAAATTTTCAAGTATGTATATGCCAAATATTTATTATATTGTTGAAGATACAGATAATAAAATTGGTACTGCAAGTATTTGGTCAGTAGCGTGTGCGACTAATAAGTAGGTACAAAGGATTTAGCAAGTAGTCCGGGAACCGTCAATTAGCTTTCCTTCTACGAGTTGAACATGTATCTCGTTTTCGTTACTGTGTTTCTTTTGTTAGCATTTTTCATAATAATTTCGCGGAAAGATTTAATTCATGTTGGAGCTAAAATTATTTGTTAAGTTTGTGGCAAAGCTTTCACATTACGAAATAAATTCGAATATAATAAATACGAGAATAGTGTACACCACGAAACTTGAAAAATCGAACTGGATTGAATAACAAAATTATATTCGAATTAAGATTAATATTAATTACCTTCACATATACAATTTAATTTATTAGATAATAGCCATTTTACTATTTCTGAAATAAGTACCCAACATGGAAGTTATCTAATTGGACAATCTTAAGAAAAGCTATAATTCCAATTCGGGATCAAATTTGAACCAGTTTAAATCAAAATTAAAAATACAAGACTGTGGTCACGTGTAAGTACATATGTATATTATATACCACATAACGAACATGGTTGCCTGAAAAACTGGAAGCTGCGAATATTATTTACATGCATTACTTGTCAAACATTTAGACAGTTTCTGATGCACATACTACTAATAATAACCGATATGTCAATGTGTAAAAGAGTTTTTTTTTAATGCGACATAGAAAAGTTGACACGTAATGTTGGTTTTTAAACCGAACACGTTATAGATATATGTAATTTTATTAAATCAAATCTATAATAAGTGGTAACTCTTAGGGCTCGCATACTTTAATAACATGCAGAACATTTAACAATGATCTCAGAAATATTAAGGTTGATACATTTATTGCGTAATATAAGTATTCAGGCAAGAAATTAAAAATGTATGTATAAGCGAAAATACTAGACCACACAACCGATATCAATGATAATTATAGTTTTAACGTGAACGTTGTAAGTTGAAACTTAATAAAAATACCTGAAGGTATAGTAATAAAATGATTACATAGTGAGCTGCTAAATTATGAACAACAATATTAATTCTTTTTCTACGAAATAAGCGAGATACCGCGAGTTTTATTGGTGACAAGAAATATTGACGTTAGATTGAATTTCGTAACTATCAAGTATATGTAACTAATGAAATCGTAGACTTTTATTAAATGTCTCCTTCATACCGTGCAGCACTTATTGGCAATTTGATAACTCGTTTAATTGTAAAAAATTCAAATCAACATGCTGATAACTCATCTAATAAAATTTGTTTAAAGATTAACAAACTAAATTTTAACAGGGTTGTGAATGTCTTTGAGAGACTGAAACAAAATGTCATTAATTGGGGACCATTTAAAAAATCGAGAGCAAGAAACTATAAGATTAAAAATTAACAAAACAGTATATAAATCTAATTGAAATAACTGTAGTAGCAAATCCTTGACTATTAAGATACTTATGAACTAGGACAAAATTTTATGAATTATGTTAATACGGATTCAAATATTCATATACATATGTACATACACACGAGGGAGCGTTTTTATATTCGCAGAATGGGGGATAAGGGGTGGAAATAAAAAAACCAAATTATTTTTCTTTTTCAATATATTCACCTGCGAGACGGATACATTTTTTACATCTTTCAATTAATTTATTTATACTCTCATAAAAAAATGATTTCTCTTTATCTGCAAAATACGCCGAAACTGCGTCCTTGACTTCATCATCGGCAGTAAATTTTTTACCCCGCAGCTCTTTTTTCATTTTCGGAAACAGGTAATAATCACTCGGGGCCAGGTCTGGGCTGTAGGGTGGGTGATTCACAATTTCGAAGCCCACCTTATGTAGGGCAGCTAACGCAACGCGGCTCTTGTGGACGGGCGCGTTGTTGTGCAAAAGCAGCACACCTTTCGTCAATTTTCCCCGTCTTTTCTCTTTAATGGCTTCTTTTAGTCCCTCTAATATTGAAGCGTAATATTCTCCGGTTATAGAAACACCTTTATCTTTGTAATCAATCAACAATATTCCTTCCGAGTCCCAAAAGACCGTTACCATGAGTTTCCCAGCTGATTGTGACACTTTCTTGGGAGGTGCTGTGCCCTTTTTATGCCACTGCATGGAGTCTTGTTTGGACTCAGGTTCATAATGATGAACCCAAGTTTCGTCTCCAGTAACAATTCGACTCAATACACCATCCTTGTCTTCATTACAGAGGTCCAAAAATGCACGCGAACACTCTACGCGCTGTTGTTTTTGCGGCGGCGTGAGCATTCTCGGCACCCATCTTTCGCTGACCTTAGATGTGCCGAGATGATCGTGTAGGATTTTAAATATTGTTGTATCGGATACTCCAACCATTTCTGCGAGTTGTTTCTTCTTTAGTCGAGCATCTTCGAGTACAATTTTTTCAACTTTTTGGATAAGTGCTCGCGTGGTCACCTCAATGCTCCTGCCCGGCCTCGGGTCGTCTTCAAGGGATTCCCTTCCTTGTTTAAATAAACTATGCCACTTGTACACCATGGTTTTTCCTGGACAAGAGTCGCCGTAAACCAATGACATCTCATTCATTATGGTCGCGACTGATTTTCCTTGCCTGGTAAGGAACTTTATAACGGCACGATATTCGATTTTTTCCATATTTCACTTTTCACTCCTGATTATGTTACTTGGTTGACGATAGCTCAAAGACTAACTATCTAATAACAATGAAACTTCGTATTTATACTAATTATGAGTCGCTGCACAGGCCACGCTCCCAATGCGCCTAATCACCCCCTACAACCCGCTCATTCCGCGAATATAAAAACGCTCCCTCGTAATGCAGTATGGAGTATTACAAAATTAAATTTAATTAATACTTTGCTTTAAACCATTAATTATTATTACAGGTTAATATTTTCTAAAAATGTCTTTTGCTTATAATTTATTAATGATTTATAATAAAATAGATACACTGTTCTAATTCGTTATTAGAATTTCTTGATATTGCCTTTTGAGTAATCTATAATTAATAAGATTTTATTTCAGTTTTCATTTTTGAAGTTCTTTCATTTCTGTACACATGTCTTTTAAAATGTGTTATAAATACGAGAATTTATTTTACAACAACAAGAAATTGTTTGTTACAAAACATATTGTAGTCTTAGTATTCTTTTCGTACTTGTAACAATGCAATTAATAAAATTGGTACAATTTTTATTTTCCCTGCAACAACACACAAATTATTATCACTTTTGTGCACGCGACCAGCAGGAATACCTGAAAATTTTCTGAGATATAGAAAAACTTAACGAACCATAAGTCTACACATAAAGTAATTCAAAACGTAAAGTAAAACACGGATAACGACAATAATAATAATAAATAAATAAATTTTCTAACTGGTTTGATGTGACCAGCGTTTCTATTGAGGTATTCTATAATTTGGCGGCGCACTCCCACAGTTGTGGCTATTCGAATACCATCAGATAGCTACAGATAGCTCATCCCATGTAAGTATGTAAAATCACACAGGTTGTATAGATGGCAAGCGTTTGCTACATCTTCTATATGAGCCGGTTCCAAACGGGTATCCATTCAAGGTGAAATACCGTGACGGATTTCGTATTCTCACGAGCTATCTGCATATACTTATCTGTGATGGTGGGTTGCAGTAACTCCATAGGCGGTATAGCTTGTATGGCTATAGTAGGTAAACTATGTGCCTATGAGCACAGTCATTCGTCGTGGACAGCCCGTATAAGGTGTATTTTGACAGCTAAAACCTGTCAAATTGCCATAATTATGACAATTTGGTGGTTTTACACAAGTTTTAGCTGTCAAAATATAGCTTATACAGGGTATCCACGTCGAATGACTGTGCTCATAGGCACATAGTTTACCTACTGGCTATCACTACAACTCCCACGGTGTAGTTTTTGTGTATGTATAAATATGTTGAAATGACTTTGTGACAGCATTAAACCGCCTTTTAGAATACCGCGCACTTTGCTCCCAACAGCGAATGGTTAGTCGACCGGATTTCAATTCTCTGAGAAAAACACGCCACAACGATAGTTAGCCGCCTAACTACAGATGCAACTATCGACCCGATTAACTTAAAACACAACTTAAATACGTACGGCCAGTAGTTATTTTACATATTGATTTACATTTTTAAAAATTGTTAAATATCTTAGAAACGGCTTAGCTCAGGTATAGAGAATATAACAGTAACTTGCTTTTATTTAGTTGGCATCATCGAAATGTGCAATTGTATACACCATGTTTTAAATTTTAATAACTTAACTTTAGAACGTGCTCTCAATGGACTTACATGCATTAATATGGAAGATATCAACAATTATGTACAAAAATCTTTGAACAGCCTTTTAACTAGTATCTTGTTGGAGATTTTTGGTGTACTAATATGTGGATTGTTCATAACTGACAGAACGTACGTAGAAATGTTAAGAAATATAAATCGATCATTGGAAGAACGGCTACAATGTTGTTTGATCTTTTTGGTGGACATTTTGAACATTATATTGCGAACATTTGGCTTAAATGATTAAATTAATTACCGATATAAGTTTAATATTTTGTAGTTGTGTTGTATTTAACAAGTTTATAACAATTTATGATTTACATTTAATAGCTTTTTACTGCCACTTTTTCATGGCTTCATTGCAAATAACTAAATATATGGTGTTTCGTATACATAAATACAGTTTTTTTCTATGATACATGAAATATGTGTGAAGTATATCATAGAAGCTAAATTTGCAATTGGATTTATAGACTGAGATTTAAAGCATTCAAGTTGATACTACTTTCCGATTATCCGGAAGTATGTAATATTTATTTCAAAATATTTTCGAATGATAGTTCACACTCAACCATATGGAACTACAAATTTTTGTTGTAAAATTTTCTTTTGTTTGTATAATTCTTCTAATAGGCCATTCTCACCAATTACTCTGTATAATATAAGATCAGTCAGTATCTGCACTACCTGCCGAATTAAATAACCAAAAAAAAACTATATAATTCCAGCCAAATACATACCTAATGTTATTTCTTCGAACAAAAAGTTTGTAAATAAAAATGTTTATTGTATTAGTAATTTCCGACATGAGTTTATATTTTAAAGAACTGCACAACCAGAAAGTATTACTACTAACTAGATATTTATGCATGTATGCGTCATTGTCATTACGGAAATCCAATTTCTATACTAACGTAAAGGCAGTAGTAAATATTTGATAATAAATTTTCAATATTTACAGCGGAAAACGAATCTCTTTCAGAAGAAAACCATCAACGTTGATTACCACAAAACAAATAATAAGTGTTTGCTTATAAACCATGAATAAACCTAATCCTTAAGTAAGTCTTCCCATAAAATGTATCTGAATTTATTGTATTGTATTTACACAATTTATTCATGCTTGGTCAATTGACATATTTAGTGTAGTAACAAGAGTACGCAATGACACGAGTTGCTTACATCTGTAGAATAATCTGGCGGTTATACGTAACAAGTAATAAGGTTTTTAGTAAATTTATCAACTACGTAGATAATTTGAGTTTGCGTATTATGTTCTAATGTCGCCTTATTTAACCAACAATGAAAAGAAATTTAGTAAAATATTGGGTAAACAACTTCAACGTCTATATAAATGTAATTGTAACTACTAAATTTAAAGCCGATGAAGTTCCACTAATTGATAGCTGGAGTTGATAGAAAACCTAAGGTGTATTAATTCATTTCTTGATAATAGCTCAATTCTAACCTAAAAATTATTACTTAATTAGAATTATGAAATTATAAAAGCAGACATTAACACATCGCTGATAAGGATTTGTTTTTCACACTTTATTAATTTAACGATGAACTGACTAAATTAACATTTATTCTTATAACAATTGTTACACGAAAAACATCATACACAAAAATATTACACACACACATTACATTACACTACATGTATTTATATGAGTAGTGTCTAAGGTATATACATTTTGTATTACCAACTGTGTCTAGTGACACGTCAACCTCAACACTCCTCCTTGATTATACATTTGGTTTATTAAATGTTGAATCACTTACTAAAATTACATTACATTGGTTTTAATTCTTAATCTTTGAAATATTTCTTTACACAAAGGTTTAGTGAAAATGTCCGTTACATTTTGACAAGATTGAACATAAGCTATATCAATGATATTGTCATTTATCAAGTTCCTTAAAAAATGATTTCTTATGTCTATATGTTGTGTGCGTTTTGAGTTCTCGAACGTTTTTAACATCGAAATAGCACTTTGGTTATCACATAACAGCACGGGTTTACAATCTTTCTTGAAACAACTTATTATTCCTTTTATATTCACTAGTTCTTGTGCAACTGCTGCGGCTGCGATATATTCGCTTTCACAAGATGATAGTGCCACACAACTTTGTTTCTTTGAGAACCAACAAACTGGGTTGTCATAATAAAACACAATTCCCCCACTTACACTCTTTCTGTCTTTAACGTCAGTTGCCCAACTTGCATCACAATACCCGACTAATGAACATTTTTCATTGTCGGTTTTCTTGTATACCAACCTTTGTTTCTTGCAAATACCTTAGGATTCGATTTCCAGCTTTCCATTATTGATTTGTTGGTTTATCTACACTTCTACTTAAATAGGAAACACTGTACATTAAGTCTGGTCGTGATGTTGTCGACAAGTTTAGTATGCATCCTATTAATTGTCTAAATGGAACTTCTATCACATCTTCAGTTTCGTTTATCTGAAAGCCAGTTTCCATTGGTGTGTTTGTTCCCCTGCAGTTTTCCATTTCGAAAAGTTTTAATATTTTCTCTATCAGTTTAACTTGTGAAATTTCCATGGAATCTTTATTTCTTGTGATTGACATTCCTAAGAAGTTCTTTACTTCTCCTAGATTTTTGGCATTAAATTCCCGTTCTAGAAGTTGTATAACTTCATCAGCGCTTTCTTTTATGCCTGTTAATAATATATCGTCTACCCATATTATCATCCATACCTTTTCATTATAATACAGACAACAGTCGTGGTCAGACCTTTTCATATTGTTCTTTGTAGCAAATTCGGTTACTTTGTCGTTCCAAACCTTGGGTGCTTCTTTTAGCCCGTATAACGCCCGATTTAGTTTTAATACACTTGCTTTTGTTTTCAGACCTTCTGGCGCTTTGATATAAACTTCAGTTTTAAGAATGCCATTCAAAAAAGCTGATGGAATATCCAATTGTGTTATATTCCAATCCTTCTGTAGTGCACGTGATAGTAATACTTTCACACTAGACATCCTTGCTACGGGTGCGTATATAATTTGGGTTCGTCTTTTCTTTAACTTGGAATCCCTTTGCCACAAGTCTTGCCTTTTTTGTTCCATCTTCTTTGGTGCGAAATACCCATTTTGTATCTATAGGTTTTAAATCCTTGCTCGGTAACATCTTTGTCTCTGTCCAGGTTTCTTGATATTTTAGTGAGTTTAGCTCTTTCTCTATTGCTCTGTACCATTCATCTGATTTTATTGCTTCGTTATATGTTTGCGGATCGCTGTCGTTGGTTAACAAGCAATATGCTGAGTATACTTCATATTCGTTTAGGTAATTAGGTGGTTTTATATTTCTTTTTATTCTACCACTAATTTCTTCTTGTGTATTTTCCTTATTTTCATCTACATTTTGCTCTAGTTTTTCTTCATGTTCTTTTTCATTATCATCTTCTTCTATTCGTTGTATCTTTGCATATGTATCCTTTGTTTCTGTAAATTTGACATTTGTTTCGTCAAAGAACACATCTCTAGACATCACAATCTTATTTTCTTCATTATTCCACAGTCTGTATCCGCCGCCACAGTATCCAACCATTGTCTTGGCTTCCAAAAACTCTTAGTTTTGACAAGTCATTTGTGCCGTACCATCTTTCTGCTGGTGAAATTCCATTATTTGCTTTTGTGGGACATCTATTCAGTTCATATGCTGAACATAGGATAGCTTCACCCCATAAATGTTTGGTTGCGTGAAGTTATCCACACTTTTCCAGCCACACTTCTATCGTAACGAAAGTTGGAATGAAGTAGTAATTCCAATATAACATATACGATCGTGGTTTTCTTATAAATTTTACAATACATGCTCTACAATCCACAATATATTAAATGAATTATCTCTGGTGGAAGCTATTTGATATATCTAACAACGAAATTTAATTGGCTCGTCATTTGTGGCCTTCAGAATAAAGAAAAATCGAAAAACCGCGGATGGGATAATTAAAACGTCGTGATTCTCTTATTAATTCGAGTGCCTCGACACCGACCATAGGTCATATTTTGGCATGATGGTCTTGTACCATACCAACCATCGAATTCATTTGGCTGGCCGTTTACGACCTTCAAAAGTAATAAAAATCGTAAAACCGTGGCTGGGATAATTAAAACGTCGTGATGCTCTTATTAATTCGAGTGCCTCGACACCGACCATGGGTCATATTTTGGCATGATGGTCTTGTACCATACCAACCATCGAATTCATTTGGCTGGCCGTTTACGACCTTCAAAAGTAATAAAAATCGAAAAACCGTGGCTGGGATAATTAAAACGTCGTGTTGCTCTTATTAATTCGAGTGCCTCGACACCGACCATAGGTCATATTTTGGCATGCTGGTCTCGTACCATACCAACCATCGAATTCATTTGGCTGGCCGTTTACGACCTTCAAAAGTAATAAAAATCGAAAAACCGTGGCTGGGATAATTAAAACGTTGTGATGCACTTATTAATTCGAGTGCCTCGACACCGACCATAGGTCGTATTTTGGCATGACGGTCTCGTACCATACCAACCATCAAATTCATTTGGCTGGCCGTTTACGACCTTCAAAAGTAATAAAAATCGAAAAACCGTGGCTGGGATAATTAAAACGTCGTGTTGCTCTTATTAATTCGAGTGCCTCGACACCGACCATAGGACATATTTTGGCATCATGGTCTCGTACCATACCAAACATCAAATTCATTTGGCTGGCCGTCTACGACCTTCAAAAGTAATAAAAATCGAAAAACCGTGGATGGGATAATTAAAACGTCGTGATGCTCTTATTAATTTGAGTGCCTCGACACCGACCATAGGACATATTTTGGCATCATGGTCTCGTACCATACCAAACATCAAATTCATTTGGCTGGCCGTCTACGACCTTCAAAAGTAATAAAAATCGAAAAACCGTGGCTGGGATAATTAAAACGTCGTGATGCACTTATTAATTCGAGTGCCTCGACACCGACCATAGGTCATATTTTGGCATGATGGTCTCGTACCATACCAACCAGTAAATTCATTTGGCTGGCCGTTTACGACCTTCAAAAGTAATAAAAATCGAAAAACCGTGGCTGGGATAATTAAAACGTCGATGCTCTTATTAATTCGAGTGCCTCGACACCGACCATAGCTCATATTTTGGCATCATGGTCTTGTACCATACCAACCATCGAATTGATTTGGCTGGCCGATTACGACCTTCAAAAGTAATAAAAATCGAAAAACTGTGGATGGGATTATTAAAACGTCGTGATTCTCTTATTAATTCGAGTGCCTCGACACCGACCATAGGTTATATTTTGGCATGATGGTCTCGTACAATACCAACCACCAAATTCATTTGGCTGGCCGTTTACGACCTTCAAAAGTAATAAAAATCGAAAAACCGTGGCTGGGATAATTAAAACGTTGTGATGCACTTATTAATTCGAGTGCCTCGACACCGACCATAGGTCATGTTTTGGCATGATGGTCTTGTACCATGCCAACCATCGAATTCATTTGGCTGGCCGTTTACGACCTTCAAAAGTAATAAAAATCGAAAAACCGTGGCTGGGATAATTAAAACGTCGTGATGCTCTTATTAATTCTAGTGCCTCGACACCGACCATAGGTCATATTTTGGCATCATGGTCTTGTACCATACCAACCATCGAATTGATTTGGCTGGCCGATTACGACCTTCAAAAGTAATAAAAATCGAAAAACTGTGGATGGGATTATTAAAACGTCGTGATTCTCTTATTAATTCGAGTGCCTCGACACCGACCATAGGTTATATTTTGGCATGATGGTCTCGTACAATACCAACCACCAAATTCATTTGGCTGGCCGTTTACGACCTTCAAAAGTAATAAAAATCGAAAAACCGTGGCTGGGATAATTAAAACGTTGTGATGCACTTATTAATTCGAGTGCCTCGACACCGACTATAGGTCATATTTTGGCGTCGTGGCCTCGTACCATACCAACCATCGAATTCATTTGGCTGGCCGTTTACGACCTTCAAAAGTAATAAAAATCGAAAAACCGTGGCTGGGATAATTAAAACGTTGTGATGCACTTATTAATTCGAGTGCCTCGACACCGACCATAGCTCATATTTTGGCATCATGATCTCCTACAATACAAGCTATCAAATTCATTTGGCTGGCCGTTTACGACCTTCAAAAGTAATAAAAATCGAAAAACTGTGGATGGGATTATTAAAACGTCGTGATGCTCTTATTAATTCGAGTGCCTCGACACCGACCATAGGTCGTATTTTGGCATGACGGTCTCGTACCATACCAACCATCAAATTCATTTGGCTGGCCGTTTACGACCTTCAAAAGTAATAAAAATCGAAAAACCGTGGCTGGGATAATTAAAACGTCGTAATTCTCTTATTAATTCGAGTGCCTCGACACCGACCATAGGTCATATTTTGGCATGATGGTCTCGTACCATACCAACCAGTAAATTCATTTGGCTGGCCGTTTACGACCTTCAAAAGTAATAAAAATCGAAAAACCGTGGCTGGGATAATTAAAACGTCGTGTTGCTCTTATTAATTCGAGTGCCTCGACACCGACCATAAGTCATACTTTGGCATGATGGTCTCGTACCATACCAACCATCAAATTCATTTGGCTGGCCGCTTACGACCTTCAAAAGTAATAAAAATCGAAAAACCGTGGCTGGGATAATTAAAACGTCGTGTTGCTCTTATTAATTCGAGTGCCTCGACACCGACCATAGGTCATATTTTGGCATGATGGTCTCGTACCATACCAACCACCAAATTCATTTGGCTGGCCGTTTACGACCTTCAAAAGTAATAAAAATCGAAAAACCGTGGCTGGGATAATTAAAACGTCGTGTTGCTTTTATTAACTCGAGTGCCTCGACACCGACCATAGGTCATATTTTGGCATCATGATCTCCTACAATACAAGCTATCAAATTCATTTGGCTGGCCGTTTACGACCTTCAAAAGTAATAAAAATCGAAAAACTGTGGATGGGATTATTAAAACGCCCATATTTTGGCATCATGGTCGCGCCAAAATATGACCTATGGTCGGTGTCGAGGCACTCGAATTAATAAGAGCATCACGACGTTTTAATTATCCCAGCCACGGTTTTACGATTTTTATTACTTTTGAAGGTCGTAAACGGCCAGCCAAATGAATTCGATGGTTGGTATGGTACAAGACCATCATGCCAAAATATGACCTGTGGTCGGTGTCGAGGCACTCGAATTAATAAGAGCAACACGACGTTTTAATTATCCCAGCCACGGTTTTTCGATTTTTATTACTTTTGAAGGTCGTAAACGGCCAGCCAAATGAATTTGATGGTTGGTATGGTACGAGACCATGATGTTAAAATATAACCTATGGTCGGTGTCGAGGCACTCGAATTAATAAGAGCATCACGGCGTTTTAATTATCCCAGCCACGGTGTTTCGATTTTATCACTTTTGAAGGTCGTAAACGGCCAGGCAAATGAATTTGATGGTTGGTATGGTACGAGACCATCATGCCAAAATATGACCTATGGTCGGTGTCGAGGCACTCGAATTAATAAGAGAACCACGACGTTTTAATTATCCCATCCGCGGTTTTTCGATTTTTCTTTATTCTGAAGGCCACAAAAGACGAGCCAATTAAATTTCGTTGTTAGATATATCAAATAGCTTCCACCAGAGAGAATTCGCTTAATATATTGTGGATTGTAGAACATGTATTGTAAAATTTATAAGAAAACCACGATCGTATATGTTATATTGGAATTACTACTTCATTCCAACTTTCGTTACGATAGAAGTGTGGCTGGAAAAGTGTGGATAACTTCACGCAACCTAAATGTTTGGGTAGTCCAGTTTCCACAAACTTCATTCTTACCTTGTCCATAAGAGTTCTATTCATCCTCTCAGATACTCCATTTTGTTGTGGACTGTATGGTATGGTATATTCAATTTTTATACCATTGGTTCTACAAAAATTTTGAAGATAATCTGAAGTGAATTCGCCGCCATTATCACACCTTATTCTTCTTGTTTTATTGCCGTGTTGCGTTTTTACCCTTTTTATATAATCTATAATATTTTGTGCTGCCTTACTCTTATTCCTTAACAGCTTTACTTCAGCAAAGTGTGAAAAATCGTCTACTATTACCTGAAAGTATCTATGACCATCTGTTGTTGGAGTGTCAACTGGTCCAGCTACATCTTAGTGAACTAGGTCTCCAATTTGTTTTGATGATTTGGTTGTACTATAAAAATGTTGTCTTACAGTTTTACCTTGCTTACAAGCATTACATACATTATTACTCGATGATAATCCAAGCATTTCTAATCCATTTCGATTGAGGTGTGTTGCTCCTGAATCCAGTATAAACGTGTTCTTGTTTTTCTGCATATTTTCACAGTTCAATGCGATAAAAGATATTTGATCCTCCACCTGGTTTGCATTTTCAGTATTTATGGTGCCTCTTCCTCGTCTTATATACCTGTTTCCTCTCCTTCGACTCATACTTTGTCCTCTAGTTGAACTTCTGTATGTTTCTTTACTTTTACATTCAGACATCTTGTGCCCTTCTTTCCCACATTTGTAGCAAACAAAATGTGTAGCTTGAAACATTACCTGATCACTCGATGATCCTTTTTGACTATTTCTCTCACCGGTTCTTGCTTTTACTTTTAATTCCTCATCTAATAATCTCGATTTCACAAAATCCATTGTTATTTTTTGATTAATAGTTTCTATAGCGGTAATCACAGCATTGTATTTATCATGTAGTGTTAATAGAAGATGACACACTTTATCTTCTTCTTCCATTTTCGATCCTGCATTCTCTAACTCTCTTATAATCGTGTCAAAGTTTAGAAAATGATCTTCTAATTTCTCATTTTTCTTTACTTTTAAAGTTAACAATTTTCTTTTCAAGGTTAACTTTGTAAATACACTTTTTCTTTCAAATACGTCTTCTAGAGACTTCATAATATGCTGTGCTGTCTTTGCATCTTTTACCAAATCTAAATGTTTATCTGTGAGACATTGCACTAATGTCGATTTTGCTTTAGCATCTTTTAATGTAAATTCATCTATCTCTTTATCACTTTTACAATCTGTTTCCTTTGCACTAAGTACTTCTTTTATTTGTTTTTCTTCTAGTAGAGTCTGAACTCTAAACTTCCAGTTGGTGAAGTTTCCCGATGTTAACTGGAGTAGATTTGTAATCGGCATATTCATTTTTCTTGTTTACACGTTTTTCCTATATATACACTGAGAGATACCTGGGCCCATAACCTGATAAGGATTTGTTTTTCACACTTTATTAATTTGACGATGAACTGACTAAATTAACATTTATTCTTATATTAATTGTTACACGAAAAACCCGAAAAACATCATACATACATTTATATGAGTAGTGTCTAAGGTATATACATTTTGTATTACCAACTGTGTCTAGTGACACGTCAACCTCAACAATCGCCACATATAATATCCAATCAATTTTTAAATTAAAATGTTCTAAAATAATTTATCTCGAAGTAAATAAAATTTTATAGCAAAAAGAAGCTACCTTAAAAACTGCTCGTCTCGTCTATCGTCTCTGCTTTTGCTCTAGTTCACAAAATATCTAACAGTTAACAAAGCAAATTAACTATTACATCAAATGCTTAAACTAGTATAATTTTCCACTGAATAATAAACAGAGAATTAGTTTCTGTATAACATCACGATTCGTCGGCTTTCTAAAATAATACACTACTGCCTCGGTTTCAGTTTATTCAGCAAAGCTTCTAATTTTTAAATTAGCTACACAGCGGTTGATGGAAAGGACTCCACTTTTTTGCTACCGATGACTTTCTTCACATTGATAATAACACGCATTTTTAACATTGAAATTATAAATAAAGGAAACTAGCAAAGACATTTTGCGAAATAAATTTAATTCTAATTATATTCGACTTCGTAAATTGTATTAATTCAAAGCATTAGCAATTAAGTTTTAAACAGGTCTATAATCGCATAGATAAGAATAATTGCCATAAGTAGAGCAGTGCATGCGATTCAGGGTTCGAATCTTTCTAGAACGGTACTACGATTCAGCTACCATTCGCTGTTGGACATAATTAACAACGCAACATTATTTACGGCAATAAATGTTGTAATAATAATAATTTTCGGGTCGATGGCCGTAGTGGTTAAGCGTTGTGGGAGGACGATAAGAACCGGGGTTTAATTCTCTGGAGGGACGGTGACATTTTTTCAGAGAGTTGAATCCCGGATCGACTTGCCAGTCGCTGCTTGGAGCGAAGTGATTAACAGCGCGGCATTATACAGGGCGATATGCTGCCGTCACAAAGCCATTTTAACACAATTTACACACACAAAAACTACACCGCCAGAGTTGCAGTGATAGCCAGACAAGTAATTCAGCTGACGGAGTTACTGCAAGCAAGTATCCGCCACACGTAAAAAAATTGGTTTGGAATCTTACGTGTTGTTTACAGGCGTTTCGAAGTTTCATTTACCACGTTTTGTTTTAAAGAGAAAAATGTACGTATCCGTTGAAAACAATTGTCACAACAAATGTCCAAATTGTTAAAAAATCGAAGACATGATCTTTCTTGTTGCGGCTCAATATTGCGCAAATTAATCATAATTAGGCTTAATTGATTTTCAATCATCGTACTAGTATGTAATGATGCGTTTCGGTTTTATAAACTTTATCAGATTACCTTTGTGGTCATAGAAGTGATTTCTTGAAAAGACACATAGACAGTGTTATTCACGGAACTAGTTCGTTAAAGGTTTCACGAGATTTAACAATTCTGAAAAATTGTAGTTAGAGATAGTGTAATCTAGTCTCATTAGCAAAATTATTTACGCTGTTGTATCATTTCCAATTTACCGGAAGTTCCGTCAAATTGATAGCAACTTAAATAGCGTCATAGGTTTTTTACGAGTCTCTTAAAGTCGTACATGCAATTCTACATCAAAACTTACTACGGTAACTTGTATCAAAAACCAGCCGTTTTTAAGTTTTTTTTCAAATGTATGGCTAGCTACAACGTTGCGTTAAAACTTCTGCATTTGTGCATTGTTGCTAAAGCCGTTCTATTCGGCCTGTTGTTAACACAAATATATTAAGACCAAAGAAATGCCTATAATAGGCGCTCATGGTATATTGTTGGAATTCACTCTGCGGGCGAATGCAGTGAAAGAAAATAAAGCATTAGAAGCGGACCACGTGGTTTCGACCTTCCAGGTCTCATCAGCGCTACTCCGACTGCAAGATCTAATTTCACTGCCTTTCACCTCTCAACTTATGTGTGAGAAACTCCAAACAATATGCTAATTCCAACCTTGCCTTCTCTCGTGTATCCTTTCGCGCACTCACCATTTTTGGGCAATCGTGTAAAAAGTTCAATCTGTCTCATTTAAATTGAGACACAATTTAATGCTTTTAGCGCTAAATTCAAAAGTGTCTTGCTTACTTTACGTGTATTGCCATAAAAATGAGACGAATACAATTTAAGTTCAACAAATAGTTGTCAAAATCAGTTATATCTTGTCAAAACTGTTTCCGAACACGTATTATTGGCATATTTCATAGAGAAATCGGAGAGCTTAAAAGTTGCAGCTTATGGAGTTCGTATTGGATGCATAAATGCTTGCTTAATATAAGGAAAGAGATTAACATAAGGACATTTTTATAGTTGGTCCCTTTTCTAAAGAAAAAAACAGTTGATTATACAAGGTTGCCTTTCACAATTTGTCATTTGTGATTCACTATTTATTAAATGACATTCACATTTGTCAAACGAGTTTCACCTTTGTCAAAATAATTTCATGAACTTTATTATTGCAACATGGAGCATGTGAGAAGACGAAATGCGAAAATTAGTAACGAAGTGCGCGCATTAATTATTAAGTCCTTAAATCAGGGAAAATCTTCTGTTAATGTGGGAATACAGTTTAATGTAAAACCGAATACAGTGCGTAAAATTTATTTTAAAAATGTGCATGTGATTAACATGCAAACAGTTTTCGCCAATGGTCGGATGTGAAATATCTACATCAACAATTAAAAAAGCTTTAAAAGAATTCCATTATTCCATTAAACGAGTGTCAAGCGTACCAGAAAGAAGAAATACACCAGATATAATACAAAATCGTTTTGATTATGCAATTGAATACACCAGAAATGTGCATGGAAGAGACAACATTTTTTTCATTGATAAATTTGATATAAATGTTTACTCAAAAGTGTCCTCTGGTAGATCTGCCAAAACTACTGCAGCATATTTACGCAAAGCCTAAGTTAGATGACGAAATTATTTAATTGTAGCTACAATGAATTTGAATTCGTTATATTTATTTCAAATACAGGATAGATCATACAACATTAAACATTTTTAAGAGTATCCGTTGAATGAATGTTCGCTTTCACAAAAATGCTGAAGTACTAAATCTTATTCAAGCTCATGGCCACCATTCTATATTTATTCCCGCGTATAGCCCATTCTTGAATCCAATTGAGGAATTGTTTAGTAAATGGAAAAAATTACATCAAGAGATCACTCGCAACCTCGCACAATCATAAATTTAACTCGCTCAAGAAAGTAGTATTTTATGTACTTGTTACATAAATAGCTATTATATAAAATCGATATTCAGCTATTTGTCATTTATCTTTTATTTCAACGTAAACTAAAGAAAGTCGTAACTAAAAATATATTACCAAAACATTATGATGAATAATTATCTAATACAATGATAAAACTAATCTACATACGCAAATCCGGTTTATCTAGTACTAAAGGTTTTCCGTAATATGTATAATTTTAATTATCAAAAATTTTCCCTAGTACGTATAGGAGACCTCAACCAAACATCCTGTTATGATACGATACAAAAACAGTTCACTTTTTCGCTAATCATAATCTGACTTCGGAAAAGTTTTATCAACAGAGAAGAGATGCGAATTTTATGGGTACCACGTGTCTGTACTATTTGTCAGGATGAGTTGGTTTTACCTGTATTAATTTGTTGTAATCAGACTTTAATTAAAACTTACTACACTTATTTGTTAGGAATGACTATGTTCGTTAAAAACATATGAAATGGTACTTATTTAAAAGTAAAAGTGATTTTTATTATTATTTATTTTATTAACTATAGTATTTTGTGCATTACTGCTATAATTATTTTCATGGAATATTTTTTATTGTAATATAAGTATAATAGACAAAATAGATGTCTTCAAAATTTGTTGCATTGGTCACAAGCACTTCTAGTTTGTATAGCACTCATTACTAAATATCTAAAAATATACCTACATATGCGTTAACAGTATACATGAAATTTAGACCTGATCGGCATTACAAAGCCGTTTGCGTTTTCAAATTTAATTTATTTTCATATAAAAGCGTTAATAAGAAAGTCTTAATACGCTGTTTGCAGAACAAAAAAATATCTGTATGATAGCAGCAACACTAAAGAGAAACTTGAAATCTATACTGCAATTCTTTGATGTTTCTTAACTGCAATACATAAAAGACATTTAATGAATATAAATCAACACTTTAACTACTTGTATCGTCAACTATCTAATTGTTCTCTACCAGATAAAAGTGTATATTCATCTAACGCATGTACCATTTATCCGGAATATGTCTATTTTGACTAAATGCACTATAAAGTCCTCTTTAGGACAAAAATATTTTGATGTATATATAGGGTTGTTGGTTTATTCTGTACTATGATGACTATGATGAGGATTCATTGTTCTAATATAAGTTTAATTTAATACGCTACGCTACAATCCCACAGTTTTCGAAAAATTCGACAATGAAAAAAATTAATTTGCACAATAAATATAGTCTTTAATATAATTATTTCGAAATAATTCTTCAATGCTATTGCAGTAACATTTCAACGCTTATATTCTATAGGTACTACAAATCGAAAATGGGTCTGAATAAAAGAAACCAATCTCGCTCTTTTCATATGGAATACATTCAGATTTTTATGCCGGCTGACACAAAAGTTGTAAATTACAGAAACAATGCAACTAGGCACAAACGTGTACTGCTACTACTAGCATCTTTCAGAGCAAGTAGGTACACTCGAACGTTTTAGAATCGACTCACCCGACAAGCGACATAGACCTAAAAGCGCACACAGAAACTTTCAACATTTAACTGGATATTTGTAGTAATAAAGCAATTTGCTTATGAGCAGGTAAAATAGCTACGTAATGTGAAATGAATGGGAAGATCGCTGCAGAAATATATTCTTTTTCAGATACTTTTAATACCTGCGTTATTACGTAGTATAGCGTTTGCCAACACCCATTACCATTAATGACATATAAACGCAAATAAAATAATAATTCAAATCAATTTTAGAACCATAAGAAAAATATTTATCGAAGTAGATAGACAGGAATCTATGTTCATCTTAAGTTTGTTTCGTTAAAAACACTGATTTTATTAGAGAATTTATAACAAAACACACAGTAAACAAATAATAATTTATTTCAAATAATAGAGAAGGTAAACGAAAAGGCAGTCAAACTGAAAACAAATTAATACACAGAAAAAACTTTTGAATTATTGGTTGGTTCTGAAGGACATTTTCTGCACCATCATGCGAACATTCATTCTCTAAAGTATATGTAATAGGGTGAATCGAAAAACACGTTTTTTTCTGCAATACAATTCTAATAGCACGGAAAACTTGCGCATAGGCGTCATTATAAATAAAAATATTAAAAAAATTTTTTTCAAAATTTGAAATCGGGCAGAAGGCCTAAAGTTACCAAAAAAAAGTCAAAATCCCTGTAAATTAAAAAAAATGCAAAAAAAAATAAATTTTTAAATTTAAATTAGACCCATTCTTGTTTTACCGAATTCGCGCAAAAGACCCAAAGTTGCGAGCAGCATTAGAGAACTTGGCTACAGGAGGATCCTTAAATCCAGAAATGACCCATCGGCTGAAGGTTACGTAAGAGAGTTCAAAATACCTTCAATAAATTTTAGTGCAAACGACTATACCGAATGAATATTGATTGGTCAATCTGCAAGTTAACACCGCCGCCACTACTTTCCAAGATGCCAACTGAACACATTGCTTCTTTGTTGAAAGACAAAGTGCTATCAGTGTTTAACTACTTCAAATTCCCATGCCTCACCCAGTCAGTTGAGAGGTATGTAAAACTGGTTACAGAAGCAGCAGAAAAAGTGTGCGGGCATGGAAATCGAGATGGTTATATTAGAGCTACTTTAAAATCAAGACAACTGATGCCCACATTTAATTAAAAGTCAGAACTTAAAGGGGCTTTTATGTAAATAATTTTTTGCCTACAACGAACATATGCATTGTTCAAAGTAAATAGTTACTGTAAATATTGTAAATAAAATTCACCCTGGTTGGTTGGTTGCGTAGGGTGGATGTAGAAATCACTTGTTAGAGTCTTACTACAAACCTAATGTGTTAAATAAACACTCATCAGATATGGAAAACGGCGTTTTTACGGGACTATAACTTAACTTATACTATAATTTAGACCTTGTGCACGAATACAGTTAAAGAATAACAGGCCTGAAAGTATTTTTTCTGGATTGGGAAAACTATTTTGAATAGTTTTTACACTATTACAAATTAAAAATAAAACTTTTATGGGTTTTAGCACATATTTAAAAATCGTCGAAAATCATGAAATATCGTTTTTTTTGCGATACAACCCGCAACTTTAGACCTTTTGCGCGAATTCAGTAAAACACGTATGGGTCTAATTATTTTTTGTATGCGTTAAGGACACTCTAAAAACACACACAAAAAATGCGTTTTTTCTCATTTTTGCATTTTTTTTTTAATTTACCGGTATTTTGACTCTTTTGGTAACTTTAAGCCTTCTGCGCGATTTCAAATTTTGAAAAATTTTTTTTAAATATTTTTTCATTTATAATGGCGCCTATGCGCAAGTTTTCCGCGTTATTAGAATTGTATTGCAGAAAAAAACGCGTTTTTCGATCCACTCTAATAAGTAATAGACTTTTATATCTTGCCCTCATACATATTATTATTCATGTAATTTCTTAATTACATATATACTTAGAATTATAGTGAAATTGTATGCGATAGCGATTTAACTATAGATATGTTAAGCTCACATTAAGAAATTATCGGTTTAGGAATTTATAAATGATCCCTTGCATATGAAACTGGATTTAATAGAAAAATATATTGTATATACATATAAATATCTAGTAATTTACATACAGTTGACCATACTATTTCTGCTTTGCATTCAGGTACCGCAATAAAGCATACTTTCATCGGGTTTTATGGCAGTTTGAGTCGGTTTTAAAACGTTCGAGTGTACATGAGAACCCAACCTAATTAAGACTTACTCATCATTAAGCGTTCAAACACTCTAACAAATAACAACATCGTGTCAAATTATTAAATCAATGTCCCATTTATGTTTTTGTTGTGGTCGGTGATACATATCATGTAATAAATTTGTTTTTACGTAAAAGATAACTTCTGGCACCATAGTAATTACTTATGTCTCACTTAAACATTAACTCAATTAATCATCGAAATTGTAATCCAAATAACAGTGAGATAAGTAGATCATTATTTTAGCACGCATAAGCTACTAAAAATTTATAAATAAGCACGATTCCAGTTTTTAACATAGACATTTACATAAACTATTTGGTAATGCAAAAATGTACTACACATTGCGTTGGCTCCCGAATGCATAAAGTACGTATAAGATACCAACTCTCATACAGATACTAACATAAAAATTAAATAAAGAATTTCTTAAGTTTTCTTTAACAAATATATATTTTCCTTGCAACTCCTCCCTCTTGACGGTTTCAGGTAAAGGAGAAGCTGATAATATAGACATCGAATTGTCGATCATTTATAAATTCTTGAAAGAATATATTTGAATAATATTTAGAATAAGTTTTGAGCAAATACAGTTATATTTTTAACAAGAATAAAGTTTTGTTACACTAACAAACAATTTTAAAGCCAGTTTATATATTAATATACAGCGTGTCCCAGGATTGATGTTACAACAGGTGTGCGTAACTGAAAATCTTCGAATCTCAATCTGACCTTGCGGAAGTAAGCTATGCTTGGTTTGAATCTTATCTTTGGTATACTTTGGATATATTTTTCATCTTCAAACTATTTCATTCGTATCCGGAACTGAGTTACAGATATCCGGAACAGAGTAACAGGTATGTGGAACCAATTATGCACGGTGAAGAAATTTGAGGATGCCCAGTTCGTTCTACCACCAGTAGTAGCGGAAGAAGTAATATACTAAGGTTCATATGTTACTATACAGGGAGCTTTATACAACGCTGTACATGCTTTAGATTAAGAGGCCCGACTACCGTTTGACAGTTGGCGATGTTGCCACAGTTAAATTTTTTCATAATATAATGTTTTTATAATTTATTTAAAACGTATTTTTAAATCGGGCTTCATACACACATGTGTAGACGTATTTTGAATGCTCATAGCAAATTTCAGTAATTAAATCTAAAAATTAATAGTGTAATCTCGATTCCCGTATCAAGGTAACGGCCTGTAACGGGAAAAGAGATTGTGAAGTTGATACCGAATATTAATAGACAAAATTGTATATGTAGATGTAAAACATTTGTAGAAATATGTGTATGAAGCCCAATTTTCAAATTATATTGAAATAAAATCAAGCAAACGATTTATAGGATTATGTAGATATGGCACCGCTGTAAAATAATCAGCTGGTAGACGACCCTCTTAACTACAGCTAACTTTTTCTGAAAACCATAGTTACGTCAGTTACATAAACATAATTTGTGTAACTTCTGTCAGTATTAAAACGTTAAATTTGTTTGTAGAGTCTTTTAATTACTCACAATCTGCACAACAGAAGAACAAAATCAATTTTATACGTGGTATTTAGAACGATCATCGTTACGCGAAGTTGCAGCTGTGTTTAGGGTCATATTTATAGTCCGTGCTTGAGGTTGTGTCGATGCTTGAGCACGCGATTTTGACAGATTTGTAATGACATTTACGTCAAAATCGCGTGCTCAAGCATCGACACAACCTCAAGCACGGACTATAAATATGACCCTTAGTGTCCAGTAATATCCAAGTAGACCTATTCCTAGTCATTCAACGACAGCAAATGCAATTAATAAATTGAAAACTTCTGGTTGTATCAATACTATCCACAATAAAACACGATCTACAAGACCAAGAGTAATAACAGAAGATTTGGAAGTAAATGTTGTGGCTTATGTGGAACACGACAAGTGCGCAACATCTAGAAAAATTGCTTCGGAAATGGGCATAAGCCAAGGGACCGTTTTAAAGATTTTGAAGAAGCACAAGTATAAGTCATTTAAGTTCCAAATGCATCAAGAATTAAGGCCACATGATTATGAAGAACGAATACGCTTTTGCGAAAATTTATTTCACAAAATAAATATTGACATCGATTTTTACAAAAGAATTTTCGTCACTGACGAGGCGACATTTATTAAACCCGGGGAAACTAATCGCCAAAACTGTAGGTACTGATCGAAGGAAAATTTACATTTGTACAACGTAACGAGAACGCAATATCCTGAAAAAGTAAATGTTTGGGCAAGAATAATAGTATTATAGGCCCATTTTTTATCGATGGTAACCTAAATGCAGAAAAAAATTGTCAATTACTACGGAATAGAATTATTTCAGCATTAAATGATCAAAATTTAGAGCAAATCTGGCGCACCGCCTCATTATTCGAGAAATGTTATCCAAATTTCATGTGAAAGATTTCCTAATCGATGGATCGGAAGAGGGGGACCAACTTTCTTTTACTGGGGAAGGGTGAAATCTTCAGTGTACAACAATGTTCCTCTAGGCAGCATTGAAGAGCTCAAAAATAGAATTCAGGGGCTTCTCGGGAACTGACCCCCCAACAAATAAGCAACGTTTTAAATGAGTTTTATAATAAATTAGGCTACTGTTTGGCTGTTAACGGCAATAATTTTGAACATCTTGCGTTGAATTAGTAAAAGTTTTATTTTAAGATTTTTTCAAGAAATGTATTTTAATGTCATAATGTAGATATGTTATGTATGTGGTGTGTTTTGAAAAACATTTAAACATCTATTGAATGGTCTCCATAACAACGTCGGTTGGAGTATGTACAGCGTTATGTTAAGCTCACTGTATACATATATCCATCATAGTTTCTAAATAGTGATGTAGATATATAAATATGTATATGTCTTAGTACTCTTCAAGCTACATTGTAGGTTGTACTACTTACATACAGTAAGCGAAGTAATGTAATTAAAGTTTAAGATTATCTGCAATACACTCACTTGTCGCGTCTACTGAAGGACAGAAGCGAGTAGCGATAGAAATATGAGCCTCTTCGCTAATCGGTAAATACACGTATTTACCATCTTTTTGAAATTAATTGCGAATATATTATATATACATATAATATGTGAATTTGGTAAATAAAGAAGACGAGTCGATAGCTCCAGTAGTTAGGTTACTGCCCAGTGTTGTGACCGACCGCTGGAAATCGGTGTTCAATTGTTCGAAAGGATGATGACATTTTCTGGAAGAATTGGTTGACGATCGATCTACCCATTCACTGTTGGGAGCAGAGAGATTAACAGCACGGTATTATATACGAAGAGATAATACTCTCACAGGGCCATTGAACACACTTACTCTCACACACAAACTACACAGCAAGAGTTGCACGGTTGCCAGACAAGAGATACATTTTAAGAAACCGCTGCAACTAGGACCCACCCACAGATAAAAAGGTTTGCCTTAAAGCGAATTTAATTACTCTGAACAAGCAGTATTCTTTTTGAGAAATTAAATTCGCCTTAAAGTAAATCCTATTTAATTTATTTACCTTATTTACAAAATCGAAAATCTCTGCTGAAATATTCACACTTAATTTCAAAAAGTAAATATATCTAGTACTTGCAGTTTTCCATCCATAATCCTCTCTTGAGATATGTGTAATGAAGTTCACCTAAAAAATTGTAAATTTATGTTATTCTTATGCGACTATTTCAAGCCGTCATGTTTTCGTTTATACATAATTATACGAATAAAAGTTCGTTAGCATTAATTTTAGAAAAGTTTGAGTAAATTATATCTAAATTGTTATGACGGAGGTTAATTTGGTGTTGTCGCAGTCGATATAGGCTTGATTAATACGGGAACAGTAGGTGCATAATGTATTACCATTTTCAACAATCTTTAATACATAAATTATTACGAATAAACCTACCAAATAATGTAGTCCCACCTAACAACTTACGACGATTTATATACGACTCCATTTGTGTTGAACGTACGCAACATTGGATATGGTATGTATTTAGAATAATAAAAACCCGGGTCGAAAATCAAGAGTAACACCAATTCAAATTGTAACATTGATCTGAGCTAAAGGTTCAATTATGGTTCAAACTGGTAAAATACTTACAGAATATTTTACCACAGATTTCATTTACAGATCATAACAAATAAAATTCTAGTTTTAACTCAAGCAATAGTAGTTTACGTAACAAGTACTGCAAATACTAATTTCTATCTGTTTCACACGAGTAGACAAGATTCCAGGACGCACCGTAGTTTACATTATTCTTCAGTAAAATGGTACTTTTAAACATAGAGCAGGTGCTTCACAGAGTCGAGGATTTAACAATCTCTGATTTTGTGCCAAATAAGCCAAATTACATACTCTATAATAGTTTTCCTTTTCGTTATACTCATCCATTTCGTGAACAAACTATAAACGTTTTCATGCCTAGACTATGATTTTTCGAATAATAATCATACTGTAGTAGCAGTTACTGCTGCTTTCCATTACCTATTGCAATAATGGTAACCAAAAACCATGCAAACTTTTAAAAAGCAAAATATATCTGGTATTTCTAATCCATTTCGTTAGCCAAATTACTAGATTTTGTATGTATTTTTGTACTTTTATTTTACTTTTTGTATTTAGTTTTTGTAATGTATAGATACATATTGAGCTCTCGTAATAGAGACGCGGACCGTAGAAGCCTTCGATATTATTTAGTATAGTATAATAGTAATTATATACAGGGTTTGGCGCAAAGAGTTTTGATTAGAAGTTTTTGGGGATGGCGCGATAGGCGAAATGTAAAATTTTATCAGATGACACTATCGATAATACTGATTTTAAATATAATATTTTCATGACTGATCTACTTCAAAAACTCCTCGCGCCACACCCTGTATAGTCATGGAAAAATGTTCTGTTTACATTTTAGAACATTTGCAACTTGCGATTTAGAATTACAAGTTTCATAAGTAAAAGTTATGTTAATTGAACTTGAAAAATTACGTTATGCTTTTATTTTAGAAAGCTGTGTTTGCCAAGTTTCCAGAACTTAGGAATTTTGCGTTAGCCAATGTTGGAAGTGTTCATACAAAAGAGCAACTGCTAAAACATTTTACTCCTTTAAGGTATTTTGTTCGTAACATAATTCATTACTACAAAAAATATAAAGGAATTATTTTTAGCCAAGAAAATCTAAGAGCTATAGCTACATATCTTCATCTTGTCCCATCTCCTGAAATAGAAAAGGAATACCAGTGGTGCAGATATGATACAGAGTTTCTACGAGAGCTATTGGTAAGTACATCACTATTCCTTTTACTTAAACATGTGTATAAGTGAATGTGATTTCGAGGACTATAGGCTCGTAAGATATAGATAAAAAAACGGTAACACCAAACACTACAATGCTTAATTAATTTTTTAAAATGTTTTGAAGCCTCATGAGCCCTCATCATCAATCGAATACCGAATTTGGTATAAGAAGTGTTAGAAAACGGTAAGTCCGTAAGGCAATGGTAGAAGACAACATCAGTAATAAAATTAAAAGCTATGTAAAAATCACAAAAAATTTCCAAACAAACGGCATTTGAACAATCAACATAAGGTAAATTTACATCAAAGGTCTAAAGAATTACCGTAAGATAGGGCGAAATTGATAATTTCAGCAATATTTTATGTGATAACTTCTTCAGTTCAAGGGATACAGATATGAAAATATTTTAAATAGCTGTAAACCAGTATAAGGTTCCAATGGCTGTCACGAAAATTATGATTTTTTAGCGAATTTTTAAGAACTTAAATTAAAACGGACTTATCAAACTCATACTCCAAATGGGGCGATTTTGAGAAGCCAAATGTTATGCATTGGATAGACGGTATATGCACTTATAGAACTCAATCTCGATTTTAAAATCTATCCACAATGTTTTTTTGTGAATTTTTTCATTCTTGGGGCGAGTTTGATAACTCGTACCATCCAGAAATCAATAATAGGTTTTGCTAACTTTTATTTATGAACATAAAATAAGTATTATGTAATTTGTTTACATAACGTTAAATAAAGACATTTTTCTTGAGTACACTTAAACATTATTAACATAGTGAGGAAATTACAACTCTAAAACGTCCACAAAACCGCCGTCTTTTATTTCAGGTGTTGGTAAAACCGCAATGATATCAGTAAAAGCTACGGTGCTCAGATCGTTCTCTATAAGTTTGAACTTACTTTTCTCTTCGTCGATTTTCTTGAAGCCAACGACTCTAAATTCATCTCTTCAAAACTTGTCTATTACTTTGCAAACGTATTTAAAAGCAGAAGTCTTCCTTTTTCGTCCATCAACATATTTCACTAGTATAAATGTCTCTGGCTGTAACCGCGAACGTTCTGGTTCAGTGTACTCCACTTCTTTTAGACTCGCCTCTCCGTTGTCACTGTGTCTGATGATTTCAGCTTCATCATCGGAATCGTCTTGCAGCGATACATCTTCATCTTCTGAAGAACTCGATTGATGCGTCCCAACGCTTCTTCCGGGAACCACGTTTAATCTTTGCTTCGTACGTCTGAGCACTTCATTTGTCCCATTATAACGCCTCTCACGTAAAAGCTCAGTTAGAGAGTCAATGATATCTTGAGCTGGCTCATACTGACCCTCTGGTACTTTCTCAAGAACCTTGTGGCGGTTTAAAGGCCAAATGTCTGTTGCAAAAAACCCATTCATTAAATTTCGTTTTATCTCACGTTGTCCATTACCTATCTTCTCCTTATTGGTGTTGGCTACTACCGTGTACATTCACTCAATAGCATCCTTTAGCAAAGCTGGAAACGCTTGTTTTGCAATGCCAGAAGCATTGTGATGTCTCACTTTATAGGCAGAAAGAACATTACGCCATGCAACTTTAAACGCTTTAAAAAACGCCACGTCCAGAGGTTGACATAAATGAGTAGAGTGTGGGACAAGACATACAAACGCAATATTACTTTGCTCACACAACGTCAGTTCATTGTCATTAAAATGGGATGCTAAATTATCTCCGATGATTCCTTTCTTCCCCTCCAAACTCTCACGTTCGTGGTCACAAACCAATCCTCAAAAGTAATGGCGTCCATCCAGCCATGGCTAGTACGATTGAATCTGCAGCCTTGAGAACAACATGGTCTTCCGCAACAAGGGTCGCCATGAATTCCCCCTTCCTTCCACGTGTCGTATAGATGTTCGCTACTACATAATATAACGTAGGGTGGCAGAAGCGTCCCATCTGCAGCTCCGCATATCATTATCGTAGTGCAGCTTTTTGAGTGGTTAACGATATTTTCGGAATATTTAATTCCTCGTTTATAAACAAGTTTTTTACTTCCAGGATCATCGGCTACATTAGTCTCATCATAGTTGAATATATTAGACGCAGGTACGTCTTGCAATGTTGCTCAATTTCATCGAAGAATGAAACGAGAGATGCCGGCAAATTTTTGCCCGTGCCTTATTAATGTTCTGTGAGACCCGTGGGGTAACATCGTTTTGTGCCTTTGGAGAAGACTCAAACCCACTCCTTCCCAAGCAAATTGTTTTTGAATTTATTCACAACGCGCGCCCTGCGATCTAAATACGACTTTGCAAGCAAGGTGTAACAAGTCCAATGGAAATCCCCAGTCTGAACATTTTAGCGCTGATTTCAGAATCTCCTTTTCTTCCAAATCAGTGAAAACCGGTTGCCCTCCCGTTTTTAAAACCTGTCGTCCTCTGTATCTGTTATGCAAAGTGCCGTTAGAGATCTTATACCGTGTGCTGGCTTCATTAATACTCATACGATCTTCAACAATGTGACCAAGAGCTTCGTTTAATTGTTCCTCAGTGTAATTTTTATACGCTTTTGACCCAGGTGTTTTCTTATATTGTCGAACCATCTGAAATGCAAGTTTATAAAAGTTAAATTCGTATCAAATTCGCTCCACCACACCTATCAAACTCGCCCCGTGGCACGTTTAATTTTCTATCTACCTACGTATTTGACTCATGTTAATAAAAATGGCGTTATTTACTTGCTTACTAGATGTAAATATTGAAACCATGCTTTAACACCTGTGATAGATATACTTACCTTTGTGCCCAAGAAGTTATGGATACTACGATTTTGATACAAAAATCTCCGTGAAGAGAAGAGCCCTCAAACTGCACAACTAAACGTTTTTTCGAAGTGATGATCTCTAGACTCGGTAACTTTAATCATACAATCTAGCAGGCGTAACCGGCCTGAAGATCGTAACTGTAACGCGCTCAGCACAAGCGCGGCAATTTCAAAAATACAAAGTGGTTATCAAAGTCGCGCCCGATTTTAATACTCGCCCCATCTTTCAGTAGTAATGACAAATTAAACAAAATTAAAATAGTAAAAATAGAATAAAAAAGGTAATATAAAATAAATAAATACAGTAGATTCTCCATAATCCGAACGCTCAAAACACCAAAATAAAATTTGTATTTAAATTATCTTTTTAAATTTAATTTCAATGAATTCACTTCCAAGCCGAGACTTCTTTAGTCCTTGACAAAGAAATCATTTATGTACATATGTATGTACCATAGCAGACATAAGAATTGAATCACCTATTTTGCGGGGTGCTGATAGCGATTTAATCTCTGATTTACTATTTGTTTGGTAAACTGTATGTCTCAGGTATACGGCTTTGCATATTTATGTATAAAATACGCTACAGTTTATGTCTGCATACATATATTTAAATATGTATACTTTTAAGTCTTAACGTATCACTTACAACCCTCTTGCATTTGCACAATTAGTATACATATTTAAAATTAATTATTATTATTAATAATTAAATTAATTTTTATTTAATAAGTCAATCCATATTTCCTGATATACATACAATACGTAGGTGTATAGTATCATTATATCATACAAAGTAATTCGCTATAGTGCGTGAAAAGGGACGAAGTCAAATAAAATACTATGAAAAAACAATAGAAACAATTTTATCTGAAAAATGATTATTTATCTACGACAACAAAATACATGATGAAGTAGTTTGCAATACTTAAGAGGGTCGTTTACCAGCTGATTATTTTACAGCGATGCGATATCTACATACATAATTCTATATATTGTTTGCTTGATTTTATTTCAATATAATTTGAAAATTGGGTTTCATACACATATTTCTACAAATATTTTATATTATTTTATATATACATATTTTATATTATTATATACAATTTTGTCCATTAATATTCGATATTAACTTTACAATCTCTATTCCCGTTTACCTGGATAGGGAAATAGAGATTATTCAATTAATTTTTAGATTTAATTATTGAAATTTGCTATGAGCATGCAAAATACGTCTACACATGTGTGTATGAAGTTCAATTTTAAAATACGGTTTAAATAAATTATAAAAACATTATATTCTGAAAAAATTTAATTGTGGCAACTGTCAAACGGTAGTCGGCTCTCTTAATAATTCAAAAAGACATTTTCTATCTATTGTTTTTTGAATGTTGTAGTTAAACTTAGAACAGTAATAAACGGTACAGATTTACTGCAAATCAGTATACAGGGTGATTGGTAATGAAACCGTCATACTTTACAGTGTGTTAGTAAAGATCATTTGCAATACATACAGCCCAATTTCCCTTATCCAAAAGGCGCCAGTTTTCGACAGTGTTTTTTTGTTTTTTTCGAAGTTCACTAATTACGCTCACTCAAACTTAAAATTTACGAAAATAATGGAGCTTTTTCTCAATTTTTCAGTTTGTCTGCCTAGAGGACATCTCAACACACATTATTTGTCGGTGACAATTACGTTAAATACTTGGAAAATTAAAACTTCCGCTTTTGATGAAACTGTAGACTCAGCCGCTACCTTTGTGACTATTTATTTAGCGATTGTGTCTACAGTTTCATCAAAAGCGAAAGTTTTAATTTTTTTTAATTTATTTAAGCTGTAAAATTGAGTAAAATTATTTTCGTAAATTTTAAGTTTGAATGAGAATAAGTAGCGAACTTCGAAAAAAACAAAAAAACCACAATATCTCGAAAACGGAGGGCTTTTGAATACGGAAAATTGGGCTGTATCTATTGCAAATGATCTCTGCTAACGCGCTGTAAAGTATGACCGTTTCGTTATCAGTCACCCTGTATACATCGAAAATGTTAAAACAAAATTGAATTCTTGTTGCATTAAAATCTAAAAATAGTGATATATCCTCACTCAGCCGCTACCTTTGTGACTATTTATTTAGCGATTGTGTCTACAGTTTCATCAAAAGCGGAAGTTTTAATTTTTTTTAATTTGCCAGCAATTTACAATAAAGGTTAACTTAAAAAATCTACTTAACATAATATTTCACGAAAATGTTGAAGATGATAATGCGTTAAGACATTAATACTTCGAAAGGATCATCATTTTCTATAGCCACATCTATAATCATTTGTAATCACCCTATTAATCTATAAATCGATCAGATAAACGAATATATGCATACAATATAATTTTTTTTTTTTTTTTTTTTTTTTTTTTTTTTTTTAATATGTGGTGGGTGCTTAGTTGCAGTGACTCCGTAAACTGTATCGCTTGTCTGGCTATCACTGCAACTCTCGCGGTGTAGTTTTTGTGTGTGTATGTTGTGTTCAATGGCTTTGTGACAGCATCATATCGCCTTTTATGATGCCGCGCTGTTAATCACTTTGCTCCCAACAGCGAATGGCAAGTCGATCCGGGATTAAACTCTCTGAAAAAATGTCACCGTCCCTCCAGAGAATTGAACCCCGGCACCTATCGTCCTCTCACAACAATAGTCAGCCGCCTAACCACTGCGGCCATCGACCCGTTAATAATAATACAATTATTGTAAAATAATAGTATTTAATTATTTTGTATTAGCAAATCCGTATTTACATTAGAAACTCTTTCTAAGAAGTAAATATCCATCTATTAGTATAATTAAGGATCGAGTAGTATTTTATATATCGCAAATTATGTGTATACGACGACTACCACATATATTGATAAATATTACAGCGGACACAATGATAATGCTATTTGTAGGTGTATTTACAGTGCATGCTATTGCGGAAGATATTACTACCTAATGTCTTTATACTCATGTCTAAAATATTTTACAGCATACAGCCGCTGGCACTTTACAGTTGACCAAGATGTTCTGTTTATATTTCGCTACCTGATTTAGTCCAGAGGAAATTTTATGGCTTTTCGATTCAATACATCTGTCTTTTATAGTACATACTATGTACCGTTGCGGCCAATATAATCTGAGCAATGATTTGACATTTCATGACTTTTTCATGAAATTTGGTAAATCAGGCTTTACTACAATCTACGTTACTCTGGATACGCACTTAGGGCATGAGCCATTATGTGATGGTTATCTCAATAATCAATAGTCATTACCTTAAAAAGTGTTGTCTTTTAACTGAAATTAGTTTGGTTTTGACCAACCATATTATTGTTCTTAAATTAAATTGAACATTTTAATGTTTATTTTAGAAACGAAAAACATAAACAAATGATATAAAAAATTAATATTTTGTAGCAGCTCCATTTTTTCAATAACATTATTTAACCTTCTGGGCATTGATGCTACTAATTCTGCAGTATAATTTGGAGTTAATTCGATCCATGCTTCCTGAACTCTTTCCTATAACTGTTCTACATGTTGTGGGCGAAAATTATTACCTGTATTAACTTTTTTTACTGTCAAACCCCACCCCCGGGTTCAAGTCCGGGCTACGTGAAGGCCAAGGTAGAACTTGTATGTTCTGTTGCTGCATCCAGTTCGAGGTCACTCTGGCTGTAGAATGGGGCTATTATCTTGTTGATATATAAAGTTATTTCGGGGAAAGACTGCATTTACTGAGGGCAGCATGATATTTTCCAATATTCCAACATAAACCTCTGCATTGCATCTACCTCTTATAGGTGTTATAAGTCCGCGTCCTTGGGCGCTCATCCAGGCCCAGACATTGACAGAAAAACGACCGCTTGTGTGTGATTTATGGGTTCATCAAAGCGAGAGTTCGGAGGTCTATAAACTCGAACGTGTCCGTCAAAACACGATTTAAATACCTTCTCATATGTGAAAACATTCTGCCAGAAATTTAACACGTCTAACGAGTATTCCAAAGCAAAACCTACTTTCTCTTCCTTATTTTGCGGAGTTAGAAAAGGTTTGTTCGCTGCAGAACGACTACGTAGATCAGATCAATTTTTGATACGACGCCTTGCCGTTCGAACAGACCCTGGAAAGTTTGTTTCAGTCTGTGGGTCTACCGCACAATAGAAGGGATTTTCCCGAATAAAATCAACCAAATTACCATCAACCTCCGTTGTAACTCTGGGCCTACCACTACGTCGTTCTATTTAAAATAAGCGAGTTGGTATGTACTTCCGGTGTACCGGAAGTAGATCATTCATGAAAATATTATATTTAAAATCAGCATTATCGATAGTGTAATCTGATAAAATTTTACATTTCGCCTATTACTACATTCCCAAAAACTTCTAATCAAAACTCTTCGCGCCACACCCTGTATATGAATGCTAAACTTTTTTTGAACATTTTTTGTTTGAGTTAAATCAGAATTGTGTCAAGCTCAGGAGTGCATATTAGGCATATTCACAACTTTTTCTCTATCAAATTTTACCTCGTCAGTCCAAATAATTTTCGCCAAAAAGGCAAGATTCTATTACATATGCATCAACATGAGTTTGGAAAACTCCATTCTTGCCATGTGGTCATTTACTCTGGTCTCTTGCACTGGCATAATGACATAATCGTGTATTTTCTACTTTTTGAGACTTTTTTATCGCAAAATAGGTAGATCTCAAGTCATTAGACGCAGTTCTAATGAATTCATGCGGATACACATTAAAATATGTCAATACTATATCTTCCAGTAAAGTGTTTTCCTGCCATCTAATCGTTTGTTTAAAACTTTTCCATATCTCAGAAAATCCTTAGAAATTCTTCAAATTTTATTTCAAGTCAGTGATTGTAAATGTTGATGTTTTTCATTAAATGTTTGGCAACTTATTTCTAAACAACTAGAACTGCAAATCTTATTTAACTACACAATATCAATGTATATGCAAAACTTCATATATCCTCTCTTCGTCTATGTAGCGTAATATTACTATGACTTTATATCACTATCTGCCTTTTTTTCTTTAATTGCAAATAATTCAGAAACAATGGTTTTTAGATATAGGATATGATTTATTAAATATACATATATGGAATATATTATAAAAGCTGAATTTGTAGCATACTATTCAAATTATGTACATTATGCCAACTTTTGGTTAACCGGAAGTGATGTTTATTACTAAATATGTTCAGATGATAGTTCATATTTAGACATATCCAACCACAATTTTTTATTTTAAAATGCCGTTTCGTTTGTATAAAACTTCCAATACGCTTTTATCGCAAATTACACTGTATAGTACAATAGCTAAATAGCTGCACAGGTAAGAGCAACTAGCCGCACAGGTAACAGCAACTAGCCATAGGTGGAGCAGTAGTTATAGTGCAAAATACGAATATTGCCGGTGACGTTTGTAACAACTTCTCACTGAATCGGTATTCCAATTGAGCTACCATTGCCTATTGGATATAACAGCGTAACATTATTAACGGCAACGTAATGTTGTAACAAAGCCATCGAAACACATTTATACACACCATTTACACAGCAAAAACTGCAATGGATAGAGCTTGGGAAGCCGCTGCAGCTGTTAACATGTATTGAGAATATATGTTTGACGTTAGGTTTCGCGACATGAGAAAAGATCTTCACAACTTGAAGCCCTGAATGAGATGCCTTTATATCCAACTGAAGATGTAATTTGGGATGAGAACGTAGTACCAACTGCATACTTCTCTGGAGATGGGTGTTTAGCACTCCCAAAATTAAATCTTCAATTTCTGACGTTGCACGATTATCTGCTGAGGAACTTTAATTTGTTTAGATTAGAATCAACATGTAAGTAGTACTGTGTATGATTAGAAATAAATATATCTCATCGTTTGTTTTATATCGTAGATGAAATCCGACAGGACATAGAAGATGCAGTTAGTAGATTATGCCCATGGTAAGAATTTGTTATGTATGCAATTGACATCATTATTATTACAATACCTTTACCCAAGCTTTATTTTAACATTAATTCGTATGAATTTGATTCTCCAAAAAATGTGTGATACATTCGTTAAATAATATCAGAAATTAAGGTAGTTATATTATAGTTTTTCTGATTTGATTTTGTCAAACAAATTCATCATACAGTCAGTTACTAATTAAATGCGAATTTTACGGCTAGTAATTTATATTTGGTGAGATTTTGTTCTAAATTAAAATACACCGACATAGATCTAAAGCAAAGCCTTTATTTACTAGCTACACATAGAAGCTACATAATTGATATTTGATTATTAACTCACTTTACCACGAACAGTGGCAGCTGTGCGTCAAGTCGATATTGTTCAGAAATCGCATTTATATACGTTAAGGTATTATTCGCTGTTTTAAATAATATAAAGTAGATTATAGTAGCTTACATCATGCTCCTGCGCATACAATAAATAACTTCTGGGCGTATTTTAATAAAGTAAAAATTCAATGTATCATTCTTAAAAATAAAAATGTTTCCACTGCCCAAGGTTATACATATTTTATTTTAATAGTATAGTTCATCGGAGAATAATTTATCGTATTATCATTTAATATACAGATTGTTAAAAAATTTTCGGTAGGTACCTATTCTTGCCTTATAACAAAATAACCAATGTTAGTGAAATCATTATCCGCATGATTGACACATAATAAATATGCACCTCAGTTAGGCCTTGGTAGATATTATCGATTATTGCTATCGTACTGATGCACATTATATAGGGCTAGTTAAAAGTATGGAGACGGCGATTTATTGTCGTTAACATTCATTTTAGAGAATTATGTTCTATATAAAAGTTTGTTAGGATATTTAGATCTACATTTGAGAATATTTCAGTTTTTTCTTCAATTAAATCGCCGTCTCCATACTTTTAACTAACCCTGTATAATAACGTTCGTTTGAATACCGAGGAACCTCGAATGCAGATTTCACTATGGTTATTTATAAAAAACTATGATTTTTTATGACGTAATACAAGTACCTATATTATATAGTCTCAAAGATAACGTGAATTATTTCCGGGAAAAACATATAAATATTGGGAAGCCGAGTATCTCATACCTCCACACATTAATATATTTCTTTAATTACAGCAATACAATGTAACTCCAACTTATATTGTCAAAAAGCTATCTTTCTATGCACACAAAACTTTAATAAAACGCAAACTTTTGGTAGACGTCCCGAAATCGGTTCTGCCGCTAAATAAAGTTGTTCAAAATAAAATCAGCTAGCATCAATTTTATTTGTATTGAACCCTTTTTATTTTTTGAATCATGTTAGGCCAAACCGTAATATACTATGATCACTAATTCAGTTAAGTGTATTCTGTTTGGGTCGTAACCAACTCGTAATAGCGATTTATGTAAGTAAATTAAAGTAATCATTTTAATTATTTATTGTATAAAATAGGGCAGTCGAACATAAAATTACGTATATAACTCGTACATAAATGTACTTTCTTGGCCTTGTCTTTATTATCGCCTCGCTCGCAAGCTAGCTCGGCCATAAATTCGACTCGACCAAGAAAGTAGTCGTTTATGTACAGTCTCCTTCTAAAGTAATGTCTCCCCCAGCCGTCGGGTTTATATCAATAATACCTTCCACTTAGCGTATTGCATTCATCGGATATCTTCGGCTAATAAAGAGGCCACATGGGATACGATACAGTTCGAACATGTATATAACCTGTGTAATTATAATTTTAAATCTCGATATGCGTATTTACCTGCCAGCGGTAAAATATAGGACTTTATTAAACCCTACTTTTATACCTGTGATGGTCAGTTTTCCTAAATATGTAATATATAACGCATACTTTTAGTTATTGTTAGTTTTTCAGACTTTTATTAGAGATAATTTTTAGTGTATATTATAACAACACTCTTATTTGAATAATAAAATAATATTCATTTTATTGAGGTATACACCTTTATTGATAAATCTTACAAGAAATCCGTCCCAACAAAGATCTTTTTTTTATAGAAAAACAAATAACTGATATATTGCAAATCCATTATTATCCCTTTAATAGTGTCGTTTCGAAGAGTCCGGTACATCGCTAATCTATTTATAATTTAAAATGCAATATTTTGTAATCATGGGTTTAAATAGAGTAGATAGATGATAACGCAGTTAGACAATAAACCTTGCCTAGTTGTGTAGTTGTCATTGTAAAATATAATTTTATAACATAATAGTGCTTAATCTTTAAAATCATTGAATATATACCTAAATATTAGATTTACATATTGGTTAATTTAAATTTTCAAACATTTTCTGTGTTTAATTATAAGTGGATTAAATAAATCGGATCAAATCGGTTTCTTCTCTGTTTAAGGTGGTGGAACCTAATGTGAGATTTTAATAAACAATTGAATTTACTGTTGATTATAGTAGGGAAACATAATACAATAGACAAAATAACACTTTCTTTAATAGATACATATGTTAATTATTAGAAAAATCTTGTAGACTCGGCAAATATATGAGCGCTCGCCAATCATCAAGAGGGCTGGCTGTTCATAATGTTTGAGAAAATATTCGTGGGCAAAATTATTGCAAAAATATCGTGAACTCTATATAGTGCTATATTTGTATTATTAATTTTTTGGGAAAATTCTTAGATAATCTAAATTTTTTACACTGAGAGAAACGTAGGTATTGTACAGAAGCTACAACAATCTGTATGTTATATTACAGGTAAAATAAAAATTACAAAAAATTCAATATTTTTATACAAAATTATTTTCACGTAATACTTCATATTCAACCATATCCGACCACAAAATTTGGTTTCAAAATCCAGTTTCGTTTGTATAATACTTTTAATAGGCCGTTCTCACCAATAATGCCGTATATCAGTTATTTGTTTTTACTTTAAAAGAGATCCTTGTTGGGACGGATTTCTTGTGAGATTTGTCCATCAACAAATGTGTATGCCTCAATAAAATGAGTATTATTTTAATATTCAAATAAGTATGTTGTTATAATATGCATTAAAGATTGTCTCTAATAAAAATCCGGAAAACTAACAATAACTGAAAGTACACGTGTTATATTATATATTTAGGAAAACTGACCATCACAGGTATAAAAATAGGGTTTAATGAAGTGGTATATTCTACCGCTAGCAGGTAAATACACATATCGAGATTTAAACTTATAATTACACAGGTTATATACACGTTCAATCTATATTGTATCCCCTGCGGCTTCTTTCTTGCCGAATATGTCCGATTAATATAATACGCTAAGCGGAAAGTATTATTGATATGAACCCATCAGCAGGGGGAGACATTACTTTAGAAAGAGACTGTACGTGTTACATAAATAGCTATTTTGAACATGTTTGTACACAGTACAGAGTGTGCATAGCATCTAGAACTAAATTCATAATTCTCTGTTGTTTTGTTTGCAAGTTACTTTGACACGTCAATTTTTTTAATGTCATATTTTGTCACGAGATTATATTCATACCATTGATAAATAAAATATCTTGGTTTCTATCCTATTTTTCAACAAATTGAGATCGCTGTTGTATATTTTTGAGATATAAATATGCAAACATCTTTGAAAACTTTTCGTTGTTTGTTTCAGACACTAACAGGTTTATTGTGCGTTTATGCAAAATACTGCAATTCGTTGATCATAATAAATAATCTACTTTATCTTTGAAACAATTAGTTTGCGGGTCCTTAAGACTGTTGCTTCTTTTCCTCACTATAATACATGGACTAGATATCTCTATTTTTTTTCTGAAACACGCTGTGTATTAACTATGTATATATATTTCAATCACTTATGCAATGTATGTATGTAAGATACATTACATCACACAGCTGCCTTTTTTCTGTTTTTTAAATATTTTTTTACGGCGTAATTATCAATAAAATAATGTAAGTTACGGTTTCCATTTTAAATTCTTTCGTACATTCCTTTGGATATAAATATTTATAACGCATTCCAATATTATGCTGAAAGGAATTAAATTTATTATCTAAATATTTAATTAAAACATAAACACACACAGATGTTTAACATTAGCTTATGGTAGTCAATTATAAACCATTTATATTATTATTTGGAACTTTTTTATCCATTGTAACATTGCACCAAAATCTAATTGCTATTTGCGAAGTATATCGTCTTTTCGATCCTAATGACAACTTTATTGCTATTAATTTTATAAATTTTACGCGAGGGAGGTATAGTATTTATTATCCATGGCATAGTTGGTATTGATTAACATGAAAAACTATTTCTCGTAACATGTTTGCAATTTAACGAAAATGGATAATATTGAAGCCAAAGCTGTGATAAAATAATTCTGTAAAAAGGATTTTATTGAATGCGTGTGCATCTTCATATCAAATAATTAAAAATTTGTCAGGTTTTAAACTAGGAAGACCAGGTATTGGTCTCCCAAAAACTGTGATTACCGAAGATAATAATAATACTTTATTTGGCGACATTCATATAAAAATATGTTGTTCCACCTAACCTGACGCAATACAATAATTTTGAATTGGTTCATAATATGATACTAAATAAAAGGGTTACAGCAGACACATGCGGTTTTCCAATAGTAAGTGTTGAAAGAATGTTGCGCGATGAATAGGGTATTAAAAGATGTCCACACGATGCGTGCCTAAAATATTAACGACAAAAGTAGATGAAACTCGGCTTCATTACTTTGACCCAGCGACAAAAAAAGAAAGTATCGAAAGCCACAATCCACCTGTTCTTCTTAGCTGGCTCCTAGCGGCTGCCATCTATTACCAAAATTAGTAAAATATCTTTGAAAAAATCATATTTTAGATAATAACAGTGATTAAGAATTTTTTTTTCTAATTAAAGCACTTAAAAATTGACAGAAGATGCATGTATGTATGTCCTAAAAATATCATCATAGATTTTAAAATATGTAATTCGAAAAAAGTTTTCATGTTAAAACTTTTTGAAACTACGAAAAATATACAATGACCGAAGACGATCTTCATAAAAGCAATGTAAATGTGTCCGTTGGCGGAAACAATCCGTGTGCTTTCAAAATTCAGTATGCTTCAGGGAGTCACTTATTTATGATACATATATTGATACTAGCTACTCATGAAACTGTAAATCCGTCGCTGAAAATTAGAAGTTATATATGTTCTGGTAATAATATGTATGTACATATCTAAAATTTTCTACCAACTTTTACGGCCATTAAGTCAATTCTTTATATAAATATTTTTAGCTAAGAACCACTTTCGGTATGCAGTGTATCAACACAAAATTTCTTATCTTAAACTGAATGATAATTTATATTAGGGTTCTCTGTTTCTAAATTCAATTTTTTTCGTCTTATGAACGATTTTGTTGCAATTACACCATTCACAATAAAATTAAATATTTAGTCCTACATAAAAGATCAACAATTAAGTTTAGAAGTAGACAACCCTAATACAAAAAGTAAATAAAAATAATGTAGAGGATATATTAAAATAATAAAAATTATAAAATGTATTCAAAAGTCTTTGGAGTAGCTGTGGATTATAAGACGCATATCACTACTAATTTATATAAATATCATAAATTATGACATTTATAAACTGATTGACAGAAATTTGACTACAGTTAATTATTATTACTATTATTAATGGCCTCAGTTTTTGCCATTAGCCGCTTACGAAATCCTATCGACCCACACAAGGTAAACCAACCAATAAGACTCGCTTCACACCAGGAAGATTGATCGGGTGACTTTATAAAAAATATAACTGGACTGAGAAAACTGTTTACTAAAAGTAAATAAAAATTCACTAAAACTTAATAATTGTATACTATTTGGGACTAATATACAGTATATTAAATTTAAGTAAACGCGTTTTCATCAAACAAGTATATTTAGATTTAGTATAGTACCGGTAAATATAGTCAACTATTGAAAGCAAATGTTCAATTATATTAAGGACAAATAACTTCGGTATTTATTTCAATATAAAAATATATTAGTAATAGACTATCAGTTCACTTAGGCCTGGTTTTACAAGCCTAGAATAACGTTATATGCTTGCTTTATTCTAGGTAGTAGAAGTGTTGGTAGAAGAAGTATTAGCGAGTGCCAACATTTTATCCCGAGAATAACGTTGTGCTTGCTTTATTCTAGGTTTGTAAAACCGGCTCTTAATGGATAATATCCTACTAACTTCCATTTCTTTAATAAATTCTCTATAGTGTTCATCTTTGTTGAAATACCTACTAGAACTGAAGTTATAACTTAAATCGATGAATTGATTACTCGATGAACCAAATTATCACAATGTACTGCTAACAAACAGACGAGAGAAACGTATAGCCATCAGTATCACGCCAATATAGTCAATAGCCAATAAAATATGCATTTGCATGTCCGAAGACACAGCCCAAGGTCACTCATGCGCAGGTGCACGACCCGATTATATTACGAACGTGTCCGATACATCAATTAATTTGTGTAATGAGAATTATCGACAACTCATTTTACTTTAGATACTTAATTCATTTACTATTACTCTTACACTACAGTATACTAGCTTTTAGTTTATAAGTTAGTTGAAAGTGACATTATTTTCAAATATTATTAAACTATGTACTGATAGCATAGATCACCTATTCTAGCAGACCATTAATAGAAAAACAAGTTTACCAAGAGCAGTTACACTAAGTAAATCAAAACAAATAAAATTTCACCTATAATTATTATACTTTTCTTACCTATACAGTATATTAAGATTATTTTTCTCAGTGTGGGAAAGAAAAAGAATAGGTCACACAGGAAAGATCACACAAGATCTTTATAGATTCTATAATTAATGTCCTTTTTACCTTCGGCTATTACATAATTAATGTTCAGCGGCAATTTTCATGATTAGTAGGTTTTAGGATGTCGATCGTGTAGTTATATACTTCACAGCTGAACAAATTGATATATTGTATGGATCGCCCACAATACTATATAACAACACTAAGTTTGCCACTATAGTATACGATGTTTTCACTAACAAGCTTTTGCTTGCTCTCAAATCTCTAGTATTTGTTATCACCAGCATATACAAATTCAGATGTTTACACTATTACCTGAATATGTAATATACACTAATATAATGTTGAATTATAGGAAATCCGAAGATGGTACTGTTTATTGGGGTGGATGGGCTAGAATGGCGCAACCCATTCTTAGCTTCGCGGTGGTTGAAGTGGCGAAACCAAATATCGGTAACTAATTAATATCTATTCTAAATAACTAGATAATACGTAAACATATTATAATGTATTAGTGACGAAATGAATATTAGCTGTTTTGTTAGTAGTATTCGCAAAACGCACGAATATTATATGAATATTTTCTTGTTAGCTATTCTTAAATTATTACGTATATATGGTATGAATGAAAGTTCTAATATTTTATTCAATTATTGCTTCAAATATAAAAACATAAATCAACAGGTTTTAATAAAAGTTACTCATTCCCGGACCACCGATTGATGCATCTCCGGCAATTCATGATTATTTGTATTCATACTTCATCCATTTGTATTTCTAGATTTGCAATTTACATTCGTCAACGTGTAGAATGAACATTGGCGAATGTTGTTTTGTTAAACGTTTAATAAGATATGTGTATATACATATGTATCTAGTACTTTCATTATTTTCTTAACAGAAAATGTGATCAGCTGCATACACTATGAATATTAAACAACTAGCAAGAAAATATTATTTCTTATTTCTATTACTTTTTTCAAAACAAAGAGGAACAAGCTGCCACATGTTTCGTACATGTTTCATCGCACTATTTCTGATTTTATTTTTTTGATATTCTAGGTGAGAAACGACCTTCTAGGGTACGTGCTGATGTTTCAGTAAACTTAGCAGTTCGCCCAGAAATTAAAGGTGAATGGGAAAATTTAAGGAAACATGATGTATGCTTTTTGATAACCGTACAACCACCGAATCCAATAGGTACGTAATTTGTAGATTATACATATACAAACGCAAATACCTTACAAAATTTGTAACATTTTATCACACATTTTTCTAGAAATTATTAAATTTAAATACCAAAACCTGTTAGTATTGTTAAATATATTTGCTAATCTATATTTTTAAGCCATATGGAGACTATTTGAATACTTCTTGCAAATTATAGTCAGATGTTTACATATCAACTAACTTCTCAGCTATGTTTCTAAACGCATTTACTCACTATGCCACAAACATCTAAGCTAAAACAGTAGTAGGGAATATGGTGGTCGGTGTATTTTAGTTGTTTTCAGTTACCTTTACCATATGGTTTTTATTGTTATAGCAATTAGTAAAGAGCATGTTACATTCAAAAAATGGCGACAAGAACAATATTAACCATTGGGTTAGCTATTTTATGTTTAATATTTTTTAACTTTTTCATAAAATTTACATACAGGGTGGTCCATTTAAAGTGTAACACTGTAATATCTTCGAAACAATTAGTGTTAAGAAGAAAAGTATTAGACAAAAGTGTAACTATATCCACTGTTTACCGTATGTAAACAATTTGTAGCTACTGTTAACATTTATTCTATACTTTTACATTTAACAAACAAATAAAAAACATTTGCTGCACTGACTTTTATTATGTCCTCATTTTTTCGAAATATCTCGAGTAATATTAATTTGAGGTCATATGTGGTTTACTATTTTTCTATCCACAACTTATTGCTCTATTATAATGTCATAAAAAATACCATATGCTATTTGAAAAAAAAGAGTTGACCTCGCTATGAACTTTGTGTCTTTCTTTATAGTGACAACAGTAGTGCCATCGAATGAGCCCCTTCATATAGTTAAACTTTTGTCTAATACTTTTCTTCATAACACTAATTGTTTCGAAAATATTACAGTGTTACACTTTAAATGGATCAGCCTGTATACAAGTTTGCTGTTTTGTTTACAAACATAATTAGTTCGTTAAGGGTAATACCGTGAATCATAATCATCACACTTAAACATTCTTATCAAGAGCTGCTATATCTAAATAGTTATATGCATTGTGTCGTATAATTGCCGTTTGTACGTTTTATTTGTTCACGCTTTGTTTGCGGAATTGTTAGAAGAAGAAAAAATTATTATTTTTATTATTAACTTCTGAGAATTAAAATGATTGCATTACAACTAGAAATTAGTTGGAAAATACTTAAGAAATTTTAAAAAAATAAGATATTCTCAGTATGATTTAGAGCGTAATATAAAAATATTGGTAAAGTGGAATAAACTTGCAATCTGACGGTAAAACAATGGTTAAGTATCTCCAAGTCGGTTCTTATTGAAACTTTACTGAAATATGACTAGCCTCCACAAACGTATGTCAATCATACAAAACTTGCAGTCTAGTCATTCTTCTCCCGTGTAATTTATTAATAGAAACTATTAAAAGTTTAAAATTCCTGAGCTACTGTTTCAATTTTGCTGAGAAAAGATCTTATACGATAATACTCAATAGCGCCACATTCATTTGAAACAGGCTGTATATAAAGTCTCTAAACAATTTTATATCTAGAGATACATATGATAACTTTTTATCCAAGACTTGGCTACATCAGTGGAATCGGTTATAAAATTAGAATCCACAGAATTTTAGGCTGGAAAGTTCATGGCTATAAATCTTTAAAACCAAGCAGAAAAGTTTTGTCTTTGATTCGGCTTAATTTGAATGCTTTTTATCGGGAACTTTAAAAAGCAACTCAAAGATGGTTGTTGGTAAAAAGTTTTTTGGTGTTTTATTTTTTGTGATCTCAAAGATCTAATTTTACGCTGCAATGACTGCCTTAAAGATAAGCAAAATTACGTTGACATATGAAATTAATATACCTGTACTACTCATCTTTTAATCCGAGATCCAATTACAAGACAAATAAAACGGGCATTAATTAAAAATCAATTAATTTTGCTTTATTTAACCTATTAGTGAAATTTTTACTAGTGACATAAATTTTTAACTATAATATATTGTCCTTCTGCATTTAATATGAAATTATAACGTGGTTCAGAGGATTTTTAATAGGGAAAACAATTGTAAATATAATTCGAAATAGTTTAAACAAAGTTAACTAGTTAACCACGTTTGAAATATCAAATTTGTCGATTGTTCGGTGCCTAATATTAATATGTATTTTATATATATATATATATATGTGAATATGTATATCTACTAATGTGTATTAGATCCAACCTATACCATTGTTTGTCACTGTAGGAACAAGATACAATTACAAAGAGCCGTTCATCCCACAGGTAGGTCTGAAATGCGTTAGAGGTTGTGAAGTTGAAGGAATGCTGGATAGCAATGGAAGAGTAATCGAAGATGGACCTGAACCGAGACCATCTCTACCCGGTGATCAAAGAACCTATCGTGTTTGGCTTGACTCTAATCAATACTTTATTGATATGAATAATACTGACGATGGAAAGGATGACGTTTATGGAGGTAAATGTGCTTTAAAATGATAATACAACTGTTGTTGCAACTTCTCTCGTTGGCATTACTGCTAAATTAGTTACTGCACTTTTAGTTTACGTATGCATGTAATATACAGGGTGTTTCATGTTACATTGTTCATTAAAATATGTCATCACTTTATATCTTCCAGTAAAGTGTTTTCCTGCCATCTAATCGTTTGTTTAAAACTTTTCCATATCTCAGAAAATCCTTAGAAATTCTTCAAATTTTATTTCAAGTCAGTGATTGTAAATGTTGATGTTTTTCATTAAATGTTTGGCAACTTATTTCTAAACAACTAGAACTGCAAATCTTATTTAACTACACAATATCAATGTATATGCAAAACTTCATATATCCTCTCTTCGTCTATGTAGCGTAATATTACTATGACTTTATATCACTATCTGCCTTTTTTTCTTTAATTGCAAATAATTCAGAAACAATGGTTTTTAGATATAGGATATGATTTATTAAATATACATATATGGAATATATTATAAAAGCTGAATTTGTAGCATACTATTCAAATTATGTACATTATGCCAACTTTTGGTTAACCGGAAGTGATGTTTATTACTAAATATGTTCAGATGATAGTTCATATTTAGACATATCCAACCACAATTTTTTATTTTAAAATGCCGTTTCGTTTGTATAAAACTTCCAATACGCTTTTATCGCAAATTACACTGTATAGTACAATAGCTAAATAGCTGCACAGGTAAGAGCAACTAGCCGCACAGGTAACAGCAACTAGCCATAGGTGGAGCAGTAGTTATAGTGCAAAATACGAATATTGCCGGTGACGTTTGTAACAACTTCTCACTGAATCGGTATTCCAATTGAGCTACCATTGCCTATTGGATATAACAGCGTAACATTATTAACGGCAACGTAATGTTGTAACAAAGCCATCGAAACACATTTATACACACCATTTACACAGCAAAAACTGCAATGGATAGAGCTTGGGAAGCCGCTGCAGCTGTTAACATGTATTGAGAATATATGTTTGACGTTAGGTTTCGCGACATGAGAAAAGATCTTCACAACTTGAAGCCCTGAATGAGATGCCTTTATATCCAACTGAAGATGTAATTTGGGATGAGAACGTAGTACCAACTGCATACTTCTCTGGAGATGGGTGTTTAGCACTCCCAAAATTAAATCTTCAATTTCTGACGTTGCACGATTATCTGCTGAGGAACTTTAATTTGTTTAGATTAGAATCAACATGTAAGTAGTACTGTGTATGATTAGAAATAAATATATCTCATCGTTTGTTTTATATCGTAGATGAAATCCGACAGGACATAGAAGATGCAGTTAGTAGATTATGCCCATGGTAAGAATTTGTTATGTATGCAATTGACATCATTATTATTACAATACCTTTACCCAAGCTTTATTTTAACATTAATTCGTATGAATTTGATTCTCCAAAAAATGTGTGATACATTCGTTAAATAATATCAGAAATTAAGGTAGTTATATTATAGTTTTTCTGATTTGATTTTGTCAAACAAATTCATCATACAGTCAGTTACTAATTAAATGCGAATTTTACGGCTAGTAATTTATATTTGGTGAGATTTTGTTCTAAATTAAAATACACCGACATAGATCTAAAGCAAAGCCTTTATTTACTAGCTACACATAGAAGCTACATAATTGATATTTGATTATTAACTCACTTTACCACGAACAGTGGCAGCTGTGCGTCAAGTCGATATTGTTCAGAAATCGCATTTATATACGTTAAGGTATTATTCGCTGTTTTAAATAATATAAAGTAGATTATAGTAGCTTACATCATGCTCCTGCGCATACAATAAATAACTTCTGGGCGTATTTTAATAAAGTAAAAATTCAATGTATCATTCTTAAAAATAAAAATGTTTCCACTGCCCAAGGTTATACATATTTTATTTTAATAGTATAGTTCATCGGAGAATAATTTATCGTATTATCATTTAATATACAGATTGTTAAAAAATTTTCGGTAGGTACCTATTCTTGCCTTATAACAAAATAACCAATGTTAGTGAAATCATTATCCGCATGATTGACACATAATAAATATGCACCTCAGTTAGGCCTTGGTAGATATTATCGATTATTGCTATCGTACTGATGCACATTATATAGGGCTAGTTAAAAGTATGGAGACGGCGATTTATTGTCGTTAACATTCATTTTAGAGAATTATGTTCTATATAAAAGTTTGTTAGGATATTTAGATCTACATTTGAGAATATTTCAGTTTTTTTCTTCAATTAAATCGCCGTCTCCATACTTTTAACTAACCCTGTATAATAACGTTCGTTTGAATACCGAGGAACCTCGAATGCAGATTTCACTATGGTTATTTATAAAAAACTATGATTTTTTATGACGTAATACAAGTACCTATATTATATAGTCTCAAAGATAACGTGAATTATTTCCGGGAAAAACATATAAATATTGGGAAGCCGAGTATCTCATACCTCCACACATTAATATATTTCTTTAATTACAGCAATACAATGTAACTCCAACTTATATTGTCAAAAAGCTATCTTTCTATGCACACAAAACTTTAATAAAACGCAAACTTTTGGTAGACGTCCCGAAATCGGTTCTGCCGCTAAATAAAGTTGTTCAAAATAAAATCAGCTAGCATCAATTTTATTTGTATTGAACCCTTTTTATTTTTTGAATCATGTTAGGCCAAACCGTAATATACTATGATCACTAATTCAGTTAAGTGTATTCTGTTTGGGTCGTAACCAACTCGTAATAGCGATTTATGTAAGTAAATTAAAGTAATCATTTTAATTATTTATTGTATAAAATAGGGCAGTCGAACATAAAATTACGTATATAACTCGTACATAAATGTACTTTCTTGGCCTTGTCTTTATTATCGCCTCGCTCGCAAGCTAGCTCGGCCATAAATTCGACTCGACCAAGAAAGTAGTCGTTTATGTACAGTCTCCTTCTAAAGTAATGTCTCCCCCAGCCGTCGGGTTTATATCAATAATACCTTCCACTTAGCGTATTGCATTCATCGGATATCTTCGGCTAATAAAGAGGCCACATGGGATACGATACAGTTCGAACATGTATATAACCTGTGTAATTATAATTTTAAATCTCGATATGCGTATTTACCTGCCAGCGGTAAAATATAGGACTTTATTAAACCCTACTTTTATACCTGTGATGGTCAGTTTTCCTAAATATGTAATATATAACGCATACTTTTAGTTATTGTTAGTTTTTCAGACTTTTATTAGAGATAATTTTTAGTGTATATTATAACAACACTCTTATTTGAATAATAAAATAATATTCATTTTATTGAGGTATACACCTTTATTGATAAATCTTACAAGAAATCCGTCCCAACAAAGATCTTTTTTATAGAAAAACAAATAACTGATATATTGCAAATCCATTATTATCCCTTTAATAGTGTCGTTTCGAAGAGTCCGGTACATCGCTAATCTATTTATAATTTAAAATGCAATATTTTGTAATCATGGGTTTAAATAGAGTAGATAGATGATAACGCAGTTAGACAATAAACCTTGCCTAGTTGTGTAGTTGTCATTGTAAAATATAATTTTATAACATAATAGTGCTTAATCTTTAAAATCATTGAATATATACCTAAATATTAGATTTACATATTGGTTAATTTAAATTTTCAAACATTTTCTGTGTTTAATTATAAGTGGATTAAATAAATCGGATCAAATCGGTTTCTTCTCTGTTTAAGGTGGTGGAACCTAATGTGAGATTTTAATAAACAATTGAATTTACTGTTGATTATAGTAGGGAAACATAATACAATAGACAAAATAACACTTTCTTTAATAGATACATATGTTAATTATTAGAAAAATCTTGTAGACTCGGCAAATATATGAGCGCTCGCCAATCATCAAGAGGGCTGGCTGTTCATAATGTTTGAGAAAATATTCGTGGGCAAAATTATTGCAAAAATATCGTGAACTCTATATAGTGCTATATTTGTATTATTAATTTTTTGGGAAAATTCTTAGATAATCTAAATTTTTTACACTGAGAGAAACGTAGGTATTGTACAGAAGCTACAACAATCTGTATGTTATATTACAGGTAAAATAAAAATTACAAAAAATTCAATATTTTTATACAAAATTATTTTCACGTAATACTTCATATTCAACCATATCCGACCACAAAATTTGGTTTCAAAATCCAGTTTCGTTTGTATAATACTTTTAATAGGCCGTTCTCACCAATAATGCCGTATATCAGTTATTTGTTTTTACTTTAAAAGAGATCCTTGTTGGGACGGATTTCTTGTGAGATTTGTCCATCAACAAATGTGTATGCCTCAATAAAATGAGTATTATTTTAATATTCAAATAAGTATGTTGTTATAATATGCATTAAAGATTGTCTCTAATAAAAATCCGGAAAACTAACAATAACTGAAAGTACACGTGTTATATTATATATTTAGGAAAACTGACCATCACAGGTATAAAAATAGGGTTTAATGAAGTGGTATATTCTACCGCTAGCAGGTAAATACACATATCGAGATTTAAACTTATAATTACACAGGTTATATACACGTTCAATCTATATTGTATCCCCTGCGGCTTCTTTCTTGCCGAATATGTCCGATTAATATAATACGCTAAGCGGAAAGTATTATTGATATGAACCCATCAGCAGGGGGAGACATTACTTTAGAAAGAGACTGTACGTGTTACATAAATAGCTATTTTGAACATGTTTGTACACAGTACAGAGTGTGCATAGCATCTAGAACTAAATTCATAATTCTCTGTTGTTTTGTTTGCAAGTTACTTTGACACGTCAATTTTTTTAATGTCATATTTTGTCACGAGATTATATTCATACCATTGATAAATAAAATATCTTGGTTTCTATCCTATTTTTCAACAAATTGAGATCGCTGTTGTATATTTTTGAGATATAAATATGCAAACATCTTTGAAAACTTTTCGTTGTTTGTTTCAGACACTAACAGGTTTATTGTGCGTTTATGCAAAATACTGCAATTCGTTGATCATAATAAATAATCTACTTTATCTTTGAAACAATTAGTTTGCGGGTCCTTAAGACTGTTGCTTCTTTTCCTCACTATAATACATGGACTAGATATCTCTATTTTTTTCTGAAACACGCTGTGTATTAACTATGTATATATATTTCAATCACTTATGCAATGTATGTATGTAAGATACATTACATCACACAGCTGCCTTTTTTCTGTTTTTTAAATATTTTTTTACGGCGTAATTATCAATAAAATAATGTAAGTTACGGTTTCCATTTTAAATTCTTTCGTACATTCCTTTGGATATAAATATTTATAACGCATTCCAATATTATGCTGAAAGGAATTAAATTTATTATCTAAATATTTAATTAAAACATAAACACACACAGATGTTTAACATTAGCTTATGGTAGTCAATTATAAACCATTTATATTATTATTTGGAACTTTTTTATCCATTGTAACATTGCACCAAAATCTAATTGCTATTTGCGAAGTATATCGTCTTTTCGATCCTAATGACAACTTTATTGCTATTAATTTTATAAATTTTACGCGAGGGAGGTATAGTATTTATTATCCATGGCATAGTTGGTATTGATTAACATGAAAAACTATTTCTCGTAACATGTTTGCAATTTAACGAAAATGGATAATATTGAAGCCAAAGCTGTGATAAAATAATTCTGTAAAAAAGGATTTTATTGAATGCGTGTGCATCTTCATATCAAATAATTAAAAATTTGTCAGGTTTTAAACTAGGAAGACCAGGTATTGGTCTCCCAAAAACTGTGATTACCGAAGATAATAATAATACTTTATTTGGCGACATTCATATAAAAATATGTTGTTCCACCTAACCTGACGCAATACAATAATTTTGAATTGGTTCATAATATGATACTAAATAAAAGGGTTACAGCAGACACATGCGGTTTTCCAATAGTAAGTGTTGAAAGAATGTTGCGCGATGAATAGGGTATTAAAAGATGTCCACACGATGCGTGCCTAAAATATTAACGACAAAAGTAGATGAAACTCGGCTTCATTACTTTGACCCAGCGACAAAAAAGAAAGTATCGAAAGCCACAATCCACCTGTTCTTCTTAGCTGGCTCCTAGCGGCTGCCATCTATTACCAAAATTAGTAAAATATCTTTGAAAAAATCATATTTTAGATAATAACAGTGATTAAGAGAATTTTTTTTTCTAATTAAAGCACTTAAAAATTGACAGAAGATGCATGTATGTATGTCCTAAAAATATCATCATAGATTTTAAAATATGTAATTCGAAAAAAGTTTTCATGTTAAAACTTTTTGAAACTACGAAAAATATACAATGACCGAAGACGATCTTCATAAAAGCAATGTAAATGTGTCCGTTGGCGGAAACAATCCGTGTGCTTTCAAAATTCAGTATGCTTCAGGGAGTCACTTATTTATGATACATATATTGATACTAGCTACTCATGAAACTGTAAATCCGTCGCTGAAAATTAGAAGTTATATATGTTCTGGTAATAATATGTATGTACATATCTAAAATTTTCTACCAACTTTTACGGCCATTAAGTCAATTCTTTATATAAATATTTTTAGCTAAGAACCACTTTCGGTATGCAGTGTATCAACACAAAATTTCTTATCTTAAACTGAATGATAATTTATATTAGGGTTCTCTGTTTCTAAATTCAATTTTTTTCGTCTTATGAACGATTTTGTTGCAATTACACCATTCACAATAAAATTAAATATTTAGTCCTACATAAAAGATCAACAATTAAGTTTAGAAGTAGACAACCCTAATACAAAAAGTAAATAAAAATAATGTAGAGGATATATTAAAATAATAAAAATTATAAAATGTATTCAAAAGTCTTTGGAGTAGCTGTGGATTATAAGACGCATATCACTACTAATTTATATAAATATCATAAATTATGACATTTATAAACTGATTGACAGAAATTTGACTACAGTTAATTATTATTACTATTATTAATGGCCTCAGTTTTTGCCATTAGCCGCTTACGAAATCCTATCGACCCACACAAGGTAAACCAACCAATAAGACTCGCTTCACACCAGGAAGATTGATCGGGTGACTTTATAAAAAATATAACTGGACTGAGAAAACTGTTTACTAAAAGTAAATAAAAATTCACTAAAACTTAATAATTGTATACTATTTGGGACTAATATACAGTATATTAAATTTAAGTAAACGCGTTTTCATCAAACAAGTATATTTAGATTTAGTATAGTACCGGTAAATATAGTCAACTATTGAAAGCAAATGTTCAATTATATTAAGGACAAATAACTTCGGTATTTATTTCAATATAAAAATATATTAGTAATAGACTATCAGTTCACTTAGGCCTGGTTTTACAAGCCTAGAATAACGTTATATGCTTGCTTTATTCTAGGTAGTAGAAGTGTTGGTAGAAGAAGTATTAGCGAGTGCCAACATTTTATCCCGAGAATAACGTTGTGCTTGCTTTATTCTAGGTTTGTAAAACCGGCTCTTAATGGATAATATCCTACTAACTTCCATTTCTTTAATAAATTCTCTATAGTGTTCATCTTTGTTGAAATACCTACTAGAACTGAAGTTATAACTTAAATCGATGAATTGATTACTCGATGAACCAAATTATCACAATGTACTGCTAACAAACAGACGAGAGAAACGTATAGCCATCAGTATCACGCCAATATAGTCAATAGCCAATAAAATATGCATTTGCATGTCCGAAGACACAGCCCAAGGTCACTCATGCGCAGGTGCACGACCCGATTATATTACGAACGTGTCCGATACATCAATTAATTTGTGTAATGAGAATTATCGACAACTCATTTTACTTTAGATACTTAATTCATTTACTATTACTCTTACACTACAGTATACTAGCTTTTAGTTTATAAGTTAGTTGAAAGTGACATTATTTTCAAATATTATTAAACTATGTACTGATAGCATAGATCACCTATTCTAGCAGACCATTAATAGAAAAACAAGTTTACCAAGAGCAGTTACACTAAGTAAATCAAAACAAATAAAATTTCACCTATAATTATTATACTTTTCTTACCTATACAGTATATTAAGATTATTTTTCTCAGTGTGGGAAAGAAAAAGAATAGGTCACACAGGAAAGATCACACAAGATCTTTATAGATTCTATAATTAATGTCCTTTTTACCTTCGGCTATTACATAATTAATGTTCAGCGGCAATTTTCATGATTAGTAGGTTTTAGGATGTCGATCGTGTAGTTATATACTTCACAGCTGAACAAATTGATATATTGTATGGATCGCCCACAATACTATATAACAACACTAAGTTTGCCACTATAGTATACGATGTTTTCACTAACAAGCTTTTGCTTGCTCTCAAATCTCTAGTATTTGTTATCACCAGCATATACAAATTCAGATGTTTACACTATTACCTGAATATGTAATATACACTAATATAATGTTGAATTATAGGAAATCCGAAGATGGTACTGTTTATTGGGGTGGATGGGCTAGAATGGCGCAACCCATTCTTAGCTTCGCGGTGGTTGAAGTGGCGAAACCAAATATCGGTAACTAATTAATATCTATTCTAAATAACTAGATAATACGTAAACATATTATAATGTATTAGTGACGAAATGAATATTAGCTGTTTTGTTAGTAGTATTCGCAAAACGCACGAATATTATATGAATATTTTCTTGTTAGCTATTCTTAAATTATTACGTATATATGGTATGAATGAAAGTTCTAATATTTTATTCAATTATTGCTTCAAATATAAAAACATAAATCAACAGGTTTTAATAAAAGTTACTCATTCCCGGACCACCGATTGATGCATCTCCGGCAATTCATGATTATTTGTATTCATACTTCATCCATTTGTATTTCTAGATTTGCAATTTACATTCGTCAACGTGTAGAATGAACATTGGCGAATGTTGTTTTGTTAAACGTTTAATAAGATATGTGTATATACATATGTATCTAGTACTTTCATTATTTTCTTAACAGAAAATGTGATCAGCTGCATACACTATGAATATTAAACAACTAGCAAGAAAATATTATTTCTTATTTCTATTACTTTTTTTCAAAACAAAGAGGAACAAGCTGCCACATGTTTCGTACATGTTTCATCGCACTATTTCTGATTTTATTTTTTTGATATTCTAGGTGAGAAACGACCTTCTAGGGTACGTGCTGATGTTTCAGTAAACTTAGCAGTTCGCCCAGAAATTAAAGGTGAATGGGAAAATTTAAGGAAACATGATGTATGCTTTTTGATAACCGTACAACCACCGAATCCAATAGGTACGTAATTTGTAGATTATACATATACAAACGCAAATACCTTACAAAATTTGTAACATTTTATCACACATTTTTCTAGAAATTATTAAATTTAAATACCAAAACCTGTTAGTATTGTTAAATATATTTGCTAATCTATATTTTTAAGCCATATGGAGACTATTTGAATACTTCTTGCAAATTATAGTCAGATGTTTACATATCAACTAACTTCTCAGCTATGTTTCTAAACGCATTTACTCACTATGCCACAAACATCTAAGCTAAAACAGTAGTAGGGAATATGGTGGTCGGTGTATTTTAGTTGTTTTCAGTTACCTTTACCATATGGTTTTTATTGTTATAGCAATTAGTAAAGAGCATGTTACATTCAAAAAATGGCGACAAGAACAATATTAACCATTGGGTTAGCTATTTTATGTTTAATATTTTTTAACTTTTTCATAAAATTTACATACAGGGTGGTCCATTTAAAGTGTAACACTGTAATATCTTCGAAACAATTAGTGTTAAGAAGAAAAGTATTAGACAAAAGTGTAACTATATCCACTGTTTACCGTATGTAAACAATTTGTAGCTACTGTTAACATTTATTCTATACTTTTACATTTAACAAACAAATAAAAAACATTTGCTGCACTGACTTTTATTATGTCCTCATTTTTTCGAAATATCTCGAGTAATATTAATTTGAGGTCATATGTGGTTTACTATTTTTCTATCCACAACTTATTGCTCTATTATAATGTCATAAAAAATACCATATGCTATTTGAAAAAAAGAGTTGACCTCGCTATGAACTTTGTGTCTTTCTTTATAGTGACAACAGTAGTGCCATCGAATGAGCCCCTTCATATAGTTAAACTTTTGTCTAATACTTTTCTTCATAACACTAATTGTTTCGAAAATATTACAGTGTTACACTTTAAATGGATCAGCCTGTATACAAGTTTGCTGTTTTGTTTACAAACATAATTAGTTCGTTAAGGGTAATACCGTGAATCATAATCATCACACTTAAACATTCTTATCAAGAGCTGCTATATCTAAATAGTTATATGCATTGTGTCGTATAATTGCCGTTTGTACGTTTTATTTGTTCACGCTTTGTTTGCGGAATTGTTAGAAGAAGAAAAAATTATTATTTTTATTATTAACTTCTGAGAATTAAAATGATTGCATTACAACTAGAAATTAGTTGGAAAATACTTAAGAAATTTTAAAAAAAATAAGATATTCTCAGTATGATTTAGAGCGTAATATAAAAATATTGGTAAAGTGGAATAAACTTGCAATCTGACGGTAAAACAATGGTTAAGTATCTCCAAGTCGGTTCTTATTGAAACTTTACTGAAATATGACTAGCCTCCACAAACGTATGTCAATCATACAAAACTTGCAGTCTAGTCATTCTTCTCCCGTGTAATTTATTAATAGAAACTATTAAAAGTTTAAAATTCCTGAGCTACTGTTTCAATTTTGCTGAGAAAAGATCTTATACGATAATACTCAATAGCGCCACATTCATTTGAAACAGGCTGTATATAAAGTCTCTAAACAATTTTATATCTAGAGATACATATGATAACTTTTTATCCAAGACTTGGCTACATCAGTGGAATCCGGTTATAAAATTAGAATCCACAGAATTTTAGGCTGGAAAGTTCATGGCTATAAATCTTTAAAACCAAGCAGAAAAGTTTTGTCTTTGATTCGGCTTAATTTGAATGCTTTTTATCGGGAACTTTAAAAAGCAACTCAAAGATGGTTGTTGGTAAAAAGTTTTTTGGTGTTTTATTTTTTGTGATCTCAAAGATCTAATTTTACGCTGCAATGACTGCCTTAAAGATAAGCAAAATTACGTTGACATATGAAATTAATATACCTGTACTACTCATCTTTTAATCCGAGATCCAATTACAAGACAAATAAAACGGGCATTAATTAAAAATCAATTAATTTTTGCTTTATTTAACCTATTAGTGAAATTTTTACTAGTGACATAAATTTTTAACTATAATATATTGTCCTTCTGCATTTAATATGAAATTATAACGTGGTTCAGAGGATTTTTAATAGGGAAAACAATTGTAAATATAATTCGAAATAGTTTAAACAAAGTTAACTAGTTAACCACGTTTGAAATATCAAATTTGTCGATTGTTCGGTGCCTAATATTAATATGTATTTATATATATATATATATATGTGAATATGTATATCTACTAATGTGTATTAGATCCAACCTATACCATTGTTTGTCACTGTAGGAACAAGATACAATTACAAAGAGCCGTTCATCCCACAGGTAGGTCTGAAATGCGTTAGAGGTTGTGAAGTTGAAGGAATGCTGGATAGCAATGGAAGAGTAATCGAAGATGGACCTGAACCGAGACCATCTCTACCCGGTGATCAAAGAACCTATCGTGTTTGGCTTGACTCTAATCAATACTTTATTGATATGAATAATACTGACGATGGAAAGGATGACGTTTATGGAGGTAAATGTGCTTTAAAATGATAATACAACTGTTGTTGCAACTTCTCTCGTTGGCATTACTGCTAAATTAGTTACTGCTTTTAGTTTACGTATGCATGTAATATACAGGGTGTTTCATGAGGGCTGGTACATACGTTAATAAGCAGAAAAGTTTCTATGCACATGTGGTTAGTTCTCACAGGTAACTACGATACTGCCAGTTAATGCATAAACTAATTTATTTAAATCTGTACTTAACAATACAATATCAAAATTCTGACTTTAAAGGAATGGTTCGAATATACCACCGCCTAACTCGATGCACTTGGCTGATCTCTTGAAGATATCACGCAGTTTGCTGCGTAATTCATCCTGATGTGCATCGATTCCTACAGCACATGCCGTAATACGAGCAATTAGCTCATCACGTGTGTTTACTTCTACTTGATAAACGTCGCTTGTCAAATATCCCCATATTCCGTAATCTAATGGATTAAGGTCCGGTGACCTAGCTGGCCAACTGATAGAAGTCCCGCGGCCAATGATATTATATATATATGTTATGTACAGATTTAAATAAATTAGCTTATGCATTAAGTGCCTGTATCTCAGCTACCTTTGAAAACTAACCACATGTTCATAGGAACTTTTCTGCTTAAAATGATCAAATCTATAACCTATTAATGTACATACTATTCCTCATGAAACAGCCTGTATAATGTAGAAATAATAAATACGTCAGTAAAACGCATTTAGCAATTATAACCCCCATATTGCTTTTTTCCGCAATCAATGTATTGTTAGATTGGATTGGGACTAAAAGTGTTAAATATTAAATTGCGTCATTAACGCTAATCTCATGAGCTTGGTTTAGAACTGATTATGTAACGGTGCGATAGCAAATTGTTCACTGTGATTGATGATTAAACCGTGACTCCGCGTTCATCTCAGTTGCATCAGTAATTTGTCAAACGCCATTTTTTTATGTAAAGTTTGTTTGAGTAGTAAATTTTAAAGCTGTTGATAAGGTATAAAGGTGCGTACTGATTTGAGCATTTTACTGCGAACGAGCCGAGCGCGCACAGCCGAACCAAACAAACAAAAGTGAGAAAAAGCTCGGTATATTCGTAGCGTTCGTACTGTTTGCCGCATTCCCATATTCGTCAGTTAGTGTTCGTCGCGGATAAGTATAGATGCGGCAAATGTGATTGTGACTGCTGGTGTATTTTTCATTATACAAGCCCTTACTAATACTAAGAAAAAAATCAAAAAAATGTGGGCAAGGCGCTTTTGTTTTTACGGCGTGAAAATGCAGTAGTGCTGAGGGACATAGATAGGATTCATACCCAGAATTTTACTCGAATGTCATCAGAAGACTTTGAAAAATTAATATGCCTTGTGGGACATAGGATTACCAAAAGAGATACAAAATTTCGAAAATGTATACCATCCAAGATCGCTTAGCTATTACTTTACGCTTTTCAACTACAGGGGACTCATATAGCAAGTTTACAATTTTTAACGCGCGAACGATTAGTGTCAGGACGAATATCTGTACCCATTGAACGCGCACGAACATCTAAATCCATTTGAGCAAATCACATTTACCGACAAGCGGCCGATAAAGTTTGGCGCGCTCGGTTCTCCAGAGTTCGGCTCGGGGAGACGCACTGACTAGGCGAATTCCTCTGTGAGCGTTCGACTTGTTTGGTTCGTTCAGGGCAAAACGCTCAAGTCAGTACGCGCCTTAATGTGTCAGTCCTTTTATTGCATCAATATATATTTATTTATATATGAAAATTATTGAGAAATTTATTTTTTGTATACTAACCCTGGGCCGGGTAGTAGTAACCGAAGTTTATGTAGTGGCCTACATATTGACAAGCGAGACATATTCTTCTTTTGCATTTCAAAATTTAATTTGAAATAATTGTTTTGAAATATCTTCTTACAGAAATTAACACGTCAAGTAAATAACGCTAAGCGTAAAACGGCCCACACATTATACGATTCGTCGTACTACAGATCGTACGACTGCGTTGTACTACAGATTTTCTGCGTGCTGTACTTCCGTACTACGCCACCTTGTCTTCTTACTGCAAGTAGTACTACAAAGCCACTAACTATCAAACCGTTGTGTCAACGATAGTATCAACTTGCTGTCGTACGATCTGTAGTACGACGAATCGTATAATGTGTGGGCCGTTTAAGGTCTCAGTCAATTGTCACCAAATAACGCCAGAGATTATAAAAAGTATTAATCCAGAATTTTATTTTGCTAAATTACATACGGCAAAATTTCCACATAGCTACACATCTATCCTCCGAAGTACCAATAATATTATCCCCTGTGGAGCGAAGCAATGATGGTGTCAGATGCATTAGCTGTATAGATCATCCACAATACAGCAGCTTTAACTGAGTAACTGCAGCATCCTATTTCTTTCCGCGCGCAAGACGCTTCTTTGTTACACACACAGTCGGCTGTAGGCAGCAATAGCTATTTAGTATATTAGGCAAATCAATCAATGAACTCAAAACGAATACTGATTTATATGTATATATACTAAAAGATAAGAAAGCTGTAATGCCACCCAATATAGCATGGATGCACTTCGCCACCATCGCTATCTCGTCGATACGATGGGCTAAATTTCACTACAAATTAAAAAAAAACTATAATCTTATGAGATCAAATACATACATACAATACAATTTTTGGCATATTTACAGGTTTCAACATCTTACTTCGCCGTAAACCAAAAGAAAATAATTTCAAGGCCGTATTGGAAACGATCAGGGAATTAATGAATACCGAATGCGTCGTACCTGAATGGCTTCATGATATAATATTGGGATATGGAGATCCAAGCGCGGCGAACTACAGCAAAATGCCAAATCAAATATCTAGTATGGACTTCAATGACACTCTAATCGATATGGACCACCTAAGGTCATGTTTTCCGAATTATGAAGTTAAGGTTAAAACAGATGATCCGGCAAAATTAGTACGACCATTCAAGTACTATATCACCGAGAAAAATATGTTCAATATTTACATCGCTTTAATGTTTTAGGTTAACCTTTGAAGATTTAGCAAAAGAAGAAGAAGAAGGGAAACGAAATGTTATTGTTGTTGAACCGCACGTTATTCCTAAAAGAGGACCGTACCTCTTCAATGAACCTAAGAAGTAGGTTGACCACAAATTTGTCATTACGTTTTTTTATATTCATATACTAATTGATGATATGTGTGAAAGACTGTATATTATTTGAGGAAAGACAGAAAAAAATAGTTTCAATAGAATCGTAAATTTGTGTTGTAATTTGTCACCTTGCAATTATACAGTAAAGGAGATCAAAATCATCATATTCTAGAGGCGTCTATGGCGACAATATTAAAAAGTTTACAAAGAAATGCTAATTTTGAAAGAATAATAACAGCAAACGGTGCAGCTGCTTTCAAACTTTCTTTGTATTATTCGAAATTATGAAATGTGGCAATTTTTGACTCTCAATGATGAAATTAGTTAACTAATAATATACAGGTTCCCTAATTTAAAATAAAAAAGCCGCTTCTTTACTATAGTTACGAAAATATAATAATCGAATTTCGATTCTTCGACCTCTCAAGCATTTTAAAAGATATAATCACTATGCCATATTAATTGTGTAACTTGTATATGAATGTGATACTTACTTTTTTATAGAAACACCATTCCTTTTACACCAACTCAAGTGGAAGCTATAAAATCTGGTATGCAGCCTGGCTTGACACTTGTTGTTGGTCCTCCAGGTACAGGTAAAACTGATGTCGCTGTACAGATTATTTCAAATCTCTATCATAACTTTCCCAGTCAAAGAACATTGATAGTGACTCATTCAAATCAAGCACTAAATCAATTGTTTGAAAAAATTGTTGAATTGGACATAGATGAAAGACATCTGCTACGTTTAGGTCATGGTGAGGAAGCTCTTGAAACTGAGAAAGATTTCAGCAGGTAAATTCTTTTTTAAATCTTTGACTGCACAAGTGATAAATTTGTATTGTAGGTATGGACGAGTAAACTATGTTCTTGCAAAACGATTAGACCTGTTAATGGAAGTACAAAGATTACAAGAATCCTTAGAAGTAAGCGGTGACGTAGCGTACACATGTGAGACTGCAGGACATTTTTACCTATATCAAATTTTATCAAGATGGGAACAATTTGAAAGTATTGTTAGACCGAAAAGTGGAAAGGTTTGTATTAGCAGCATTGAAATTTTCATTATTTATTGAATTTGGGTCTTTTTAGCCTGTATCAGTAGAAACAATAGAAAAAGAATTTCCATTCACGAAGTTTTTCACCAACGCTCCACAACCTTTATTTAAACAAAAATCGTTTGAGGATGATCTTGAAATAGCCGATAGTTGCTTCCGCTATATAAAACACATTTTCGACGAACTTGAAGAATTCCGTGCTTTCGAACTCTTACGTTCAGGTTTAGATCGCTCAAAATATTTACTTGTAAAGGAAGCTAAAATAATTGCAATGACTTGTACCCACGCTGCATTAAAAAGGAAGGAATTGGTTGAAATGGGTATATATTTACACAGTAATCTCTATATATTATATACTTTATATTTTCTGTGCTTTAGGATTTAAGTACGATAACATACTAATGGAAGAAGCTGCTCAAATTCTAGAAATTGAAACTTTCATACCGCTTCTTTTGCAAAACCCACAAGATGGATATAATAGACTTAAACGCTGGATAATGATTGGAGATCATCATCAGTTGCCTCCTGTGATAAAGAATATGGCATTCCAAAAATATTCTAATATGGAACAAAGTTTATTTACAAGATTAGTTAGGCTAGGAGTACCAACTGTGGATTTGGACGGTCAAGGACGTTCGCGACCGAGGTATGTACATATAATTAAAACGACAAAGGTAAACACAATAACACAATGAAAGACTACTGCCACCCATATACTATATTGTTGTCTTTATCACAAAACACTGGGTAGCGGTTTAATATTTGTTTGCTACAAAAAACGAGCTTTGAATCAGATATGAAAATACTAATTGTATTTTCTAACAATTACTTATACACTTCTAACAGTAACTTACTTTTGTAAGAAACACTTCAAATGATACTTATTAATTATGAGTGGCGCACAATTTATATTAGAATAAAGTAGAAATATGATACTTTGCATTATAATAAAGTAAGGAACAAAATTTATAATTGTTGCGTTATTTATATTTTTGACAAAATTAAAGGTGTGCCCGACCTTTTATTTGAAAATGATTTCTCCTTGTTCGAAAATATAACTAACTGTCATGTCATGTTTCTTTATCTTTAGTGTTCTTCGTCGTGATTTTTTTTAATTATAACTCACATATTTTACCATATTCTACATACACTATTATTGCTTCAACTATGAATACATAAATCGAATACCTTTAATAATCATTTTGTCAATGAAAGTACATATTTATTTAAAAAAACTAGTTGAGTTGAATAAATTACTAACCATTTACACTACTTCCAATCGTTTGACAATTTAATTATACTAATGTAAGTAATCTGTTCGAAACCTGTGATGAAGTAGTAAATGGACGCGAACTAGAAAATTGAATAATGCTTCGATACAGTGCACAGTGATCTAGATATGAAATTTCCGGAAAAAAATACATAGAACGTTACTAGAAACGATATTTTTGAACGATTTTTCAACGAAGGTATCATTGGTCGTGTTCAGTTAGCACACGGTAAGTCACCTGTAGGTACAGATTAGTGGATTAGTGAGATGAATACCTACAGTGTAGGCGTTGTACTATTGGCATGTAGATATTCAGTTCGGTACTTCACTTATCATTACTTACCGGTGACTTACCGATGTGCTAACTGAACACGACCATTAATCATTACAGATTTGATTTCGAAACATACACTTCCATTTGCCATAAAGCAAAAATACGAAAGAAAGTATACATTGTTATAACTAAAACTGATCTTAGCGTATTATGGGTTATCTACACAATTTACTTATTCTGTATATCCTCGCAAACGATTTTTTTTTCATTATACATACATTACATACACCGAATGAAAGATTTGAATTAATTAACGGTAAAGAGAAACGGGTAGACTCGCAGCAGTGGACCTTTATTCGCTTCTTAGTAACTACACATACGTAAGTAGTATCTCTGCAATATTTTCTTTTTATTTAATGCCGTGCGGTTTGTGACATTTATATTTTGTAAAGGTTTCTGATTAAAATTCTACTATTACTCTATACGTACATATGTAATGGAAATTGAGAAATTGAATAAAAATTATATGCATTGTATACACCATTCACACTATTTACGCACTAAGGAAAGCATTGCGATAGACTACCACTTAATCATCACAACTATGAGGATAACTAGGTAATATGAAGTTATTAGAAATAAAAGCAGACATAAAATATATTGCATATTAGTGGTGGGTAGGTTTTCACAACCACTGTTTACTGTGTTGAAGTATTTCGGATGTTGTGTTTATGAAATTATATAAAAATTATGAAAGTACGGCTAGAAAATTATGGACATACTTCAAGTCGTACTAGTTCGTTGAATATTATATATACAGGGTGACATAGAAAAAACTACAATGCGTAGCAACATGTAATAGAGGACCAAGAAATAATAAAAAAAAAGATTAGAAGGCTTTTATTAAACAAAACAACATTAAAAAGTATAAGATACATATTAGTTCTACATAAGGTGTTCAAATTGGTGATCTTGTTCCTAAATACCCATTTCCAATCTTCGTGTTAATGACTGACGGCATCTTTGAAATATCTTAGCACTATTACTAAATCTATCATCAGACTCCACAATTCTGTCCCATAATTGATCTTCACTATTTATTTCTGTGGAATACACTTCACATTTCATAAATCCCCAAAATGAAAAATCGAGGGGATTAAGGTCGGGACTAAGAGTTGGCCATAGTATACTATGGCCAACCCCCCACGACCAATCTACCTATTTCCAAATTGTTGTTGTAGAAATTCCCTTACTTTCTTAGAATAGTGAGCTGGCGCTTCGTCTAATAAAGTATTCAGTTCATTTTCCAAAAAAATTCGATAGAGTTTGCCTGTCAATCGTCTGAGCATTCGAAATAGACCAATTAGATAATTGTCGATCATACCTGCCCACACATTATAGGAAAACCCATACTAGTGATTCCGTATTACGTTCTGATGAGGGTTTTCATCGCTCCAATAATGCATATTGTGAATATTCCAAATGCGATCGCGACTGAAACCTGCTTCACCGGTAAACAAAATTAATGGCAGAAAGCTTTGCCCTTTATTTTGCAACCACTCGCAAAATTAGGTATTTGTTTTTAATTTTTTTTTATTTTACATTTTCACGTATAACTTATTTTGCCTTCTTAGATTTAATTTTTCTCATGTAAAATTCTAGTTCTGTTCCAATAGATGATGGATTTTTTGGAAGTGAAATGGATTAAGAAGTTGTTCTTTGAGGATTTTCCTAACAGATTCACGATTTATATTCGGTAGCTGCACTTATTCTTCTGGTGCTTATTCTACGATTGTCTTCTACTATTTGCAAAATAGCTAAATAGCTGCTTCATTTGCAACAGTACGACGAGTTCTCTTACCCCCACAATCATATTTTGGGTTTTTAAAGCAGCCATCTTTTCCCAAACGCCTATGTACGTCAAGAAATGTCCTAACATTAGGAACTTGCCATAATGGGTATCTCTGTCGATAGATGCGTTGAGCTTCGGAAGCATTTGAACGAGCTTCGCCGTAACATGAAAATGTCCCTGTATTTCGCGAAAGTATAGCGCACCATTTTGAACGAAAACTTTCAATAAACTAAGTTAATTTTGCTTTCACATTTACCAAATGGTTTGTTTCACGAAAAAATATCTTTTATTGGCTATGTAAAAGCAAAAAAACAAGAACAATATAAAAAACAGTTTGTAACTTGAAAACAAAAAGCAGTCGGACATATGTGTATAGGAACTTTTTTTGTTATTTCTTGGTCCTCGATCACATGTTGCTATGCATTGTAGTTTTTTCTGTCATCCTGTATATAGGCATAATAGAAAAGTATCAAAACAACAAAAGCACGACATAAGTTGGTAACTCCAAAATAAATAATAGTAATTTACTATAAGATGTCCTTAGATAAAATGGGGTCCATTAATATATTTTAACACCGAAGTATTTATTTATTTATTTTTTTCATTAGAAAATGTATATAACTGTGCGATTTCAAAAACGTTAGCTTTACTCTTCTATTGCAGCACGTCCGTTTCATTACAATATCCATACACAAAAGCCATGTCAGCATATTCTGGGTTGGTGCACGTTCTATCCATGGTTATTGATGACTGATTAATTTGACAGTTGCTACTTTTCAACAAATGCTATTTTAATCTAACAGTAATTTTTTAGCATCAAATTTTATCTAGGTTACTTGTATCTACTATATGATCATTCAAACTGATACACGCATAACAGATTGTGTGAGTTTGTCGGTCATCTCAGAAAACACCTTGTATATATATGTGAAGTCATGAATGCCTATCTGTGCCTATATTTTTTGTGATTCTGGTGTTGAACAATAATTTTTTATACGTAGTTTCATAAGTGTGCTTTATTTTATTTTCCATTAAATTATTTTTGTCAGAGTATTTTTAAATAGGTAAGCAATATATTTGTCTTGTGCCCATGATGTTACATTCCTACTACAAAGCATTTGGCGGATACCTATAATGCTTATTAAATATAATCTTCGGTATCATTTTCTGAGTATGACAATCGCATTTAAAGTGACTATCAACTATTATTCTGTAGACAGTGTCTCAAATATTTCAATAGCCGACCTTGAACCGAAATCTACAGATTCTAATATCTGTTTTAACGCTTCTTTTTATCTGATGCCCACTGATGAGACTGAGATTAGCAAGGAAAATGGTGATGTACACGATGCTACAAATTATTGACCCATATCTCTACCCTTGATATATACTACAGTATTTGAAAAAATATTAAATTCGACATTAACGAACTACCTGGAGAAATTTAAGCGTAATTATCTTATGCAAAAACACAAAGAAGTTTGTTTATGTCATAAATAAATATAGGAAGAGTAGTGGTTTTTCGTGCGTAATTAAATTGTCGATAGTAATAGTAATACATTATATAAATACAAGACTATTTTGGTCAGAACAGACCACAATCTATTCATTGATAATTGTTGATAATCATAACCGCATACTTACGTAAAACTATCTTATACGTTTTTAATATCAAGTACTAAACGTCAATATATAGACCACAGTCAACAACATTGAAATAAATATTACATATACAGAAAGATTATTCACTATTATGTTATTGTACGTTTGGCTTAGTCGACTCGTTGCACAGTAATCTAAGGCTACTACTATTACTACATAGACATTACGAATACTGAACCTACTAGTTCGCTTATTAGAGTTCTTGAAAACTGGAATCCTTTCCCATTTTATGGAGAATTCCATTTTCTGAAAAAATCCCTTGAAATTTGAGTTGATGCTATCTCTTGCAGTTCATTTTCTAATAATGTAGATATAAAAATACTGCTTCGGACATTTCAAAATTAAATATTAACGTGTCCAGACAATTTTCTTAGAAATAATAAACATTACAACTATGAATTTGGATTTATATTTTGTTATCACACACAAAATGAATTTACTATACTTCACGTCTATACACACTTTTACGCTGTTTCAATATTCTTCTTGAACTATGATCGTTAAAGACATCAACTCTCTAATTATACTAATAATTTTTCGAGTTAGATTGTTCACGTTTATCTACCTTAAAGTATTGATAACTTATTGCCTCTATAAAGATTAATTTCAACACCTTTCCACTTTAGCAACACCAATACCATTCATTTTTAGAAATCTGTTTTTCTTTCATTTAAGATTGTTTATAATGGTGTATATGTGTGTGTATTCTTTGGAAGATTTGCATTCGATATTAAAGAATTTATACTTATAATACACTTCTTTTAGCATTTGCAACCTGTATAGATGGCGATATAAACAACTAGGAAACTTGGCCCATGTTTTAAATTGGTCTGAATACCAATTAGCTAATGCTGGATTTGCATATGATTTTCAACTGATAGATGTCCAAGACTTTAATTCAATTGGGGAATCGGAACCATCTCCATATTTTTATCAGGCAAGTCTATGTTTTTTTTATAATCACTACTAAGGAATATAATGATGATTGTGAAGCAAGCTTCACTATTGTTAGTGTTACAAAAATCGATATCTAATGGTTTGGATCTCTAATTGTTACAGAATTTAGCCGAAGCAGAATATTGCGTTGCAGTATTTATGTTTATGAGACTGATAGGTTACCCTGCTAATAAAATATCAATACTTACTACCTATAACGGACAAAAACATCTTATCAGAGATGTTATTAACACGAGATGTGCAGACAATCCTCTTATTGGAAGACCCCATAAGGTATGTAATTTATATCTTAAGAAAGAATAATTGTAACACATTTGCATCAGGTTGTTGTCATATTCCATATTTTAGACATACAAACATGGAACATGACACATAACAGAAAGATTGAAGAAAGGATTGAAAATATAGCTTTACACTGGGCTTATTTGGGAAAAGTTGTATAGAAAAGTGAAAACATAGTATGCATGTTTTATGAAATGTAAATAAAAATAAACGCGGAGTTTGTTTTATGACAATTCAATTTATTTTGATTAGAATTAATATTTATTTGATTCATATTTTAGTGTCCTTTATTCCATAACTGGTGATACATATTATCGAAATTTTAAAAATATATATATTGCTAGAGCCGCTACACGTTTTCACAGTTGATATTTGTGGTTAATAATACATCTTAATGAACTCTCCATAAAATGAGTTGCTTAAAAGTTAGCATTGATTTTAATAGACAATGTTGTTTAGAGGGGTTGAAACTACTAATGAAATTTTTATCAATAATTTCGATGGCATTTACTTCAATATGCTTATTTATTAAGATTTTGAACCGAAATATGTCAACAACAACAACAATATATCAAGAACATACATATTTATAGTAACCTTTTTATTTGTGATGGGTTAATTTAATTTTGTTTTTCAGGTTACAACTGTGGATAAATACCAAGGCCAACAGAACGACTACATACTACTATCATTAGTTCGAACGAAAGCAGTTGGTCATTTAAGAGATGTTCGTCGTTTAGTTGTGGCTATGTCACGTGCAAGACTTGGCCTGTACGTCTTTGCAAGAGTTTCCTTGTTCCAAAACTGTTTTGAGTTGACGCCAGCATTTCAACAAGTACGTAACATTCATAGTTTAAGGAACCCATTGAAACCCTGCAATAGTTAATACAAGTATATATACAAGAAGGCACCGTAGAGAAGGGAGTACTTAGACAAGTCTCAATTCTATATCTGCATCAGCACTCATTTATGAAAACTGAACTAACCGTAAAAATATGATTCCATATTTGTATTACACAAATCTATGATGGCTTTCTAACTATATCTCATCTTACTGCTCATTATCATAATAATCAATTACTTTTAGCTTATGTCAAGACCTACTAAACTCTCTTTAATATTAAACGAAGCGTATCCTACCACACGTCGCCATAGCACGAATCTAAACACGAACGTTATGGAAGTGCAAGAGATGACACAGATGGCGAACTTCGTTTATTCTTATTACATGGAAAAAGTTAAAGTAATGAAGGATTATTACCAAGTAAGTCATATATTTTTAGTTGCTACTTATTAATGCCTCAAACACCTCTACAATTAAACATTTACTACTATTTTTGTGCACCATCTTATCATCGTAGAATTATCATTGTTTATTGTAAATTTACGGTTAAATAATTTTGTACTATAATTCTGACGGTTAGCGGAATTTTCAATAAATTTACAGACAGTGAATCGGTGTTTAAGTTTTGAAGGCTGTTTTGGCGCAAATTGCAATATATGTTATCTGTCTTAAATTAAGGAATATCTCTCAATTTCACAGCGATGACAATCTCGACTGCATGTTTCCAAGTAACTGTTAGCCGTATCATTGAACTACTATCTACATAAGTACACACAGTTCGTTAAATGGATCTTTAGACGCACGTCATCAATTTTTATCTGTACGCATCAAATCGGTACTCCTAGTTCAAGTTAGGAGCACGCGCACCGAATCGATTCGGGCCAGTTGACTCTGAACGGCGGCATGCTTTGCTATACATGAAATTACTGGAACAACCACGCAGTGGTTCGGTTGAATAGGCTCGGATCGGTTAGAACATAGATAATACATACATTTCATTCGCCATAGATTGGACACAAATAAAATTTTGTTGGCGTGTTTGTGCTAGTGAAATGTGTTAAATTTAAACAGACCATACTAGAACGACGAAGCTTGTTTGTTATTAAAAAATGAATGCCTAACTTTTAAAGTAAAAACCAGGCGCTTTTATATAATTTCTGAATATTATATATTTTCATCAAAAATTTTCATCATAATTTTTGTCTTCGTGGAACACATCGAAATAAAATTTAATTCCCTAACGCTTCTCCTTTCAAGTTTCAAGTTCAATTAATATACAGGATATCCCAGCTGACGCGATTTCTTTGATAATTTGTTTATTTTACAGTGTAGAGAAAAATGTTTCAAATGAAAGTTGTCCCTATTTATACGATGCATAGTTAGAAAATATTTTCAAATATACAGGGTATACCAATTATAGAAAAAGCGTATGTAACTTTATTATTTTAAATGAATCACCCTATATATTATATTTTTTTAGATTCTATATGATATTTTAAGTATCTTTTATTCAAATCTTCCTAGACTTATGTGCTTTTCTTTTCGAGAAAATAAATTTTTATCAAAAATTTTGCAGTTACAGCGCTCTCGTTAATGAGCTGGAGGATCAAAACTAATAAAGGTAGAAAATTTTGGTTTGCGCAAATTGATACGTCTTGAATTGCTTAACTATTTCCTATATTAACATGTACGGATCCTTTTTTGGAAACATTTAAATGCCAATAACTCTGTTTTTTTTTAAATGGGACACCCTATAATTAATTTTACATCCAGCCTTCTAAACAGATATAGGGTGTCCCATGTCGACAAAAGGATCCGTACATGTTAATATAGGAAATAGTAAAGCAATTCAAGACGTATCAATTTGCCCAAATCAAAATTTTCTACCTTTTTTAGTTTTGATCCTACAGCTCATTAACGAGAGCGTTACAATTGCAAAATTTTTGATAAAATATTTATTTTCTCGAAAACAAAAGCATAGGTCTAGGAAGGTCTTAATAAAAGTTACTTAAAATATCATGTAGAATCTAAAAATATATATAATATACAAGGTGACCCATTTAAAAAAATAAAGTTACATACGCTTTTCCTATAATTGGGACACCCTGTATATTTGAAAATATTTTCTAGCTATGCATCGTATAAATAGGGACAACTTTTATTTGAAACTTTTTTCTCTATACTGTAAAATAAACAAATTATGAAAGAAACCGTGTCAGCTGGGACACCCTGTATGTAATGTACGTGTAATATCGAAACCGAAGGTTAATTTATAAAAATTATCTGAAAAGATACGTAAGTTTTAACAATCCCATAAAGCTTTAAGCGACATACAGACTTATCGTACTACAAATTGGAAATAAAGTTGTATAGACAAGTCAGTCGAGTCACGTAAGATGACGTAACGAACATAAAAATAGTTCAAAAGCATGATATACATAAATTATGAGCCATAAAATTTGTGTTCTATATAAACCAAGAGGGGTCTGCATCGGTGTTGTACAATCTGTTGTACAACCGTAGTTGATTCGACGGTTTAAAGTGGCCTACAGATGAAACGATAGGCTGCACAATCTGTTGTAACGTCGTAGTTGGTTCGACGGTTTACATGTGGAGGAAAAACAGCGATTGATTTTTCTTTACATTTTTCTTTTCAACTTGTAGTACAAGTCGTACAACCGATCGTTTCGTCTGTAGACCGCCTAACAGTCACACCTGAGCTTAAAGAATTGACATTAATTTATAACTGTCATCTATAAAAAAATCGTAAGTCAAATTGATAATATCTGCAATTTGTTAGCTAATTTAAAAATGGCCTTTATATTCAATGGATAACAGAAACGGTATATGATTGAAATTTGTATGCCGTAAAATTGTTGCTCTATTACCCAAGACTTTAGTATTTCTGTTTCGTTTTCGCTATAAATAATAATAATACATATTAAAGATATAATGGGATAGTGTGGTCCATGTATTGCTAAACTTTCTATACATATGTAAATAATATCCTATGCTGAGACCAATATGGATAAAACTATATAAATAGTTAAACTGATCGTCTCTGGTATTTGTATAAATTTGCGTATTCCAAATTTCATTTAATATAATGTGAAAATATAACAAGAAAACTTCGCATTATTTACATAATACATTCTAAGCAAGCTTTAAAGTGATTGTACTTACATTGTAGGTAGATTGACACCATTATTAATCTAAGGGTTGTTCTATCACAAATTTTAACCATATTTTGCCATATTACAATACTTTTTTGATCTTCAAGGCACAACGTAAATGGGATAAACCTGGTGCTTGTCAAATTAAAGAGCACGAAGGCATAATTTCTTCGCATCCAGGAGAAGATCGCGATACTGATAGTGAAGATGAGGAATACGATAAAAAACAGCTGCCTGTTCCAATTCAAGACGAACCTGTAGACGATTCCGCTAATTCAGAAGTAAATACTGCCGCTGACACCACAAAGGAACCTGACGGAAAGGATGTAATTGAATCAACAGATAATGATGCAGAAGATGTCCCGGAAGCTTCATAATTTTGTACGCTCCTTTTGAGTGTAATCAGATCTCCTGTATTCTTCTGAAAATGTTTTAAAACCCAAGTTATATTTGTATAAATGACAGTTTTTGATTAATAAAACTTCAAATAAAAAAATCTAGTTTCCAGTGCTGACAAAATATTTGTGTTTCTGTCATTAAAAATTGCCATTTTTTGGGCTATTTCTAAAATTTCTTGTATACTCATTTTTAACAGTTCAGATGAAGGATAGATGTTGAAGAAATTATAGTGCTATAATGGTTTGAAGCGAGAGATCCCTTACAAATTTAAATGTTACAACTATCGGGGAGATTTGACATTTTACTTATACATGGCTTCAGCGAGGTTAAGTCCACGTAATTCTGAAGTAAATGCTCTCGAGCAGAGAGGTTACCTTATTGGGAAAAAAATAGGTCAGGGTTCATACGCTACCGTCCATCTGGCGGACTATGTCGATGGCTCAAACAATAGTAAGAAAATGCGCTTAGCATGTAAAATTTTTGATAAGGAAAAGGCACCAAGGGATTTCTTAGAGAAATTTTTTCCTAGAGAATTAGATATACTTACGAAAATTGAAAATCCGCATATAATTCAAGTGCATAGTATTTTGCAGAGAGGAGCCAGAGTATTTATTTTTATGAGGTAAGTTAACCTTAGTAGCATATATACAGTTGTATTATGCACGTTCGATAGTAGGTATAGTTTTAAATTTCAATAAAATCGATTAAAACTGAAAAAAACGGCAAGTACTAATTTGACAACTGGTTGTCATCTTGACAGATAACTTCGGAATTTGAAAATATCGTTTAGTATAATTATTGAAAGTTGAGAAATTTGATTAATCAACAGAATGCAATCTTTCGTGTTTTCATTATTATTATTATTTTCTATTGGATTTGAAGCGAAAGTTTTTTGAATGTACTTTAATGAGAGTACAATACGAAGATATTTTCCCTTCTCATGTAGCACTACTAATTAATGCAAATCGAATCTTAAATCTATTTCATTTTTTCAATATCTCTAATTTTTGTAAAACTCTATTTATTTTGGTTTTAATAATTTGCACCATTTATTGAACCCAAATGAACATGTCATCTTTTTATATTACCTTTGTGTTTATATAAATCTAGCTTGGATAGTTTTACCCGTCTCTTGAACATGTAAAATACAGGGTCACTGATATGTATGGAAACGGTCGATTATTGGGTAAAATATACGAGTTACCTGAAAAAGTTAAATACAAAAGTTTTAGGGTTTAGTTAATAATAATTTTAAGTATACGGGTCGGTGGTAAAGTCGTGGAAAGTCAAAGTTACATTTTTTTAAACGGAACCACCTGTATATCATTAGATAATTCAATTCTTTCTTCAATTTTAATTAAACATTGTAATACACATAATGCACCTAAATCCAACCGTCTCCGAGTTATCGATTTTTGAAAATATTACTTAAATAAAATCTAGGTATAGCTTGTATTTGAAAAAAAAAACAAATATGTAATTGTAAGATTTAGGTTTACAGTCCTATTTTATAATGTGCTATGACATTTTTAAGGTGCGTCTTAGCCTACTTAGGTACCTAGATTTTAGTTAAGTAATATTTTCAAAGATCGATAATCGAAACGGTCGGATTTGGGTACATTATGTGTATTACAATTTTTACTTAAAATTGAAGAAGGAATTGAATTATCTACTAATATACAGGTGGTTCCATTTAAAAAAATGTAACTTCGACGTGCCACGACTACCACCGACTCTATATACCTAAAATTATTATTAACTACTAAGCATTTAAATACCCTAAAACTTTTGTATTTATCTTTTTCCGGTATCTCGTATATTTTACCCAATAATCGACCGTTTCCATACATATCAGCGACCCTTATAAGTAATACTTTCAAAGATCGATAACTCGGAAACGGTTGGATTTAGGTACATTATGTGTATTACAATTTTTACTTAAAATTGAAGAAAGAATTGAATTATCTAATAATATACAGGTGGTTCCGTTTAAAAAAATGTAACTTTGACGTGCCACGACTTTATCACCGACCTTGTACTGACCTTGACTCTATTATTTTTTTTTATTTTTTTTTTTTTGTCGGTGGAAATCCTTGATGGACGTCACGGGCTTGGATCTAGCACCCATGACAGTGTGGGACTCCCAGTCGGGATGTGCAATAACTGGTATACCCACTAAAACCACCCCATAAACATCTCGGAATACACCCAGGACCGTCAGGGAAGACATTCATCAGGTGCATCCTTGGGATCATCTCTATCCAGGAGCCATGGCTGCTTTTTGTCTATCTCTTTCCTCCATTTCCTTACGTTGCATTATGCTCGCGATCATACTTTGGATGGTTTTCCAGTTCTCAGCTGTTTTCATCATTAATGGTATGAGAGTATCTGGCGTTGGTACGCATCCCAATTTTCGATATGTGTCTGCTCTAACTTGATCCCATCTCGTGCAATCGAAGGTTGTATGCTCGGCTGTGTCGGTCTTGTCGCAGTAGATGCATGTGTCCACGTTGTCCTTGTTCATGCGCTTGGCGTAGAATCTGAAGACGCCGTGCCCGGTTAGGACTTGTGTAAGATAATAGTCCAAATATCTATGCTTGCAGTTTACCCATGTTTTTACGTCCTTAATTAGCCTCTTTGTCCACTGGGCTACATCGCATTCCCTTTCCCATCTATTTTGCCAGTCGCGTAGCGAGGTATCCCTGGCTTGGAGTTTTATGCCCTTTTGTTCTTCATTCCTGTGTACATGCAGGAAGCTCCTTTCACGTATCATGATGTCGATTGGGATTGTTCCAGTTATTACCTGAAGAGCCACTCCGGACGCGGTTTTGAAAGCCGATGCTACTCTCAGAAGCATGTTTCTCTGCAGTCTATGAAGTCGTCTCCTATGCTTTTGTATATGCACTACTTTTCCCCACACCGGCGCTCCGTATAATACCATATTATGCAATGCACTACACAGCAGAGCTCGCTTTAGACTTCCCGGTCCTCCTATTCTGGGCATCATCCTGGTTAATCCAGAGAGCTTTGCTTCAGCTTTGTTGGCTACAGCCTCTACATGTGCTCCAAAACGCATCTTATCGTCGATAGTCACTCCCAGGTAGACTATAGATTTGGCAGGGATTATGCTGACTCCTTCCAAATTGAAAGTAATATTTCCCCTATTTCGGCCTCCTCTAACTATTACCGCCTCGGTTTTGTCCGGTGCAAGGATCATCCTGTGTTTCCTCGTCCACATGCTAATTTGTTCCAGGCACTCGTTTGTATTAATCATCAGCTCCTTTGCATCTCTAGCCCCCACAATCAGCGCAAGATCATCTGCATATGCTATGGTAGTGCAGTTTCTTGTAAGTTCTAAATCCAGGATGTCGTCATACAGCACATTCCAAAGCGTCGGTCCGAGGACAGACCCCTGCGGTACCCCCGCATTTGTGTTTAAAGTTTCGAAGTTATCTACCATAATCCTTCTGTTTGTAAGATAGCTTATTACCATGTTTGTCAAGTAGTTTGAGATCTTCCTATCCTTCAGCTTCTCTACAATCATACTGTGGTTAGCTAGGTTGAAGGCGTTTCTAATGTCTATGGTGATCAAGACACACCATCTGCTGTTGTATTCGCTGACCGTATCTATTAGCGTCTCTATGGCATCAATTGTAGATTTTCCTTTTTGGAAGCCATACTGGTGGGCGTGCAGGCCGCCCCTCTCATCCAGCTCTGCCAGTAGCCTACTTCTTATGAGGGCCTCGAGCAGTTTGCTTACGCTGTTCAGCATGCAGAGGGGTCTGAAAGATGTCGGTGATTCTGGCGGTTTTCCACTTTTAAGGATTAGGATGACTCTTGCGACCTTCCAGTTGTCAGGAAATTCTTGTTTTTGCAGCAGGTTGTTTAAGACTGCTAGGAGAAACTCAGGTGCACAACTGGCCACTTCCTTGATCACTTCTGGTGGTATTCCATCCGGGCCAGGGGCTTTGCCAGATTTCATATTGATTGCAGCACATTTTAGTTCTTCGACCGTGAAAGGTGTTACATTTGATTCAACAGGTCTGGTCCTTAAGTTGTCGGGTAGGTGTGGAAACAGGGTGTTTAATATTTGCCTTTTCTTTTCGGTTGCAAGGTTATATGGAGCTAACGTGTTAAACTTTTTGGCAATTATTTTATAGGCGTCCCCCAGATATTTTCATCCAGCTCACTGCATAGGTCCTTCCAACATTTTCTTTTGGATAGTTTAATCGTGTTCACTAGCTCTCTTTTGACTAACTTATAAGCGCGTCTGTTATCCTCAAGTAGCTGGGTATTTGTAGCCTGTACTCTGGCTGTCCTAGTTAATCTTCTTCTTAGTCTGTTGCACTCTTTCCGCTTTTCATCTATGCATTCGTTCCACCAGTACGGCTTGTTGGACTCAGTGCTTTGGGTTTTAGCAGTGCTTTTGTAAGCGTTTTGGATCAATTTAGTACACGCGAGGTTGTCAGTTATCTTACTGGATTCAGTCGCCGTTTGGATAATGCTTCTAAAAGCTTTCCAGTCTACCATGGTGATATTTTTGCCTGTTGTCTTTCTCCTAGTATTGCCCTTGACTTCAAAAAAGATGTACTTATGATCCGTTAAAGTTTCCGCATCAAGTACCCGCCAGTTAGTTATACGGTTGGAGATTTCGTTTGTGGCTGCCGTTACGTCAATGAAAGACTCGGTTTCCCCTCTTACAAAGGTTGTTGCTAGGCCGGTGTTTACCACTACCATATCCAGTTCATGAAGCCACTCCATCCAGTATTCTCCCTTTTTATCCATCTTAGGCGATCCCCAGTATGGAGATTTAGCGTTTATGTCGCCGAGCACTATAGCACGCTTAATGTTTCTGACCTTGTCCATAATATTGTCGACTTCCATTTTATATTGTTGCCATTCAATGTTTGGGGACACGTAGCAGCACATAATGTCACATTCCTTTAACTTCAGGAGTAAGTGCCCGTCACCTGCGCAATGTCCGAGCACCCCCATGTTTTTTGTCAGAAACAGTACAGCGACGCTAGTTCTGTTGTCTTTTATCCATTTTTGTCCCATAACCCTTTTCTTATTTGGCTCACTAACAATTAATATGTCAGCACCCAGATGTTTTGCCGTAGCAAAAGCCATGTCTTGTGCAGCATAGGCTCTTCCGACATTTATTTGTAAGATTAGCATGGTGTGGTGTTGGACAAGTCGGTAAAGACACCTTGGTTTGGTTCCGTGCTTTCGAGCTTTGGCTTTCCGCTTGTTGACTGTTTCTGTAGGCCTTCATTTGTGCTGCCTCCTCTTCCTCTTCTTGCGCCTGATATTTCCATTGTTTCCTCTTGTAGTAACTTCCTCTCTCTTTCAGCTTTTTGTTTTACAAGCTTTCTGTATTCCGGACACTTCATCGTGTTGTTTTGATGTCCTTCTGTGTTACATGTGTTGCATCGCTCCTTGTTTTCCTTTGGACAGTCTTTTGCAAAGTGCCCGTCCTGCCCGCACCTTCTGCATGTTTGTTCTTTGCTTTCTTGATTACATTCACTACGGAGATGTCCAAATCGTTGGCAGTTGAAACATCTTGGGATGCTTATTCTTTCCTCGACTCTGCAGCTGATCCATTGTACTTTGACCCTTTTTTGGGCCAATAGCGTTTTTGCTGTCATAGGTGCCACTTCTAGTGTTGCGTTTTGCGTGTCACCCCAGGATGGTCTCATAGATCTGACGATTACATCCTCCGATCTCGCCCCAGTGGCTTTTTGAATCGCCTCTTTCAGCTGATCCGGGTTGGTATCGATGTCTAGGTCTCGAACATGCAATATTTTATTTTTTCCTCCGCTTCTGCTGACTAGCACTTTGTTTGTCACTCCCTGGGAGATCACTTCCTTTATTTTGTCTACAGCCTGCATCCCTCCCTTGACTGATAGCACTAGATTTCCGTCCCTGCTTCTAGAGGCTTTTTGTATTTCAGTGTCATTATTAGCTTTCTGTACTACTTTTTTGACTTGTTTTAGGAGGTCTGAGTATGTCATTTCTCCAGCTTTAACCACTACCAGGCCTCTTTCAGATTTCTTTGTGCTTTCATTCTTTAGCTGCTTTGGTTTGTCGTTTCGCCTGTCCTCCTCAGCCTCTTTTATATATAGGTCAGCTCTTAGCTTCATATTTTGAAAAGCAAACTCTAAAGCTTTCCTCGCCTCGTCGCGTTGAATATGTTCCGGGACTGCAAGGGCGATTCTTTCTCGGCCCTCTTCAGTTGCTCTCTTTGCCAGGATCCGTGCCATTTTTACGAAGACTATTGGTCTGTTTATCTTATCAGATCCTTTTCCAGGCATTATTTTATAGACGTATCTCTCGTTTATTTGCACAGTCGTTCCGGTTTTCCGTTTGGTAATGGATATGATTTCCTCAACATTTCCTTTTTCCTCATCTGTTATTGAGAATTCTTCGAGTTCTGGGAAGCGCTCTCTAAACTTTTTTGGCAGTCCCTTTTCCATTTTTGGATCTTCCGTGTACACGGCCAGGTCTCCGTCAGCACCTAAAGGATTTCCTACTAGTACCCGCGTGTTGCGGTAAGCTTGCTCTGGCCGCTTTCTGTCTAGCAGCTGTCTGTAGTGGTCTTCACTCGCGACCTTGCCAAGTTCCTCCCATATCTTCTGCGCATCCTGGGTGTCTCTAACCTCTTCGTTTTCAGTTATGCCTTCTGCTCTGATATCCACTTGACTCTATTATTAGATCAAGAAATACGAGATAGATATTCCTCATGACGACTGTATTGTATACAATAGAATCTAAACATTTTATAGACTATTAACGTAATTTCATACATAATAAATATAAACAATAGTTTTCGGATAAATGAGATTTCTTTGTGCTCACCAGTTATGTCACCTTAATCATAACAAACCATTAATAAATAAATTGTTTAAAGCAACTTCTAGTCAATATAAACATTCTTTTTTGTTATAGATATGCCGATAATGGCGATCTTTTAGATTTTATCAAGAGAAATGGTGTAGTGCCCGAACAGCAATCTAAACTGTGGTTTCGGCAAATGGCTAGTGGCCTCCAATATCTCCATAATAAAAATATCGCACACAGAGACTTAAAATGTGAAAATATATTACTTTCACGGAGATTCAATGTTAAGTTAGCAGATTTTGGATTTGCGCGTTTTTGTGTTGACGCTGAAGGACGCAGAGTTTTGAGTCAAACATATTGCGGATCAGCAGCGTACGCAGCTCCCGAAGTTGTTAACGGCACACCATATAACCCTAAATTATCTGACGTATGGTCATTGGGCATAATACTCTTCATAATGCTGAATGCATCCATGCCTTTTGATGACTCCAATCTGCGAAAGCTATTAAAGGACCAAATGACACGGAATTGGGTATTTCGGTCGAGGGTATGTAACTAATATTATCGTTTTTACAATCATCCTCTTACAACACACAGAAAATATGTAAAACGTTGAAACTTCTTTCGAATTTCGCCGTGTTACTCTCCATGATTATGTCTCGCTATCCATGCTGCTAACTTCTTCATTATATGAAAGTTAACAAATTTGCGAAAGCCCGGAGAAGTTTCAAGTTTTAATTACACGGCCCGTGGAAGTTTCATGGAAAATGAATATTCTGAAGTTGTAATACAATTAACAAAACTAAACTAAATTTTATAAATCAGTACGACATTCAAACGAATTTTTCTACGCACATAAGAGCTCAATATAACTGTTCAAGATCATTTGGAAATAAATCACTAAATTGTTTGAGAGCGTCATTTTTTCCTATATTCTCTAAATTTGAATAGTTTTTGCTGTAGTGTAATACGTCGATTTATGCCATATAAATGTTGTATCTGAGAAGAATAGTTGCTTTCATTCCTTCGGTTATGTAAAAACGGTAGCCGTATCGTGACGAATCCTCGTTGCACAAATCTAAATAAACATCGTTGATTATTATACATACTAAGCATCCCTTAATTAAATCATTTAACTAGCAGTAACTAAAAGACCTTGCAATTCTGATACATGTAAATGAACAACGTGACAAGTATTTATCCTTTTTAGGTACTTGTATTTAGAACAATTATTTTACCGTACAGCGATTTCTTTCATATATTTTATTATTGAACTGTTTAGCTTTGACATAAGCTTACGACACTTCATCGCGATTGTGAGAACTTTCCTACCGAAATGATCCCATTGATCAGGCAACCTCCTGTTCGGGTGATCTTCTTCTTACAGTTTCTCTTGGAATGTCCTGTTGGTTCTTGGGAATTACTGGTTGGATATCTTGGAGTCTTCTATGTAGATCTCCAGTGCAGTTGAAATACCTAAAATCAAACATTAGGAAACGTGTAATTAGTATTCGAATACTATTACCGAATCACGCACATCGGAGTGTTTACGTGGTGGCCTGATGTTTGGTTGGTTCTGTTGATTTTTCTGCGATTGCACTATTTGTCGCCAGATTGCTGCTTGCGTGTGCATCATCAATCATCCACCACTGTCAAACGCAGGAAGGCAGACAGGATCGCTTCCGTTTTAGGACTGAGCATGTGGTTACCCAGAATAGGACATAGGTGGCAAGTCCGTGGCTCCTATTCGTGATTCTGCTCAGAAGCTCTGCGAGAGTCAGTCGAATTTACTCCTCATATGTTCGCTCTTCCTGCTCCAGTTCGTTATCCGAAGAGCGAAGATGTTTCGGAACAAGGATTGATGTGTCCGACTGAATGCAATTCAAAGTTAGACTCCAATTTCCAGATTGCTTAAAGTAGCCCCTAGGGCAGTGTCATTCAAGTAGATGGCGATAAAGACTCGGTGGTTAGTCAGCATAAGTATGTCTACAACGTACTGTATGACGTAGCAATACCGATCCTTATGGAACGCCAGGCAACATCTACCTCTTTGACAATTCTATTGCGATCACAACGAGGCGGAATCTGCGGTCCTCAAAGTACAATTTGATGGCTTTCAGAATACGTGGCTGAAATTCTGCTACATTCCTCTTCGACATCAAACTTCATAACAGATTTTATGGAATGGCTTTTCAAAGTCAAGGTGTACCATGATTGTCGTCTAGTTTTCGTTGATCGCGATGGTGACATGATTCACGATCTTGAAGGACTGTAATAACGTCACGTATCTAGGTGTACGATCGAATTGATTATTATTTATGAGACGTCTATCTTTCTGATGATCGATGATTTGGCGAATCCGCAGACTTATGTAACCAATGTTCACTGTGCTCTTCAACAAATCGGTTGACAGGAGTGCAATTCTTTCTTAGGCTTTAGTGTGGGTATAATATTTGTGGATTTTTACCTGGTTAGAGAGTACACTCGCTTGCAATAAAATTGCGTACGCTTTCTTATACCTATGTGAGTTGGATGTAATCTGTCATGTATGATTTTTTTAAATTTTGTTACCGGATACTTGTCAATCTATCTCTCTGCTATATCATTTAAAAAATGTGTTAATGTTTGCAATGTTGTCTGTTAAAAATCAACATTCCAGTGATTTTTCGAATATGAGTGGACATTTAAGTGCATTTCAGAAAGCCCAGATATTATCAAAACTGAAAGAGGAATGGTCTATTAGGGCTGTTGCTGAACATCATGTAAATATATCTACTGTTTCTACAATTCAATATCATTTGGAAGAAAAAGGTACCATATTAAGAAGAAATGGTTCTGACAAAACTAATTTCTGATAACAATCAAGATAATTATCTTATAAACTACCTATGCAAAAATCAATTTGAGTCTGCTAGAAACGCATTTTCCAAATTCCTTTTCCACTGCTTCTCGTAGACTAAAGAGTAGATTGAAAAATTGTGTTGCTGCCAAAACAGCATGTTGATGTTCTTTTGTAAGAAGACCATATACAGGCTCATATAATATTTGCTCTAAACTACATATATTTACCGTGACTTAGAATTTTGGAAGAAAAAATATTTCAATGCGCACAAGATGGAAGCAACAGTATTTATAGACCTCGTAACACGAGATTCAACGAGGAGTACGTAAATGGAGTGCATCGAACAAGGCGGTTTTCGGTAAATGTCTGGGCGTCTATAAGTTATTACGGATTGAGTCTTATTTGGAATATTGATACAAATTTAAATAGTCAAGAGTATCGCAATATTCTCAATAATGTTATGTTACCATTTGTTACATTACATAATGTTTTACCTAGATGGAAATTTCATACATCAACATGACAATTGTCTAAAGCATACAACACATATAGTACAGGAATGGTTTGGCAATAAAAACATTAAAGTCCTATTTTAGTCGTCACAGAGATCAGATTTAAATCCAGTAGAAAATATTTTGGAACTGTTAACTAAAAGATTGCATAGACCCAATTTTCAACCACAAATTAAGGTCCAGTTATGGGAAGCTGTAGACAATTTTTGGAAAGAGTTGCAATAAAATTTGGGATTCATCGAAAAAATATGGAACTTCTACGCAGTTTTATTATAAGCGACTGTACGTCGCAGTCAGAATATGGCATTGAACATCGCCGTCAAGTTGACAAACAGCTTCGATCTTCATTAGGAATTCCGTCTGCTTCAAAACGTTTATGTTACATCATTATACCTCATACGTTGAAATTCCTTTCGGAACCTGTCGAATTTTCTAATCTTGTCCGCGATTTCGCTTGGAAAGTCTCTTCTTCTTGAAATCTTATCTTCAGCTCCTATTTCTTCAAGTCTACTTGCCACCGGATATGGCAAACAACCTCGTTAAGCGATATCGAAGGCTTCCACGGCCAGAGTCTCTGTTATGAGGGCTTCCGGGTTTTTACCGCGCCACAAAGTAAATATACACAATACAAAACCAAAGTAAAAATTATAAAATAAAAATACAAAATATATACAAAAACTTACCAAAACTCGCCGTTTGGCCACTAAAGTAAATTTCAGTATATACTTTGTATCTTTATTTTATAATTGTTGCTTGTTTTATTTTGTATTGTATATAATTACATTACTATGACGCGGTCATAACCCGCTGCAATACAAACTCGCTAAGAATAGTTCGAATCTACATTATCTTCATTTTTTTCTATAGTTTAATCAATGGATTTGCAGATACAATAACACCACACAAGTATTCACGAATGAAAGGATTTGCACATCCCAATACACAAGCAGTTCAATTAATTTTACTCAAGTGTTTAGATTTATTAAATTTAAAAAAATAACACTTATTAAAGTAATGACTACATATTTTGTGTATGGCAGAAAGGATTGACAGCACCAGCAAGCTTATTAACGTTTTACCTTCATTCGCACATATACGAAAATTCATTACAAATGACCTGAAAGTATGTACCTGTATATAAAAGTTGCAAAGCATTTTCTCATAATTTATGTAATACTCTTTTGACGGATTATACTTGATACTATGTATATTTGTAACAGCATAAAAGTGCTTATTTTCAAGTTTATAATCATTTAATGATAGTTTCTGTCTTAGGTAAGAGATACTATATCATCGAGCGCCAAATCAATCGTGAGACATATTTTGGAGCCCGACATAACATTACGACTAACACTGGATAGGGTTATCACACATGAATGGGTGAGGGCACGTAAAGAAAGAGCAAGCAGTCTTATTGGTAGGCTGGTACACTCTTCTCATCCGGTCCCGTCTCAACAACCTATACCAAGTGGAAGAACAGTGCCACCTTTCCACGAAGAGGAACGAGATATTGTACCTGGCGATCACAAGAAACCGGAATCAAAGAAGAGTAACACTGCAATTAGCGTACCAGTCGAAGAAGTTTAACAAAATTTTAGTAAATAGGCCCAGAAAATTGGCAGTGCGTCTCGGAATTGGAGTAATCCAGGAATCCGAGATGCTACCAAATTTCATTAATCATAAGATACGAACACAATGTAACAGCGGGTGCTAGAGAAATAACTAATAAACACCGTTTGTTTTTAATCATTGTTTAACTTTATCACATGCACGCTCTCGAACCTAAATGTTCGTTACTTTACCTGCAAGCACTGAATCTATCACAGCTATTTAGTTGAAAAATCCTGTGAATCCGCTTCACAAAAGTCCTCAATACCGATATTTACGACTTATTGTATGCGTAAGAAGATAATATACAACTTTCAAATCGTTGTCATTTTTGTATTAGAGCGGTTAACATAATAAAATCTAAATACCATCAGAGATTAATACGTGAATCACTGGAAATTATGAAGAATCCTAGTAACTTCAACCGAGAAGATGGGTACAGACTGAGCAATACCAGCCGAATAACGTATAGGATCGTCAACGTAACTACAACACCGTTGTAGTTCATCGAACCGTAACGAATCAGCGAAGCGAAAAATAAACAGAGTATTAACGAGGAGCAGAAGACAACATCAGTCTTTAGAAACCTTCTGAAGAAGCTCACAGCATGATCGGCGAAACGTCAAGTGCAAACTTACCTACACAACACCCGAAAGACTTCAACACAATAAACGACGGTCGTGAAAATCTATGCTCAACTATTTGCAACAACTTTCGTGTAGGGCAGCCTATACCTATCCTTAATACTTTAGAAGATAAAATGTCAAATCATGTTACACATTTCCTAATTAGTTTTTCATATTACAGCTTGACAAACATAAGTTGGATGAATGCCATCGCACTACGCATCCTACAATAGATGGATAGAGCATGCCTCCATCTGTGCAGTACTTTAAATTTCGCTTCACTTATTTTGGCCTCTCGCGCATATTTAATTCTTGGCCAACCTGTAGTAGGTGGTGTAATAGGTAAATGTATCAATTGGTTACACAAAATACCAAACTACGTAAGATTCTTTGATAATTTTTTATTGAATAAATTTAACGCATCAATCAAGCAAAAATATGGATTACCCCACTGGTGATATAGTTAAATAAACCAATAATAAAACTTTTTTTATTCTCTTAAAGTAATTGTGTACATTTATAACATATTTTATATAACGGTTTCAGGTAAGCATTTACTAGATACGACGTGGTCTTGAGTTTCCTTGTTCTCTTTACTGGAATTCCTATTTTCACTGGCCTCCTCATTGTTTGATTGATGTTCTTCTTTGTCCAATATACTTTCTTCTTTGATAGTGTTAGACGAATTTGTTGTATGAGATGATGTAATTGACTGACTACTGCTTTCATTATCGGATATATCACTATTATCTGATGAGAGATCCTCATCAAATTCATCGTCAATCCTGAAATGCACAGAATAGAATTTGTATTAATAATAGACCATTTGACTGAGTACCCATATAATACTACGCCGGATTAGACATAAACGGTATAAAATCTTTATGTTCTGGATGGGAAATTTGAAATAAACTAATTTTTGTTTATGCTAATTTTTATCAAAATTGATTATCAACAAGGCATCATTTGCATAATATAAGATTCGCTTCCAGATTAGTCGAAAGAATACGCAACTTAAATAATGTGTATAATAAAAATATTTATTTCATCTTTGAAACCAAAATATTGTCAGTTTTATTAATTGATTCAATAAAGTTGTTTTTAATTTTTGTATTGAAAAAGAAGTTGTCTCAGAAATGTTACTAAGGCGAGACATTTACTGGAAAAAAATATTCTGGGTTTCGACTTAGCCAAGCAATTTCAAGAAAAGCCTAATTCTGAGCAGGAGTGGGCCAGGACGAAAGGGTGCGGCTAAATAAATCAGTTCCTTCCTGTTCCAATCTAAGACGCAAGAGGAGTAGGTTATTAGCCTTCCAGTAGGTAATAGCCAATGTGGTTTCTACTTTTTCCGGCTACTTGTGGGAACACAGTGAACTTAGGCGAATGATTCGATGTTTTCATCAAATTCGAAAGAGAATCCAGCATTCTCCAATATTCTGCTGGAAACGGTGGAACAGCGTGACAGTTCTGCCAATCAGGAAGAACGCATTTATTTATTATCACCTACAACTGCACGACTTCACAAACTGCCATCAATATGCTAATTCAACGGCTTCGGTTTCCTGTAGAGAACAGATGGAACCTACACTTTCCTCGAAATAAAATTAGACAACAAAATTCAAAATTACTGAAATCGTATAAATGATAAGGTGAAATAGGATTTTGCTCTACTACAAGAGCCGTTAGGGGAAATTCTGCCAGTATTACTAAAACTTTTTTAGAGCTACCTTTTACCTAACAGTATGTGTAAGTTACACTTTTTAACTTTGAGGACAAGTTAAGGTGGCCTTTATACTAAACGCTAACAAATATCCTGTCGCAGAGCCTTGATTCTATTGCTCGTTTCTTCTCTTCTTTACTTACCAAACCAGAAAATTCAACGGATCCACAACCTGGTTAATAAAATTGAAGACACTTTTATTGTGATTGCTTGTAGAAAAGTCCTCAATAGGTATAATACCATATTGTGGCATTGAAGAACAAGCTGGAGGAGACTTGACGGTCTCATATGACCTCATATGCAGAACGCCCCATACCATCGTCTTTCTTGCAAACCCTGTGGGCTGAAGACCAAGATAACTTTTTGGACTAAAAAGTAAGGACCAGCATTGCTGTAAAAAAAATACAGTGGCTTGTTTACGTAAGCATCAAAAGCGCTATCCGAACTTATTCAACTGCAGCTATAGAGGCCCCATTAATCTGATTCACATGCATCTAGTGGTAAAAAGAAAAACGATGATGATCACACTAAAACGAAATACTTTCTTCACATTAGGAGACTTAGACTCTTCGAAACTGAACGACCACATCACAGTAATGTTCGAGTTTTACCAAGAGCTAATCCAAGACCCCCAAACATAGCAAGACTCATCAATACGGTGGTATGCGGACATATCCAAAGCAGACATGATTTTTTTGCAAAGTGGCATTACTTATAAGCCTAAAGATATTTAGGCTTGTACTTTTGAATCCATGCTAACTTGGAATTGCCTGTTCACCATCAAAACTCTATCACAAAGAAGTAGAGTTACACTGATGTGGATACCAGATCACTGCGGATGTCTTGCCAAGAATGGCACGAAGTTTTCGTCATTTCAACTACAGCCATTCCGTGGCCTCACACAAAATCGCATAAAACCTTATCTTCAATATTGGAAGCCTCGCATTGGACTAATACTCCAAAAACAGAGGCAATCAAAAAAAGTTCATTACTTGTCCAACCGACAAGGCTAAATCTTTGTTGGGCTTCAACCAAAAAGATCTCAGCACGTTTACTGTTTTATTCACTGGTCACAGCCATCTGAGAACCATAGTGAAATGACGAAACATAGTGCGTGACTACGTGACATTAAGTACTATCACTTCAAATTAGCACACTTAGAACCTGCTGGCATTATATCCATAGCCCCAAGAAAATTATAAACTTCTTTAGAAGTTCAGAGATTAATTGGGACTATTTATAGGTAGCAATGAAGAGAGAGAGTAAATGCTTAATAAATCTACTATTATTAGCATAGTATAATCTAACAAAAAAATTATGTTCGATCTGTTCGTACACCCACTTACATTTCCAATGCGCAAATAAAGTACGTAGAAGTTTACTACTTGTATTTACACGGTATTACATTTTGTATAAGCATTTGATCTTCTGACTATCATTCTTTTATGATACTTTGATAATCCAGAAACTAATTTCAAACTATAAAAAAGTTGTGAGAAGCAACAAATCTATTTTATTCAGTGATTAATTGATTTTCAGATGAAATATGAATGAGAAAATTGCAAAAAAATTAATAAAACCTAACAAAACAAATGTACTTTAGATAATATATCTAAAAACAGTAAGCTCTAAAACCCATTAGTTAAACACTTACCATAATTTTCGTTTCTTTTTATGATCTTCTGGTTCACTCCGCTTTCTTTTATGTGTAGTATTTGAACATGATGCTCTTAAACCTTGAGTAACAGCATTTTCAACTATTTCAGGTAACAAAGTACGTTCATTATCATATTCTTTATCTTGAAATTGATGTTTTGGCTGCTCACATAGCTTCTCCAATTTCTTATGTCGACGCTCCACAGCTTCTTTTTCTCTTTCAGCTTGTTGTGCAATCCATTTTTTTAATCTGGAATTTATTACCATCATCTCTATTTACATAACTACATCTCTAAAATATATCATACCTTTTTTCTTCATTAATATCACGTAACCTCCTTCCACTCAAATCTCTACATGCTTCTCTATTTGTTGTCTTTTCAATTTGAGCACCAATTGCTCTTAGCATTGAACCGAATCCTCCTTTTCCACCACATGTTCTCAAAATAATATCAATACTTTCTGGTTTTATTATTGTATCAGTATTAATTCGCTTCCCATTTTGTAGAAGATAGTACTCTGAACTATCTAGAAACTACAAAAATTCTAGAATATAAATGCTGTCCGTATCCATTATTGCAAATTATACTTACTAAGGTATGATGGATGTGTAGTTGTATTTTGTGTAAAGTAATATCATCTTTTATTACTATGATCGGCTTATTATTTAGAAGTAAATTAAACATCTTTCCAGTTTGTAGTAGGATTAAACTGTCGCTGTCTAAGAAAACGTCAACTCCGTCAACTGATGGACCAATACATGTGAATACATGTGATAAGGCGCCAACTGGGCGTACTTCTTGAAATTAGTCGCCATATTTATACAGGCGCGAAATTTAAACGTATACGTATGTTATATTCGTTAATTTCTAACTTGGCATCACTACAAACTATATATGCGTTCAGCAATTATCATTTGGCACCATGAATATCCCTTTTTCGTAAAGCAAAAGCGATTCATTCATCCCAATACGAATAATTTCCTAACGCTCAGTATTTAATTGTGTTGTTCGATTTTATATAGTTGTTACTCTATCAATAATTTAAAGGATCTAAAGTTATTACTAGATACTAAATAAATAAGTATACACAAAAACAAAATACAGAAAACAAAATAATATGTATATACACTAAATATAACAATGTTTATTATAAATCAATACACTATAAATGAAAAATTTAAAAGGTACCTACAGTCGTGGCCAGATAAATGTAGTACAACCTTAAATTTCATAGGTATGTATATCAAAAATTTGATATTTTATTATTGTAAGACGAGCTTTAGCTTAAGCTGCTTGTCATAAAAATCAAATATATGTCAGATCATACCGGAACACAAACTTACACCATAGAATTAAAAAAAAAACGCTTGTACTACATTTATCTGGCGTCGATCATGATAATTTTTGATCGTTTTAAAATAATTATTCTGGAAATATTAGTAATGCGTTGCATGTGGCTACATCTCTAGCGTTTTCAATTTTATAGCATTTTGTTGCACATTTGAATAAAATATTGAAAATCACCTCTCACTAAATTTTACGAAAAATGTGAAAGACATACTACACCGTTACTACGTTACTGAAATCAGTGAGATTTATAAAATTTTAAGTAAAATATGCATATGTTCAAGTACATATTGGTCGAAGATTAATTAGAATAAAACTAAATTGGCTGAACTTATAGTATTACAACAATATATCTCACATGTGAAAAGCAGAATACATCACTATCCAAGTATACTGTTTAGTTTAAAGCAACCACATTAGATTTGTTTCCGCAACTCTTCATTGATAACATGGAACGATTAAAATGAAATGTGAAAATGTACTCTCTGGATGTAGACACAAAAAGAATTTATATTTTATTGTCACTATGTGATTATAGCGTTATATTCTACCTATTTTCCTAATTTTGTAGTAGTACAAGCTGCTAAATGGTATGAGATGTGATCTTAGGGCACCATTTTGTAAATTATGAATTCAGATTAATTGCATTATACGTATATTCTCCAGTTCTTTCATTCAGGAAATTACATATATGTATATAGGTATTAAGATAGGAAGCTGTAACCGATGGGTAAATATATTCTATAGTCATTTTTTATTTGTAAGATTATTTCACTGGGTTTTTAATTACATATAACTGTTAGTAGGCACTTTAGACATTCCGAGACTTTTCTAAATGGTCTGTACAAAAACATAGGTATTGCAATATGTTTGAGTTCTCTTGCCATTTCTAAAGCAAATACAAATAGCATTGCGCAGAATAGAACTTTCATTCTGTATGGGTTGTTGACAATGCTGTTCCATTTATCTTTTAGGATATCGAAAATGGTCTGCGGAGGTGTTGTTTCTTCAGATGGTGGTTTTGGATCTTCTGGTGCAGTTTCTGGTTTTTCTTCAGTAGGAGGTTTCTCCGGTTTCTCTTCACTAGGTGGTTTCTCAGGTTTCTCTTGGCCAGGCGGTTTCTCAGGTTTCTCTTGACTAGGCGGTTTCTCAGGTTTCTCTTGGCTAGGCGGTTTCTCAGGTTTCTCTTGACTAGGTGGTTTACCTTCAGTTGTTGGATCTGTTTTGGGCGGATCAACTACACCTTCCGCCATTATTTTATGAATTTGCTTATCTTGTAGCTACAAAGATTTTGACAACAAAAAGTCTATTTGAACTGTCACCATTATTTAGTAACTTTTTTTGAAATGACACTTGATTATATCTACGAAAAATAAATAATAAGATTGCAAACTTCTAGACTGCATAATATTATGTTATGTACTAACTACTCGCAGATGAAACAAAGGGAGCAAGACATGTTTCTACTATAGGGCAGTCTTTGATGCATGGTAAAGGCTCCGTTATAACTCGTGTAACATAAGAAAAAGATATACAAAATCGAAAGGTTTAGTTAGAATGTATGACGGTAATAGGTCACGGAGGTTAAACAGTAATGATGATTTTTCTTCGTGCGTAAATCTAATCATCTTAGCCCACCGCTTTCTATTCGTTGTTATTGCTTTTCAAAAATCGCTACCTACTCTAGTCTCTCGCTCCGTCGCTTTACTGTGAACAAAAACCTAAGGCAAGCGGTTTATACTGGACAGGTATATATGATGTTGACATCGACATATTGTTGTCCCTTGACTTAGGAAGGTTAAATACCTCGGGTTTTAAATCACCCTGAAATGTAGAAACTCTTGTTGTTACAATTTTACGTGTATGTGTACGGCGTAAGCGAAGAGTTATTGCAAGGATATCAATAGCTTCGGTATCTCGTATTATTATACTGTGACAGGACAGTCCACGAAATAAGATTGCTTAGTGTACGTATCCAGCAAATACATTGGCAACAGTTTACTTCTGCTGCATGCAACCAATATTTCCAAGTAAACAGTGTGGTAATTAGTTGAAATCCAAAAGAAAAACCACTTAGGAGTGTGTGATAAAAGTCAATGTTGCACTGGATATGCACTAAATCGATTTTCGATTTGCGACTACCGACTTTGGATTTTCAACAAAGTCGCTGATTTATACATCGTCTCTATTAAATCGACTTTTGCTATGGATGTGCAATGAATGCAACTAATTGAATCTGCAGCCAAGTTGTCATTTAACCTAAAGACGAAAATCGGGAATCGAAAATCTGTTTGGTGGAGGCACAGCATGAATAACAACTTTTTTGAAAGTACGTATTAGTCAAGTGATAGATTTCGTACCTATTTTATTTGGTCATTTTTAGAAATAAATACCTAATAATAATTAAGTTACACGTGCATCTTTTGCGCTACAGGGAGAATGTTTGAAATAATCTTAGTGTTGTACTACTAACTACATAAGAAATTAAAACTCGTATTCTAAAAAATACTTACTTGTTTGAAATAAACAATGCACTTTTATCTGTAATATGTAACTCCACCACACCGAAACACATTTTAAATATAGGCTGCAACAATATTGTGTTGCCTATATTTGCCAAATAAGATATTAAGCTTAGCGAAGCCTCATTTTTTTATTGGTTTAACAACAGAGTCGGCCATAAGCAAAATAAAATATAAAATATTCTTATTATCAGAGAAGTTAAATGTTTCTCGATTTCAAGATGATACTCACATTTATTTTATCTCCACGTTAAATATATTTTCGACTACTCAACTAACATTACATTGACTACATTATCAATTTAACTATGTAGTAATAAATGATAGTACTATCATCAATAGAGGCACCTTTAGCAAGTGTGTACCAACTGTTCGCATATGTGTATGTACATATACAGCGTGTTCATTTGAAAACTTCACACCGTAAATATCTGGAAATCAAGAAAATTATGAAAAATTTCCTGAAACACGTAAGAAGTATTATCGAGGGGGACAACTTTTGATGCAAAAATTGGCTCACCTGCTTGAACACCTTACCCCCTGGAGCAGTCCCCTTAAAAATCTTAAATGGAAAAGGGTATCGAGTAGTACCCCATTTTAATAGTCTTTTGAAACACTACATTTTGGCGTTTAGTTTTTTTAAATTGATCGATTCGTTTTCGAAATATTTAAGAAAACCTTTGTTTGTTTGTTTTGTTTTTAATTTTAGGAGCGTTGGAACAAACACAAATATTCAAAACGTGCTTTAACTTTTTAAGATGTTTTACTTTTTCGTTCACAGTTATTCTTTTGCAGAAAAATTTAAAAAAAAACGAATGCAAAATCGACATCAAAACGTACTCAAATCTTGCATTTTTGCAATTTGTTTTTCGTTTTTTTTTTAATTTTTCTGCTAAAGATTGAAGAAAAGAAAACAAAGATTTTCTTAAATATTTCGAACGAATCGATCAATTTAAAAAAACTAAACGCCAAAATGTAGTGTTTCAAAAAACTATTAAAATGAGGTACTACTCGATACCCCTTTCCATTTAAGATTTTTAAGGGGACAGCTCCAGGGGGTAGGGTGTTCAAGTAGGTGAGCCAATTTTTGCATCAAAAGTTGTCCCCCTCGATAATACTTCTTACGTGTTTCAGGAAATTTTTCATAATTTTCTAGATTTCCAGAAATTTACGGTGGGAAGTTTTCAAATGAATACGCTGTATACAGGGTAACAACTTGAACTACGAAAGCCTATTTATAGGAGAGGGTGGTGGGAGTTAAAATTAAATGTATTCATTTTACTATTGTCAACTTTTTATATGACAGGAATGTCAGTGCATGGTTATGTCAAATATTTTACCGAACCATCAAACTTATACCTATAATGGAATACACAATTAATGAAAAAGTGCAAATTATAAAGTGGTTTTATAATTTGTCATAGTATTTAACATAACCACTGACACACATGATATACAAACAGTTGACAATACTAAAATCGATACATTTAATTTTACCCCCGCTACCTTCTTCTATCAATAGGCTTTCGTAGTTCAAGTTGTTATTCTGTATGTATGTGCAGTGCTTTCGAATAGTAACGAATAAATTCATTATTTCTGAAATTGAGAGTTTTTAGAAAAATTCCTCTGACACGTCGATTTTGTTTTAAACAAAGACACTTTTCTACATACGATCCATATTTGTGACGTAATCGTCATTCAAGATATGACGTCATTGATTATTTTTTTAAATAGCAACACCCAATTTCGACCACGCTAATTGAAAGACCGTGACATTTTATCTACACATTTTATGTACACATCGTTAAAAATATGATTACATTAGCGTATGTAGATTTGATAAAAAAATGAAAAAAACATTATTTATTTTATTTATTATTATTTATTTTCCCAAAATTAATGATAATGATTAAAGTAAATGTTAACATTGTTCACCGTTGGCTACCTGACAGTAAACAAGACGATTAATAAATTCTTGTTGAACATGGTCAATAGCTTCAGGAGGTATACGATGTATCTCCTGACGAATTCTTTCTGTTAATTCTTCTAAATTCCCCGGTCTTGTAACGTATACTTTGCTTTTTAAGTACCCCCACAAGAAGTAATCTAGGGGTATCAAATCTGGCGATCTCGCTGACCATTCAATCGGCCCCCTTCTCTCTATCCAACGATTCAGGAGCACTTCATCTAAATAAGCACGGACAGGTGCTGCATAATGGAGAGGTGTACCATCATGTTGAAAGAAAATGTCCTTTCTCGGAAGATCACGTTCCTCATTTGGATATAAATTTGTTAGTTCGGGAAAAAGGTCGGCTCGAAGAAACTCCAAATATCCTCCACCAGTTAGGTTCACGTCAAATAAAAAAGAACCCAGAATTCTTCCTTCGACTATGTCTTGCCACACATTCACTTTCTGAGGATGTTGAGTGCGATATTCCATCATCCATCGGGGATTCTCGATAGCCCAATAATGACAGTTTTACTTATTGACATGGCCGTTCAAAGCAAACGTAGCCTCGTCAGAAAAATTACGTTTCTTACGAAATTATTATCATTGGTGCATAGCTCTTGCATTTGCTCGCAGAATTGAACTAGCTGATCAAAGTCGTCTTCAGATAGCTCATGAACAAGACATACCTTATAAGGATGATAGTTTACTTTTTTCATAATTTTGTGAACTGTTGACTCTGCCATATTGAAATCAGAAACCACTTGGTTAAGTCACAGAGTTAAGTGCTGAGTGATGATTTTCTTGTATTGCCAACAAAACGTTAATTCCTTCCCCTACCCCTTCTGATTTTAAGGGTGGACCAGATTTACGTAAATCACGAACATGCCCAAAGTTACGGAATTTAGACTCAATATTGCTAACCATGCGTTGGCTAATGGGACGCCGACCAGGATGAGTTTCATTGAACAATTCAACTACTTCTTGTTGGGTGCGCATCCTGTCTTCAAATCCGATCTCGTTCAGTTAATTTCACCATTTTGAATAAAATGACAAAGTCACTACTCAATAAACAGTTTAAACATACTGCTTTTGCCAAACGAAGGATAAAAAATCGATAAGAAATACAAAAAAAAAAAAAAAATACGATTTCAAGTTATTTTATCTGACAGTAATAAAAAACATTCTCGGTCGCTAAGGCAACTGTCAGACAAGCATAATTTCTGATGATGTGTACGTAGAATGACACGCTCTTTCAATTGGCATGGTCGAGATTGGGTGTTGCCATTTAAAAAAATGATCAATGACGTCATATCTCGAATCACGATTATGCCACAAATATGAGTGGTATTTCGAAAAGTGCCTTTGTTTAAAACAAAATCGACATGTCAGAGGATTTCTTGGAAAATCTCTCAATTTTAGAAATAATGAATTTATTCGTTACTATTCGAAAGCACTGTATACACAACAGGAATTTCAGTTTGATTTAAGATTTAAATCAAATTGACTTAAATCAAATTTAAATTTGGATCCATAATTCAGTATGTATCTTTTTGAAGAAGTGGGAATAGTTAACTATATGTGTATACCGGTAGAATCTCTGTAAACGCAACGTGGCAACGACTGTACAGCGCATGTATCAGTCCCCACAATGCGATCACTACGTAGGTATGTACATGTACTCTCCTCCGTTAACCAGAGCGATAGATTGAGAAGCTTAATATCAGGCTTGTCAGCATCATATACTTGTGTTAAGTATGAAGTTTGAAAAAGGAATGAAATACCTATGGGCTATCGAACTAAACAACTAGTTTATTTATACACTGAAAACATATTTTTTTAATATAACTGAATTCTTTCCATAAATATGAGTTTTTTTTTATTTCTGACTAACTATACTAATAGCCAAGCTAAAACAAGCTGTGCAAATAAGTTCGCTAAGACTGCAGGGAGTTATAGTGGGTACATAGACACGTCTCCATCGTTGCTTTAGCAGAGATCTTACCGGTATACATATAAACTGTGCTTTTGTAGTGCTCATCGACTACTCGACCTTTGTCACGGTAAATTAGAATACTATGATAGACATCCGAATTGATAGCGGATTTTGATCGTTCCTTGGTAGAGTTTTCGACTGAATTTTCATCAAACAGATCACGATGCTTGTGTTTGGATTATGTTTCCCAACCTCCTAAAATAAGGTATTTGAGTTATGCGACGCTTCAACTAAATCCAATCAAATCGGAAGTATTCATTTTTCTTAACAATTGATGTAAATTTCTCAGCAGTTCGATAGATATTAAAATAGATCATTCCAGAATTCCAGTTACTATAAAAGCAAAAAGGTTTGAATTACTTACAAGTTTAGTATTAGTAAAAATCAACATATATTTTATAAATTGTCTAACAGTGGGTTCTTACTAGCTAAATATGCATAAAAGGGAGTTATATAGGTTATGATATTCTATCAAAAATGTTAACGTTGAAATCGCCACCTTACTCATATACGTTAAATGTAGAATTAAAGCAAATGTGTACAATATCATCACCCGTTTCAACTGAATACATTTCAAAGGGTTCAGATATGGAACCTCCATTTTGAGCTGGTTCTGTTGTAGTTCAGTTAAGTTCTTGTTTCAACTTATCGCCTCTAGAGCAGTGGTGTAGTGGCAAATTTTCCAGTGTGGGAACGCTAATTTCATATAAAATCAGTATTTATCAATAAATTTATAATTTTTGTACTGTAAAAAACCAGTGTGGAAACGCCGTTCCCACGCGTTCCCGCACCACTACACCACTGCTCTAGAGTTTACGATTCTTATTTTTGCTTTATTGTTAATGTATGTGTTTAATATTGTATCGATTTAAAAATGCAAATCCTTAATTATTTTAGTCTGATATTTACTGACATTCTTTGTAGGTACCTGCCTTTTTTGCAACTTTAATTAATAATATAATATTCCATTTGTAGAGTTATAAGTTTCAGCTATTTTAATTGGGCTTCGCCTTGAGATTGTGCCACTGTTTGAAGCGTTAGACAAGTTTAAAGTTTGCAAGCCATGGGTTAATCCTTTCTGTCCATTGTGCATTCATAATTGAAGTGCCAATCGTACTTAGTTTGCTAATATGTAATGTGATTTTTGTAGATCTATAAATCTATACTTCCAATAACAGATATTAAATCCACTGATTGTATTTAAATTCATAATACTTAAAACATCTAATCATTAAAAAAAGGTAAAATACAGAAACTTACTTGTTACTTGCAAAATTTAATATCCTGATCATACTTTTTACCATTCTTCATCTTGTTGAGACGCAATTATAATAAAACGTACTTTGTTTTACTAATCTGCAATATGTTTGGTCGATTGTAGGTAAAGAATATATGCTATAGATTAAATCCATTGTATTGATAGTACAGGCAATTAACTTTTATTACTAATTGTTTTAAAAAAGTATTTGAGTGAAATTTCAATTTTGGCTGAGCGTTTCAGCAATATGTACATCATACGTAGTGCTTGTATATTTTTTACATTAGGTAGTTTACACATAGTTTTAATATTATTTCACAAAATATTTCGATTTTCGCATTGTTTTAGCAATTTATTTGGTGGAGTGTAATAGAAGTAGAAGTGATGGTCTAGAGAATCATAGAAATTATAAATTGTTACCCAAGAATTGCGGAGTAAATTACGCTGACAGAATAATTGGTGGAAAAAGAGTTGCATTAGGTCAATATCCGTGGTTAGCAAGACTAGGATTTATATTGCCAAAGTGTACAAAAAAGTTTTATTTCGATGTGGAGGTGTCCTTATTAACGATTTATACGTAATAACAGCTGCTCACTGTACATCGAATTTGCCAATAATTCGTTGTCCGAATACTGGAAATGATGTTACTTTTGTTTTGTAAGTAGTACCTATGTAACAATTTTTAAAATTATTTGTTTTGCATCTAGAACATTTTAGATTTTATAATTTCAGTCTTAATTATTATTTCTTTACTCTTTGACCTGTTTTTCATATTTGCTGAAGTGATTCCGCAATAAGTTTAAAATATTCTGGATACAATTTTTATGTCTCGTATGTTTGTCTTCATAGTTAACTTTAACAATAGTGTGCTTGCTAATCTTTGTTATGTCGGATTTAAGATCTTCATTACCACAACTTAAGACACCGTTAATATGTGTATTGCTAACCTCAGTATTTTTCTTACTACTGCAATGTTTCGAAAATCTGCCGTAACTAGGGATGAGTTGGTATTTTAGTATTCGTATATTTTGGATAGATATACTTTAGTGTACTACACGAGTATTTATCGTTGAAGCTCAGTATCGGTTCGCCAAGAATATAGCAATTTTACGCGTAGCAATGTTCTAGTCGTGATCTTTATAACTATATACATAGAGAAGAAGATGGGGATGATTCGAACAACTTTATTCGAGACTGGTGTTTATGGTCGGTTTGTGTTACTTGCATTTATAATTACAGTTGTGTCGATTTTCGCGCGTTTTCAAGTGTTGAGTTGTAAATTACGAAGTGAAGTGAAAAGTATTGACTATGAAGGTAAGATTTTATGTATAATTTGTAAATTTTCAATATAAAAGACCAGTTATTTGAAAATATTTATCTCTTATCTCTTAATTATGATCATAAAATATTATAATCTAGAACATGCGGTTGGTTTGTTGTTATACCTTAATTGGGATAGGATAGATTAAACCGCGGTTGAATTTACTCCGAATTTATTGTTTTCTACTTCCGAGTTCTTCTTCTGCTATTACACTATAATTCAATTTACTCTTGATGTCAAGAAAGTATTATCTCTTCTGGAAAAATATCAATTAACAAAAAGATGCTCAGATTTACATTATTACTGCTTACTTTATAAGCAGATTCGGCATATTGCCGATGCAATACATATTCGTAGTTGCAAAATTTCTATAAATTATACGTAACGTTTTCGGCAACTATGACTAACATTCCTCATTAAATGTCACGATTAATATAAAAGAACCTACCTAAATTTATTACTACTTAAATCTTTAATTGTTTATTTCCTGGATCAAGTGTTACAGAAAAAATGGATGATTATAAAATTAAATGATCGCGGAATAACTCTTCTTAATAGCATGCTCAAGCATTTACAAAAACAATCCTAGAAGAAATGTATAAAACTATACAGATCCGCGAAGAACAACAAGGTTTCCGGAAAAATAGGTCCACAATCGACGCAAACGTCATTGTCAGACAAATAGCAGAAACATTGTTGAAGTTTAATAAACCAGCGTTCATTTGTTTTGTCGACATCACAAAAAAAGTTTTCGAACTCGCCTTGCGGCCATAAAAGAGATAATGAGAGAAAGAGAAATAAACCCAAGACTGATAAAACTAATTCAAGACATTGGTCGCGTTCATCAGACTGAGCCGCTCTGTAACAGTTACCGATTTTTCTGATGAACGGCTACGCTACCTACTACTACGTCATCGCTACATCGAACGCTTCCAAGAATTTATATGTAGCGGTCGCCATTTTTTCGAGCGCAATTTTCTTACGCTCCCAAGATCGAGCGGTGAGCAGTATTCGTTTAGCAGTTGTTAGATACTGGTTTAAATATGGCGGACAGAGAACGCGTATATTGTTCATCAGCATGCGATGACGTCAGGAACTGTTGTAGATGAAGCGGAGCGGTAACTGTTACCGAGCGGCTCAGTCTGATGAACGCGACCATTAATAGCCACTTCAGAGCGATGATGAAGGTGGGAAATGACTTAACCGAGATAATACAAATACGAACCGGAATAAGCGCAGGCGTAATAATAACACATGGCCGGCCGATGCCTCGTGTAATTAGCGAAAGCTGTTGGGGATTTGGGCATGTATTATTATTATTATTATTATTATTATTATTATTATTATTATTATTATTATTATTATTATTATTATTGTTATTATTAAGACTAGGACTGGCGAGTCATGGAGGATTACACCGGAAGTGACCACCAGTACATAAGCTACAACGTGACGAGACAACAGCCGATCAGGCGAAATCCTGCTCCGCCCGGTCCTCGATGGAACGTAGCGAAGCTGGATGAAGACGCCCTGGCTCAGGCAATCGCTCGAGGAAAGGATGAAGTCATGGAATGTACCGGTTCGGCGGAGACAATTGCGGACGCGGCCTCATACGTCGCGCCTGCGACGCCTCTATGCCGCGGAGAAGGAAACACAATAGAAGATCTACGTATTGGTGGAAAGACGAGATTGCAACCTTCCGAAAACGATGCTTACAGCTGAGGCGGAGAATAACCTGAGTGAGATGACGAGATCTGAACGCGGCAGAACTAGAGTCCGAGGACTTTAGGAACGCCAAGAGAGATCTCAAGAACGCCATCTACAGGAGCAAGAAACGTAAGTGGGAGGAGCTGCGGCAGGACGTTGACAACGACCCATGGGGCCTTGGGTACAAGATCGTCATGCAGAAGCTTACGACGAAGACGGCGAATCCAGTCCTCGAACGAGATCGGATGCGGAACATCGTTGACACGTTGTTCCCTACCCATCCGGTGAGAACTGCCGAAATGGAGGACGAGCGATTGAACGACATCCCGCTTTTTAGCGGAGATGAACTGTCAAGAGCGACGAACTCCCTACAAAACCGGAAGGCACCTGGACCCGACGGAATTCCGACGGAAGCTCTCAAGATTGTGGCGCGCGTCTGCCCAGATCTGCTTCTGAACATGTACAACCGCTGTTTAACAGAAGGAGCATTCTGCAAGAGATGGAAGGTACAGCGACTAGTGCTGATAAGCAAGGGCGACCCAAGCACGGCATCGGCATACAGACCGCTATGTATGCTGAACACGGCTGGAAAGCTACTAGAAAGACTGCTGAAAACACGACTGGAGAGCAGCATAGACGACGCGGGAGGCCTGTCCGAGAGACAGCATAGCTTTAGGAAGGGACACTCCACCGTCGGCGCCGTAGCGCAGGTAGTGGAAACCTTCGAAGCCGCTCAACGGGGAAATCATTACTCGAGACCCCTGGTGATGCTCGTCACATTGGACGTAAGAAACGCCTTCAATTCGGCGAGATGGGACGTCATTCTTGACTCCTTGCAGAAGACGTTCGACACGCCATCCTATTTACTTAGGATGATACGCAGCTACCTTAGCGACAGGAAGCTGGTCTACGACACCGCAGGCGGGCCATGTACCAAGAAGATAACAGCGGGAGCGGCGCAGGGTTCCATACTGGGCCCCGACTTATGGAATGTGTCCTACGACGGGATCCTCCGAATGGAGCTGCCGCAAGATGCGTATCTGATAGGATACGCAGACGACGTAGCGGCAGTCATCCTAGCGCGTGACGAGGCGGATGCCCAGAGAAGGCTCAACCAGGTAATGGATGGACGAACACGGCCTGACCCTGGCAACGGAGAAGACCGAGGTCGTTCTACTGACCAGGAGAAGAATCCCTAGGGAGATCGAGATGACGGTGGATACGGAAGTCATAACCACTACAACTTCCGTGAAGTACCTCGGACTGCGGCTCGACAGCAAGCGCATACCGTACGGTTTCCGAACCGGCGGTGCTCGTGATCGCAGGAGTAACCCCCATAGACTTACTGGCTCAAGAAAAGAAGAGAGTCTACGAGACACGACGAGACGTCGGTGCACGACAAGCAAGAGCGGACGCTAAAGCGCTCACACGACAAAGTTGGCAAGAACACTGGCAGAACGACACGAGAGGACGGTGGACGGCCAGACTCATCCGCAACCTAACGGAGTGGATGGACCGAGACCACGAGGTAAATTACTACCTCACCCAGTTTTTTAGCGGACACGGGTATTTCAACGCATACCTGGCTCGAATGGGTATAGCAGAGAACGCGACATGCCAGTATCACGACTCTGCGGAAGATGATGCTCACCACACCTTCTTCGAATGCGAGAGGTGGAGTGATTACAGAGACGCTCTACAAGACGAAGTAGGACCTTTAACGCCGGATAACGTCGTGCAAACAATGCTGTCCGGACACGACCACTGGCAGAAGATCGCCACGTTCGTCGAGAAGGTGCTGAAGGAGAAGAAGAGAGAGACCCAAGCAATGGAGGCAGCCGATCGAGGCTAACTACGAGGTGCCATCCTGAAGTAATGCGACCAGCGGTTCCGGGATGGATTCTACACCTGACAAAGTGAGGTTTTTTAGTGGGTGCGAGCCCCACACACCGGGTCGGGTCTCGTCCCTGATGGTGCGTTAAGACATTTTTCCTCACTCAAAAAAAAAAAAATTATTAAGACTAGGCGATTTACTTAGCTCAGTCATATTCAGCATGATTATGGATATGAATCGGAAAACGACCAAAAACAGTAGGCTACAAAATGGGTAATAATTACTTCATGCTGTTTGTTACGCAAACAACGCGGTACTAATCGCAGACTCCGAATACAACAAGATTACTTCACTCCTTTAGTCAATCAGCAAAACAATTGAACATGATTTTTAACACTAATAAAACCAAATGTTTAGTTATATCCAAACAATAGATACCAACCGTAGGTTGACCAGAGGATAATCGAACAAGGGAATCAGTTCAAATACTTAGGAGTTCTAAAAAAGTGTAGATAGTGAAGTCCGGGAACAAACAATGAAAGTATCCCGAATATCAGGCTGTTTAAAAGACAACGGATGGAGGAACAAATACCATAATCAGTTGAATATCACTTACCTATCTATCTATGCGCCATTTGCCTCTCTATAATGGTTAAGCTTGGCGAAACCAGTATCCGTTCAATGTAAAAAGGAGGGTTCTTACTCAAAATGCACGGGTACTTTCTTATCCGCCTCTACTTATAAGGAGTGTCTGAAGCAAACATTTCTTGTAGGTACAGTTAGGAGCATGCAATTCAAGACACAAATAATTGGCTATTTTAAATATGTCTTCCATATAGAGTTTTATTGACATTTGACATTTATTAATGTTTTATTGACTTTTAAAAATATGCTTATAGAGTCGTCGTTCACGTAGGGTATTTTAATTGTATTGCTGTGTAGTGCAATACTTACAATAATGTAAAGTATTGAAAGCGTTCAGAAATGTCAAAGGTATTGCATGAGCGGTGTAATCCTGTGTAGAAGTTTGTAAACTTTTAATTTTCGTACGCAAATACTATACGTCAAGGACACAAAACCAATATGAAGTATGTTATAGAAACTATACCTATTTGAAATTGTAGAATTTACAAAAAGTAGGTTTATGTTTATGAAAATTAAAAGACTACAGCAGACAATCAAATAAATCAATTTGTCAGTATGACATGGATTTTGATGAAAGGTTAGCTACGGTATTGCAAAATTATCCAGCTATTTGGAACACAAGATCCAATGAATTAATAATAACAAAAAAATCCTTATAAAGAAATACCACTACAATTCACATGTTCTGTTTTCCGTCAATTTATGGGTCGTACCCACCATCTTCTGTCATTCCTTTTTCTTCTAATTCTTTTATACTTTTTTAATAAAAGTAAATTTGTAGCGATAAGGCATTACAAAATTAAATTACGTCTTTGAATTTTGTGAAATAATTTTGCCCTGTTACGACCTTGGAGACCCCATACCTGGGTATAACGCTTGACTCCAAGCTGATTTTTAGGCAACACTTCTCGAACGTCATCTCCAAATTCTTACGAGTGAGGGCTGTCCTGTATCCGCTGCTCTGCTATAAAAGCTCTTTGAGTATAAAGATTAAACTTCTGATTTATATGGCGTTTCTCCGGCCGACTCTAACGTACGGAGCTCTAACTTGGTCCAGTGCTAGCATGTCACAAATTAGGCGTCTGAATGTGTTGCAGAACCGGGTGCTGCGTATGATTGTTTCGGCGCCCTGGTTCGTAAGCAATGCACAGATACATAGGGATCTACAACTTCCAACTCTAACGGAGTATGCGCTGGCACTGGCCAGAGGAACGTTGGACAGGGCATCTCGGTCGGAGAACCCATTAATCCAACATCTAGCAGAGCTGGATCCGGACAGACCTCCTCCGCGAGTGGCGACCAGGCGTGTCCTGCAGATGGCGCAATAACCCCGAGCTGAACACGTGCTTGGGAACCACGCACCCCAGCGATAAAAAGGTTAAAGGAACAATCGCTCCAACCTTGGGATAACAGAGGCTCTAAGAAATAATTTTGCCCTGTTACGACATTGACAATTTTATGCTAACTTCATGAACAATTAACGCTTGCAATTACTAAACGTATGTGAACGCAAAGCCATTTCACTACTACAACCAAATTACACAGTCACTACACTACACTACACTAATCCTATGTGAACGACGCTGTACGCACACTGATACATTACCTGAAGCTACACGTGATAGTAAAATACCCGTTCACAATAGTAAATATTTTGACAAAACTGCTATACTAGTTGTCTGGAATTCCATGCTCACATTTCAACCTATCTAAATATTTAATTAAGACCTTGTCGCTTCATATTATTTATTAGTTGTTTATAAGCCTCCAATTAAAAATAATAATAGTTAACAAGCTAATTGGAAATTATAACACGATGACATTGTTAATTCCTAGAGTTTACGAAGCTTTGCTATTAAAACGAATAATGTATGTATCTAAAATTAATTAAATTCATTGGTTGATGTGGTGCTAACCTTTGTGCTCTGAATACTGAAATACACCAACCACAATGTTACATAGTTTCCAAAATGGTTACATAAACTGCCGATTGTCTTTTTTTGAAATACATATGTAGATGTATTATATAAAGAAATTAGAAATCATTATAAAAAGAGAAATAATTTTATGCGATTGTATATAGTTACACAATCTATGATATTTTGTCGCAGTCGTGAAAAAATCGTTTCATGTCGGGGCGGTATTTCTTATCTCTTGTCATACCACAACATATTTGTACCTGCTAGAATTGGGTATGGCAAGGATTTTGTATTTTTAATTTTTTCAAATTTTAGTATTTTCTACCGTATGTCAAGCAAAATGCGCATTTAAGTTCACTATTCATACGCACGCCGTTTAGAACGCTTAGAAAGGAAAGTGAACCTTACGCACACTGGTAGTGCTCTGAGGGGAAATGGGTAAGTATATCCTTTCATCTGAGCCACTGTAGGTATATAATAGCTTTGTTCGCAGAGCGATCAGAAACTATCAAAAACCGTCAAACGCCAGGGTATAATGCTTCAAGTGTTTGTAGTAGATAAAAATTCCAACCGTGAGAAATAATTTGATGTTCGTAGCACTATTTGAAACAGTTTGTGTTTAATTACCAACTGACACAATAGTTTCTGACTACAGAAGAAATTGCCGGTTTGAGGCATGAGTAATGCAAATTTTCATGATTGGTTATCTTTAGTCTGTTGTCTTCTGTTTCGCTCCTATATTTTGTCATTTCATGGTTGTTAAAGTATAATTTCGTATATTTTTGATTACCAAAAAGTTTATTAAATATACGTATATATTTTTAGATGAGTGATATTAAATCAGTAGATTCTGATGGACGTACGCTCTATACCTATGTATAAGTGATACGATAGTATCACCGTATTACTAATTGCCATTGATGATGAAATAAATTTGTTACTTGTATTAGGAAAACTTAAAAATGAACGTTATGTAGAGGACAACAGCTTATTACAGTAATGTTAATTTTTTTGAGCACTTTCGTGTTAGTAATAATAAGTATAGCAAATCATAAATAATTCTAAAAATAATTTTGCACATTATGCATTTGTAGAAAGATCAAACGAAAGATATTTATCGAATGTCCAATAGTAGATCATTGGAATTGCGGATACATATGTATATCGCACTAATATCAAACTGCTTCTACGAACAAAGCTAATATTTTCTATAAAAGTTGTGTATGAAATGTTTAGAAGAAGAAATTCATTTTTCATTTATAACAATATGTGCGATTATATAAATTAGGAATAATATGGGCTACTTTAATATAATTGTTTTAAATTTTAATTACATAAATAAAGAGTATTACATTAAAATTTAAAAGATTTTTCATTGCAATAATGACATCTTTAGGTCGGGCTAGTGGCCTAGTGGCGTGTACACTTGCGTCGTGGTCCGGCAGTACCGGGCTCGAACCCCGGTGCTTCCTTTCTGAGTTTGGGGTCTACAGCCGCAGGCGTAATAATAACTCATGGCCAGCCGATGCCCCCTGTAATTGACGCATGCTGTTGGGGGATGCTAAGGCATGAATTATTATTAGAATAAACTTGAGAAATATTAGAACTTTTACACTAATACTACACCACGTCCTAGTTAATACTTGATATAATAACCATCATTTGTAATTACTTGTTAGTCGTCTGTTCTTGATTGGATTAGATTGTCCTTATCTAAAAAGTTCCTACCTTTCGGGCGTATAATTGTCTATTTGGCATCGATTTCTAACGTTCCCTTGTTCTGCATCCCATTGTAGATATTACTACATTTTCTCTGACGCTTTCACTAGGATTCACATCCAGCGATTGCTGGATGTTCTTCTAGCCACGTTGTTATTGCTCGTGTTGTGTAAATGGCAGAATTGTCGCGAAGAAAACATTTAATATATTCATCATTAGCGTAAGCTATTGCTGGTATGTACTCTTCCAAAATATTAATGTAGCCGTTCATCTACCATCAATGGCTATTAAATGATGGAGAGAGATCCATCCTCCAAAAAAAATTGAATTGAAATTTGTCCACTTTTCTGAACTTTAGATACATAACTCACATTATATCTGGAATGTCTTCGTTTATATACCAGGTTGTAGACGATTATTTCGAGAAGCCTTTTCATCTGAAAATATGGTATTTTTCCAATTCGCGTCTAAATGTTGCAGAACAAATTCTCTTTGCTATTTGTCCGTAATCTTCCGTGAAATCCTCTACTTTAACAGCGCGTTACCGTTTAGCTACATACTGATGCTACTGTTGTCTGTAATATTTTTATCGATAACCACAAAACACAGTGCAAAATGTTTAGATGATTCATACTTCCACTACATACAGGGTAGGGTTGATAAGAGAGATGATTAAATTTTTTTTTCATTTTCTGTGTCTAATTTTCTCAAGATCTACATAACTAAAATAATGTAGATTATACAGGGTGTTCTATTTCCTCTATACAGAGAGCAACTTTGTTTTTTAAATGCAAATCTATATTTTTTATAATTTATTTTGAATCTACATAACCAAAACTGGCGGTCTTTGAGATATTTGGTTTACTCTCGTTTTCTACAACATTTTCGTCAATTATAATATCGTAAATCTTTTAGTTATGCTAATTAACACTAGTGCACTAGTGTAATTTGAATAGAACTAATTACTGTTAGTAATCCGAGTTTTTAAACTTGATTTGAAAACAATTCTTCTTCTTCTTCTTTCTTTCTACATTTGGTAGGCATCCTATTGCCTGTTTTCTTAATATACCTCTTTGATGTTCAGCTCTCATTTCAGTGTTTTGATGGCCTGCCCTGATTTTGGGTGACTGTTTACCAATCTATCATCGCTCATTCTGCTGACGTGTTTGTTCCAGCATTTTCTCGTTCATTTTCCCACATTTCCAAGTATTTGTTCCTCCATACAAGGTTTCTTAAGCAGCCTGATATTTGGGATACTTTCATTTTTTTCGCGGACTTCACTATGTTAATTTACATAGCTTGTTTTATCAGTTCTAGTTGTCATCTTACTGGTTTGTTTGATATTACTAGACATTTGATTTTATTAGTGTTAGTAATCATATTCAGTTGTTTTGCTGATTGATTGAAGGGGTGAAGTAATCTTCGCGATTACGAGTAATAGCATACCAAACACCATTGCAGTATTACCGATTAGTTTATAACAAAATAACTACTTTTTTAGAATTTAACTATAAATTACTTAATATTAATTGTATTGATACCATTTCTCTGAAAGTATATTTTTATTTCAAATTTGATACCAGTGTGTATTGTAATTGAATTTATGAACTAATACATTTAGTTTAACTTAATTTCCATTTAATTTATTAGAAATAATTATATAAACATGGACAAAGATGCTTTTGAAGTAAGAATTTTAGCATAAAAAAGCATTCAAATAACCACACATGCATATTGTTGTAATTTGAAAAATAATGCTTTCCTCTAAGCAATTCTACTCGATCGAAACTGACAAATTAAATATTATACTACACGCAGTCCGCTTAGGATGCCTTCAGGTCAAAGGATTTACTTACCCGCTTCTTCCCAGTGTTTGCCACCGGTGTGCATCAGGTTCACCTGTCTTGCTAAGCGCTTGTGTTAATTTGCGTGTGCAGTATAGTAAGTGTACAGCCTAACATTTTGGAAATGACAACTTTCAAAAAGTGAATGCTAAGAAAATGTGTATGTATACGGACTATTCATTATTTCCAATATAAACAACCATTGGACACTGTTCGCACATTTTTTTTTCCGGCTTTCAAATGAAATTAGCATCAGTAATTTTTGTAATTTTTAAGAAATCTAGTATCAAAACTTACCATTACATACAAAAGTTACCATTGTTGTATATGGAGAAAATTTCGCGTCACTCTCCAATGGCCGCGCAAACTCAATAGGTCAGTCAATACGGCCAGCTTAATAATTTTGTGTTTTGATGTGTATTAGTATAATAATGTAGCTGAAAATGGTTAAATATACTGAGAAAATATTAATGATCCACATTAATGCCACGATAATTTTCTTGTTATTTACTTACCTTTGCTTCAAATTGCTAAAGAACGATTATTTCACTTACAAACACGTGGAAATAATAAAATAGAATAATTTAAAAGAAGAGTTTAATTCTATTTAAGAACCTTTATTTAAAGGGCTAAACAAAGGACAATGACAATCCGGGAAAGATGTCGGTGTAGCTATTAGTAAACAGATATGTACCGAAGTAGAGTACCTATAGCCAATTGTATATCTATTTTTCTTGTAGTGGTAAATAAGGTATTTATTTACATACATAATCTAACTATGCGTTCTCTTTCTTACTACACTAGAGGAGTGTAGGTTACCATGGAGCGCATTACCATTTCATACATTCGAGATATAATATTGGTTTGAGTCCGCAAGTTTTCCCAAAGAACCTTTGACATGTTCGGAAAGCCGTTGTGACTTTTTGGAGAACTCTATCTAAGTAATTCTCCCTGCTTAGTCTTTGATCACGCATTTTTCTCAGATATTTGACTGGGGTAGTATATATACAAGTTCTTCTCTGTTTGGGTGTAGCGCATAATTATTATCTTGTCTAAATTAATCCTTCTCCAATGCACCATCTGATGTTATTATTAAGGGCATTTTACACTAAGCTAGTGAAGACCTCCTCATGTTTATTCCTTGCCATGACGCCGTAAGTGCATAACCCAGTACGTTAAGGCCGCCTTCGTGTAGCCGTCTGAGAAGACATTAATGCCCAGAGCTCAAAGTACCTGCGATAATACCCCTCATTTCGCCTATTAGTTGAATTTCTGGAACAACCTTCAGATTATTCGCAATTATTGCGGTATTTTCGTTGAGCCTTAAAAATATTAGATTCAACAATCTATTTAAAAAGAACGCATGAACATATGATGGCAAATATATCGAAAGAAAACGATGAATTAGAGAAACAACATCCACAAAGCAAAACGGACTTGTGTCAAATCGCGCGGCTCTTTGGTACACCGTTTAATTGACAAACAACGCTGCAACAATATTTAAGATATTTGAACTGCTCCATAGATTAGCTAACTATTTTAAACAAAATCAATATTTTCCATCGAAACAACGCAATAAGTCATGATATTTTCTTTAAAAACGTGAGTTTTAGGGAATAGGAGGAGAAACACTGATGGAACTACGATCTTATCAGGCAACAGAACCGAACTAACCTAATAGAACTATAAACATCTTGCCTGAAAGAAATCAAGTACAGGGAGGATCAAACCTAGGCCCTTGCTTATTCATAGTTAATGATTTACCAGCGGAGAGGAATTATGTTCAAATGCAAATGATACAACTTTCGTAGTAAAGAATAATAGTGCCGGCACACTCCAAACAAAGCGACACATTTATGAGATTGAACCAACACACTAAAAATTTGGCCAAAAAATCCTCAACTGCATTCTACGCCATCAGAACGACTGGGAGAGTAGCGATGTATGAAATCACTAGAACACCCGACATTGCATATTTTTGTTCCATTTTAAGCAACCAAATATTCGTTCTGCAGAAGATAGCAATTACATCGGTATACAACATTGAATCTAATGACAAACAAAAAGTTATAAAATGCAATTTACATGCTAAAATATTATGGTACTGCTCTCTATATATCTTATCTGCCTTGTCATATAGGTACATACGTACTTACATAAGAACGCACTGTTTCACTGGCAGCAAGCACGGTTACAATACAGCCTAAACGATGGGCAGATCTCTTATTACAGACTAATGTGTTCCCAAATATCACTAACAAGGAAACACAGGGAAGTGTCCCTCGCCGATTTAAATGAAACTTGGTGGGTTGGTAGACTAATGCAATGTAAGAACAACGGTAACTTTCATAGATGCTAAATCGCCCGTTTTCGGGCGGTGGAGCGCCCTAAAGCCAACGCTACCTTTCGCTATTTACTTTAATATCTCCAACACTATAGGACATATAAAAAAGCTAAGACAAATATATTAATGTTTTATGAGTACTAAAGGATGGCGATAATAGTTTGCCTGTCATAGTTCTCGGTTTCCAGAAACAACTCTCACACCCGGATTTTTTTAAATTTTAAAATTTGTATTTACTGGATAAATACACAAAGTTATACAAAATTCACCCATATATATTAAACATGATATAAAATAACTCAATTTATAGAAAAAAACAATAACATAAGATGTGAACAAATCGTAAGTAAGTAGTTATCTATCTAACTAGGCAAGTTAATACTTGCAGTTTTCACTTTACGACGACTACGTTTCGCAATTTGACTCTCGAAAAGTGTTTCTTGAAGCCATGAGAATCAACGTTGCTAATGTTCATATAATTCTTTTAGTTTCACTTTGTGTAATAATATTGAATACAATAAAAATATAGTGCCTAAACTAAACTAACTAACGAAAATGAAGATAATGAAATTGGTACCTAATAACAATATTTTAGTGACAATAATAATATTTATAAGTTTTATGTGTACCTATAGTCTCGATTATCCGAATAGGTTGGGACCTAGACCACGGTTCCCTCTCTGATAATCCGAAGACAGCCGAAAATAAATAACAGGCTACTCTACGTAGTTATTGCAATAATGGTAATCTGTGTAGAAATGTTGAAAACAACGAAATTGCTTACACCACGCACAATGACGAATTGCAGATACTTTTTAAATCCTGGGGAAGCAGAGTCGTACAGGATTCTCAAACTTCCTTGACTGATCTACGATGTATCCACTTTTATATCACGCGGATTAAAAGAGAATCTTTCGTAGAAGCAGAATATCTAATAAAATATTAAATAGTTATAATAATATTACAAAGAACTACTTTTCGCAGATTGAACTTATTTATAAGCAACTAAGTTTTTAAACACCCCGTATAATGTTACAGAGAAGAACTTCAAATGTTGTGTAACTACACAATATCAGCTGTGCGTATGCAAAATTTTATTCGTCTATTTAACTCCTACTTGACGTAATATCACTACTTATATAAAGTAAGATCAGTATCTGTCACTTTTCTTTTATTGCAAATAAGTCAGAAGGAATGGTATTTAGGTGTAAGGTATGATACATGAAATATGTGTAAAATTTATCGTAGAAGCTGAATTTGTAATTTATTTTATAGCATGCTATTTAAAAAATCGAAGTTGATGCTCACTTCTGGTTAACCGGAAGTGATATTTATTCAAAAATATTTTCACGTGATAGTTCATATTCAACGATATCCAATTGTAAAATTTTGTTTAAAAATTCCCTACGGTTTGTATAATACTTTTAATAGGCCATTCTCACCAATCACCCTGTATATGGGTACTTTCTGCATAACTTTGTGTATTTATCCAGCAAATACAAATTTTAAAATTAGAAAAAATACGGGGGTGAGGGGTTGTTTCTGGAAAACATGAACTATAACGGGCAAACTATTGTCGCCATCCTTTAGTACTCATAAAACAGTTATAAATATGTATATTTGTCTTACCTTTTTTTACGTCTTATAGTTTTGGAGATATTAAACCAAATAGCGAACGGTAGCGTTGGCTTTAGGGCGTCCCACCCCCGAAAACGGGTGATTTAGCATTTATGAAAGTTACCGTTGTTCTTACATTGCATCAGTCTAGAAACACAGCAAGTTTTATTTAAATCGGTGAAGGACACTTCCCTGTGTTTCCTTGCAAGCTAATACCTAATCTAATACTATACAACACTTATCACTAGTTCCTCTCAAACGTGAAATAAAGTAACTTTTAGTTGTTAGATATCTACGTATACACCGACAAGTCTCTTGTTAGTATCTCTTGCTCACGTTTGAAGTGAGCGAGAGATACTGACAACAAACTTGCCAGTGAGTGTACACCTAACACTGTGATCTTCTACAACTGTTTTCATGATTTCATACTGTATCTACATACAGGATGAGGCAATAGTGCGTCAAAGCTCAATATATCCATTAATATTGAAGATATCAAGAAACTTTACGTACGAAAATCATAGACAGTCTTAAGCTACATATTTGAAAATTTTCATATATGCAGGATGTTTCATATTGCCAGGGTGAACCAAACATACATTTTCTTAAATGGAACACACCATATATTATTTCAAATTTGGATTAAGCGTATCTTTCTCATTCCTTCAATATATTCATTGAGTTATACCGAGTATTTCAGAAGTTATGGTCAATTTTGTCTGAAAATTATTGCGTGTTCAACGTCCTGTGTATTCCACAGGAAACAACTTGATTTTTTTTTGTACTGAAATGTTTTATATTGTTACAGTTTTATAGCAAACTGATATTTTCCAATATTGCAAAAACTGTGTACAGGGCGATTCAAAACACAAATGCCCCATTTTCTCATTTTATTTAAATGGATCACCCTGTATTTTATATTAAGAAAGGGAAGGACATTGTATGTACTTTCATTTTTACTAACCACTCCCTATATCTACAATCGTTAATTTCTGAGATATTTAATATTTTCGTAATGAAAGGTGAGCTTTTTCAAAATAGTTGCAATATGTCAAATTAGCCATGATAAAATGCTAGTTAAAAGCTATTAAATCATAAATTGAGATAAACTTGTTAAATACGACGGAACTACAAAATCTTAAACTTATACCGGTAATTAATATCTAATGATTTAAGCCAAAAGTTCGCAATATAACAGATTTCATCATAAATCTTCAAAATGTTCACCAAAACAATCTAACAACGTTGTAACCATTCTTCGAGCGATCGATTTACATTTCTACATACAATCTAACTATACCTATATTTTTTTTTTTTTTTTGGACTGCACGGGCGGAAAGACCGTAGAGGCAAACTCGGCCATAAAGGAGGCCTATTGTGCCCCCGTGCTGTTTTACTCCTCTTAGCCAGGTTGCACTCGGACAAAGAAGTCCGCAACCTGGTCGAGAGTTAGTTTTCTTAGTCCGGGATCGTCCAGACGTGCGACCCCGAAATAACTCCGCCTCTCCCTGTCCACTTCCGAGCAGTGGGCAAGAAGGTGGATTGGAGTTTCCTCCGCATTCCCACAGTTTCTACACAGGGGAGAGTTTACTATGCCCATGCAATGCAGGTGTTTGTTCAGTGCGCAGTGACCGGTTAAGATTCCTGTAAGTAACCTCAGCCTGACCCTGCTCATAGAGACTGCCTTGCGCAGTTTTTCCTCATACGGGCGAATGCCGAGAGTTTTACAGTGTCTCATGCCGGCAAGGGCATTCCAGTGGGAGCAATGCCTAGCAGCGAGTTCAGATCTGACAAAAGCTTTGATGCTGCCATAGGAGTTCCCACATGTGGGTTCTGGACCCACAAAAGGTCCCTCACTGGCGCCTCTAGCTAATTTGTCAGCCATCTCATTACCTCTGATTCCAGAGTGGCCTGGCACCCAACTCAGAGTTGTGCTGAGACGTTCCGCCAGTCTTACGAGAGTCTTATGGCAGTGTAGCACTACCTCGGAGTCAAATCTGACAGCCTGTAGTGCTCTGAGAGCAGCTTGACTGTCAGAAAGGATTTCCACTCCTCCATTAATCTGCGGGCAGTTTAATATACTTTCCGCGCAGGTCTGGATTGCGATTACTTCGGCTTGGAAAACGGTCGTAGTACTCCCCAGGCTGAAAGCTTCACCCTGAGTTTCACCATCTTTCCAAATTCCAATTCCCGTGCCGTTTGGCGTTTTAGAGGCGTCGACAAACCAGCGAGATACCTCCCGTCTTGGTTTGTGGACGGAAGCTTTGGCACTCTCCTTGTTGGAGATGTTTACAATGTATCCCCCACTGAAGCTGAAAGTAGGCGAGATCTTGTCCGCCCTCATGGACAGTGGTGCTGTCTGCTCTATGTAGGTGAAGATGCTGGTATGATCTCCCGTTTTACCGGAGAAACCCCTGCATCCACTACGTTTTGCCCTGTAGGCCCCTAGAACTGCCTCCGACCACAAGACAAGCTGCAGAGGAGGCAGGCCAAGGATAGCCTCCATCGCCGCAGTCGGCGTCGAGGACATGGCTCCAGTGATGCCTAAGCAGGCAATCCTCTGGACTTTACTGAGTGTGTTGGCCGCATAGCCCAGACTAGCTTTGTGCCACCAGACCAACGCTGCGTAAGTTATAGAGGGTACTATAACCTTCGTGTACAGCCAGTGTACCATCTTAGGTTTCAGCCCCCACGTTTTGCCAAACATTCCTCTACAGGCCCAAAAGGCCCTCGTGGCTTTGTTTGTTACCTGTTCCAGGTGTGGCTTGTACGTCAGTTTGGCGTCCAAAGTCACCCCCAGGTATTTAACCTCTGAAGATACGAGTATCTTTGAGCCGAAAATGGTCGGACACTGAAGTCTGGAAAGCTTCCTTCTTCGAGTGAACGCGACCATAGTCGTTTTTCTAGAGTTAACGGTTAACCCTTCTCTTTTGCACCACCTTTCCACGAGTCCGAGTGCGACTTGCATCCTCTCGGATATCACGCCCTCGAACTTGCCGCAGATCATGATGGTGATATCATCGGCATAACCCTGTGCATGGAAGCCCGCCGTCCGAAGATCGGAAAGCAAGCCATCCACCACCAGGCACCACAGCAAGGGTGACAGCACTCCGCCCTGTGGGCAGCCAGCTGCCACGGTCGCTTTTATAGTGCAGAGGTTCTGTGACACATGAACCGTTCTGTTTCTGATCATGGCGTCGATCCACCTTGTTACCGTTGGCTCGACTCCACGTCTTTGCAGCTCCCTACCCATCGACAGAAAGGACGCCCTGTCGAAGGCGCCCTCTATATCAAGGAAGGTAGCTAGCGCGACTTCTTTGTTGCTTAAGGCAATTTCTGCTCGCCGGGCAAGCTCATGGATAGCTTGCTCACAGGATTTTCCAGGTTGATAGGCATATTGGTTCTCGTTTAGAGGCAACTTTGCCAATATGGAGTCCCTCAGATGTCTATCAATTATCTTCTCTAAAGTTTTGAGAAGAAAAGAGGTAAGGCTGATGGGCCGGTACGACTTCGCTTCCATGTAGGACGTCTTGCCCTGCTTAGGAATGAAGACTACCCGAGCCTCTCTCCAGCTATTAGGTATGTACCCTGTAGCTAACGTAGCCCTTAGTAGGGTACATAAAATTGGGGACAGCGGCTCCAGGCCCTGTTGTAGAAGTGCCGGGAAAATACCGTCCGTGCCCGCCGATTTAAAGGGTTTAAAGGATTCGATTGCCCATCGAATTTTTGAGACTTGAATTATTTTTCGTGCGAGGCTCCAGTCTTCTTTCCGCGCTCTTAGGTTAGGTATCTGAGCGTAGCTCAGTTCCGCCCATTCACCCCCAGTTTGGATCTGAATGGTCTTGGAGCCAGGAAAGTGCACCTCTAGGAGGTGTTTGAGAACCTGCTCTTCTGTTTCGGCTTTGACGCCGTTTGGCTTGTTTAGTGTCCCTATTCTGCAGGGTCCTTCTTTGGCGAGGACTTTACGAATTCTGGAGCATTCAGGGGCTCCCTCCAGCTCCTGGCAGAATTTTACCCACGATTTCCGTTTCGCTTTTCTCAAAGCGCAGTTGTATCTGGTCAGGGACGCTCTATATTCGTTCCATGATCCAGATCTTTTGGCTTTGTTGTAAAGTTTTCTAGTGGCCTCCCTTAAGTCAGACAACTCCTTGGTCCACCATGGTGTATCCCTGTTTGTTGTCTTAACTTTAGTAGGGCAGCTTTCATCGTAAGCAGTTTTGATAGCCACCCGCACGCCATCGGCTAGGAGCTCGATATCGGCAGCGGTGCTTATCTTTTGGGGCATTGCTCTAGTTCCTCCGTCAGGCGCTTACGATAAGCGTCCCAGTTGCAGTTTCTAGGATTTTTATACGATATGTGACTTACCTGTGGTATTTCAATATCGAATCTTACATACCTGTGATCAGAGAGAGATGGCTCATCCGACACATGCCACTGCACCACCCACTTTGCGCAGCGCAGTGTGCAGACGGTGATATCAATAACCTCCGCACGGCTAGCCGTTTCAAAAGTCGGCTTATTTCCGCGGTTAAGTACACTTATTCCGTTTGCAGCGAAGTGATTTAAGAGTGACTCACCTCGTTTGTTGATGCCTGTGCTGCCCCACAGGGTGTGGTGGGCGTTGGCATCACATCCAAGCAGGAATTCCTGTTTTCTCCCTCCCGCATAGGCCGCCAGTGCTCTCACTTCTGGAGTAGGGGGTGGACCCTCTTGGTCATACGGGAGGTAGGCAGACCCCAATATTAGGTTTCTTGCCCCGGTACCCTCCATCCACTGGATTTTTACTGCGGCTAGGTCCCTAGAACAGTGATCCCTAAGCATCAGAAAGTTTAAGTTAGTTTTAATAAGCAAGCAGGCTCTGGGACTGGGGATGTCGCTGTAAATCAGAGACCATCCCCTGATCCCCAAGCCGCTTACTTTGCCCCTGGCAATCCAGGGTTCTTGTATGAGAACTATATCGATGTTTTTACTTACCACAAAAGCTTGTAGTGCAGCTGAAGCCGCCTTGCAGTGATGGAGGTTGATTTGCAGCAGTTTCAGGAATGTTGCTGTTCCTGTCCTGCTGTGTCTGTTTCGCCTGGCGGAGTTCGCAGGAGGTCGTCCACCAGTTGAGCTTCTGTCAGGAGGTCCGTGATGGTGCACGCAGTTCCTGCAGACTGTGGGGAACCCACAGCCCGTTCAGTGTCTGCGACCCCACCAGGCCCCGGAGACAGCTGTGTGGATGGTCCTGCCTCAGCAGTTTCCATCTCAGCAACCTCAGTGGTTCCTGCTTCTTCCTTCTCTCTCTGTCCCAGGAGTCGGAACGGTACGAGAGAGAATTGGGTTCGCAGTGTACCACCGTAGGTTTCTTTAATTGTCTTCCACTGGTTCTCATCCATGGCGAACACCACCTGTTGCCCTTTCGGGTCAACCTTGGTGCTGAGCACCCTCCAAGAGCCAGTGTTCAACTTGCGATTCTGCACCTGGAGTCGATGCAGAAGCTTTTCCGATACCACAGGAGGGCCAGCGACCCAAGCCATGGCCCTGACGGGTTTTGGTAAGTCTTCCTCCCTCACCAGTTTCAGCTTGGCGCCTTCCCAGGGGGTACAGCTTCGGACAGCGCCCGCAAGCCACGAGCAGGTGCTCGTGTCTAGGCAGCCTGCCCTCAGCACACCCCCACGGTGTCGGACCTCGCTAAAGCCTGGTTCCGGTCCTCCGACTTCTATCTTATCCATTTCCACCAGCAAGCAGTTTCGGATCAGGTCCGCCTGCTCCTGTGAAATGGAGGTCTCAGGATAATCCTCAGGCACAATGGCCATCCGGATAGTCGTGAGAGCCGCTTTATAAGATTTGGGTACAGGGTTGCCTGTCTTTATGCGCTTTGTGACTGCTCTTGGTGAGCTGCCCTCAGAGAGGTTTCGCTTCATCCCCGCAGTCACAGCGTGGCTGGTGCTAGGTTTAGCGGTAGTCGCTTCCCTGGCAGCCTTTTCTGCTTTGGGCGCAATGCTGCCCGGCTGGGCCGAAGCGGCTAGCCTTGCAGCTTTGCGTTTACGCCTTTCGGCGCCGGAGAGTTTGGATCTAGGTTTTGGATTCTCGGTTTCCGAGCCTCCAGCCCTTGCATCCATTGTAGGTGCCTTTTCAGGTTTACTAGGGTGTCTCCTTTCAGAGTCCCCGGGTTTGGATTTGGGTTTAGTTGTGTCATATGGTTCCATAATAGTCCCACGAGTAAGGGGAAAGAATAGGTCGACCCGACGCAGTGCCCCGGTACGTGGGTAAGGCATTTATACAATGGGGTGCGCCCGGTGCCCCAAGGGTTGGTCGATAGGGGCTGATCCTCTATACAGCCACGCATCCCATCAGCTCGACCACAACCTTGGGATTTAGGTTTTTTGTGAGGTTGTCTCCTCTCGGCCCAGGCAATTAAGCCAAGGCCCCCAACTCCCGGTAAGTGCAAAGCACCAGCCGGGAGCCTGGTCTAACGATGTTGGGACTTTACAGAGAGAAAGCCCAACATCGGCGCCGTACTATCCCATAAGCAAGCTCTAGGCCACGACACGACAGCTGAGCAGGGAGTCTGATTCCCTGTGGGTTACCCACAGGGAAAGCAGGCCAGTTTATCGACAGGCAAGTCTAGATCCAATGTGTTTAGCATAGAACAGAAGCACCTCGTGTAGGATGTGGCTCTTCACCACGCACATTGGTCTTGACTGGTATACAGTCACCAGCCCTGGTCATGACAGAGTCCGAGGAATAAGCATGCTAGATGCTCCCTCAAGTCCACCATGCCCTCGCTTCCTATACCTATATTAATAAACGAGAAATCTTACGCCAACAAGATATTAGTCAAAAGGCTATTAAAGAATACTCTGTAAAAATAAATTGCATCCATACCATATACAGTTCCATTATAGTCGTTCTTCAAATGATATTTCTGAACATTTCTATATTATTGGTCTGGATTCCTTGTTTGATTTTGTTCTACATATCATTTTGTGTAATTGGTGCTATTTGATATAGAAAGTCTTTCATACATGTACTTACATACGCCAAGAAAATAAATACACTTCGGTGTCAAAATCTTTCATATAATACCACACGAAAAAGTAAAGTTTACTTATCTCTGAACATCGGGCTAGCCATGTAACTAGTCTTCCTTCTTGTTGTCGAGCCTATTTACAAAAAGCATATGGTGCAAGTCACTGTGAAGTAACTCTTGACGCAACTACATACGATATGGATGCAATTTCTTTTTACACAGTATTCCGTGAACATGCTTTTAACTAATACCTTGTTAACTAATACCTTGTTGGTGCGAGAGGCTACAATGCTGTTCGATTGTTTTGGTGGACATTTTGAAGAATTATTGCGAAATCTGTTATATTGCGAAGTTTAGCCTTTTGTAGTTGAGTTGTACTTAACAATTTGATCTCAATTTGTGATTTAATAGCTTTTTACTAGCATTTTTCATGGCTAATTTGACATATTATGTACAACTATTTTGAAAAAGCTCACCTTTCATTACGAAAATATTAAATATCTCAGAAATTAATGATTTTAGATATAGGTAGTGGTTAATGAAAATGAAAGTACATACAGTGTCTTTCCCTTTCTTAATATAAAATACAGGGTGATCCATTTAAATAAAATGAGAAAATAAAGCATTTGTGTTTTGAATCGCTCTGTAAACAGTTTTTGCAATATTGACAAAATATCACTTTGCTATAAAACTGTAACAATATAAAACAGTCATTCCAGTACAAAAAGAATTTCAAGTTGTTTCCTGTAGAATACACAGGACGTTGAACACGCAATAATTTTCAGACAAAATTGACCGTAACTTCTGAAATACTCGGTATTACTCAATAAATCCTCATATTGAAGGAATGAGGAAGATACACTTAATCCAAATTTGAAATAACATATGATGTGTTCCATTTAAGAAAATGTGTGTTTGGTTCACTCTGGCAATATGAAACACTCTGTATACATGAAAATAATTTTAAAATATGTAGCTTAAGACTGTCTATGATTTTCGTACGTAAAGTTTCTTGATATCTTCAATATTAATGGATATATTTAGCTTTGACGCACTAATGGCTCACCCTGTATGTATAAATTAGTCTTTTTCTAAGATAATGGCTTTTTGAAAATGAAAGTTAGGTCGTCTACCTATAAAAATAGTAGTTTCAGCGGTTACGTTACGAGAATAGATGTTTTACTGGTTATGAAGAATTTTCAAACAAAAACATATTTTACGAGTTCTGGAATTAATTGATTTGTAATTAATTTGTTTTATTGACGTAAAAGTGGAAATATATCAGGAAATAAAAGATAAGTACCTCAAGGTTACAATATTGTATATACAGTGTCATATACATTCCAAGTTAGAGCGCCATATTGAGAAGGCTGTTTGTATGTTGTAGGTATGTACATGATATTAATATCCAGAAACAAGGAAAAAAGATAGGTACTGGGATGGCAGCCGTTTAGAATAAAACAATCCTTTTTACAATCTAAGCTTTCGTAACTTTATTATTTACTTCTTCAGAAATCATATGCGAATGGAGGAGGCAAAATATATAGTTCCTTCATCCGCATATGATCTCTGAAGAAGTAAATAATAAATTTACGAAAGCTTAGATTGTAAAAAGGATCGCTTTATACGAAACGGCTGCCATCCCAGTATCTTTTTTGCCTGGATTTTAACCACTCTGAATAATTTTTAGAAACCATCTTTATTTTAGCATTAGACGTAATGGTTATGTTAATGAAACAATACAACTTGAAACACATAACTTAAATACGTAGGTACAGCAGGTACTTTTTTTTTCAAATATCAAACAAAATGTTTAAATATCTTAGAAACTGTATAGCCTAAGTATAGGTAATAGCCTTTATTTAGTCTGCGATATCGAAAACGATGGCGTAATCAAATTTTCAAAATTCGAGAGTGGTGGCGAAGTTTACGAACCTGACAGATATTAGCTACAATGTAATAATTAGAAAACAATATTTATCTCGTCTGCAAATAATGATCAGTGAGCTAAAGATTATCAAACAGAGAAAAAATATTAGTTTACAGATGTTGGCATTCAATAATCTGACGTCACTTACTTACTCTTACTTTCTATAGTAACAGATTAAAAACACACAGAAAATAATAATATTACATTTAGTCGGTAGGTAGCCATGATGGCAATGTGGATACCGCAACGCGTACCTTCTTTGACCCATTGCTGCATTCTGCCAACACTCAAACTGAACATATCGACGGCCTCAACTTTGGTAACTATCACACATTAAAAAGAAGTACTTTTCTCCTAGTCGTGTGGTTTTCGAGAAAAAATGATGTGCAAGGTAGACCCTAAAAATTCCGGCAATTAGGCAACTATTGATATAATCTCCTTTTTCCTATCAAGTGACGTATTGATTCAAACATTTAAGCTATTATTTATAGTGCAACCAAGTAGAATTGAGACCTGAAGAGTGCAGCTTACTCGCAATGTACATACAGCAAACATTTTCTAGACGGCTTATAATCTGTCCATTTGCAAGAGTAGAACATTTGAATAATTGTCGAATAGGGAACGAAGTCAAATAGAGTTCAGATAACCATGGTAAAAATTGTGTTACAAATTCAATAACTATTGTTGCATAAAGTGATAGCACTATCAGTATTAAGCTTTTAGGCGAACCAAATACTACTTGACAAGCATTTATATAGAAAGTTGTCATCTTAGTTTAAACATAATGACATGTTCAACCGCAAACCATTTAAACAATGCAATATTAATAGGACAATGTGAAGTAAAATAATTATGGTATAAAATTACTACTGATTGTTTGCTTAGTAACTATTATTGTTATGAAATTAAATATTTAACATAATGAATATTATTGTGACTATTTTAATTATTATTTCTTACAACTCGTATAAAATTTTATATAGCCATATAAAGTTTATATTTTAGGCACTCAAATTGTATTTTTTTTAACTTACCAACTGCTATATTGTTAAATAAAAATATATACCTTTAAATGTACCTATTATAAATTGTACGTCAAACATTTGTAATACTTGTGTTTTATTTTTATTAATCGTTACTCTTATAAGCATGCACATCTATGTAATAGTACATGCAGTATACAAATATTTTTATGTCTAAATGGATTTTTATTTAAAGATATAACGGAACTCGATTATTACAAGCTTTTAGAGTCCTTAACTATTAATGAAATTAAACCTTTCATCTCAAAGATCAATCCATGTTATAAAATATTTTCGATATCGTACAACTTCCGATAGACTCGAAAGTAGTTATTAATTTTATTTGTAAATGGAATATTCCATATATTATTGCATTTTTTAACACACATTTTGCGCCTTCTTGAATTTTCAATAAAACAGCGTAGAACGCTTGTACTAAGATCTAAGATTTCCTTGTAAAGATGCCTATGGAGTTTTAAAATGCGACGCATAGACATTGGAAAGATATCCAGTTCACCACAAGCTGCGATTATCGAACTCTGAGGATAAGCATGAAAATAAACCAATACATTTATTTTTACGATTTTCTTCAGTCTCAACAATAGGATTTGTGTAGTTTTCTGGATATTTTAACGCTGTATTTAAAAAACTTAATTCCATTCTTCTAAATTTACCTTTAGTAATTGACAGAATAAAAAATGCAATAATATGTGGAGTATTCAATTTGAATTGATAAAGTTAATAGCTGCTTCCGATTTTAATAGAAACTGTACGACATCGAAAATATTTTAGAACAAAAGAAACATCTGATTGTAGTATAATTACGACTGTAATATGAAATCATAAAAGACGAAATCATAGAATACATTGGTGCTAAAGTAATTTTAATCGGGCGTTTTGTGAAAAATATTAAGTAGTATTTAGTTACTTTTTATTGCATTGATAGCGATCAATATTTAGTATTGCCTTGTCGCGTACCTAATTATGAGTGCAAAACAAAATTATAACAGGCGGCTTAATTAAATTTATTGGATCTATTGCAGAGCTAAAATACAATAATAATAATAAAGTAATGTTAAAGTAGTTTGTTAGTGTATCATACATCGATTATCTATTAGAATCAAAGAGATTATTTGAGACACGTACACGTACACACACAGAATATTTTACCTTTGCAGCTATCAAAAAGAGATACAGAGAACGATTATTGTATCTATCCAAGGAAATTTTTATGTGGCGACGAAAATCATTCAACGAGAAGAATCTGGAGGATTATTGGCAATTCACAAAACATCGACGAGGAGCAACAAGAGATATTTAGATGAAAATTCGTTTATTATTATTCGATTTATCAGACTATTTAACTCAGTCAATCCAATTGCATTGAGTAAGGACAAAAATGAATATAAATTATGTGTGGACTACCGTCGGCATAAGAAAATTATTGTTAGGGAGAATTTCCTTTTATCCATTATTGACGATCTATTAACGGACTTCAAGTAATACTAAATATTTCATAGCACTACATTTAAAAGAATGGCTTTACCAAGTAAATATTAGTCTAGGCTAGTACTTCTTTTGTAACCCCCAAAGAACAAAATGAGTTTTTAAAGACGGCCTCCGTTTTAGCTACATACATACTTCCCCAGATATGTACTTTTCAACAACATACTATAGGTATATACAATGTATTTCAAATCCAGTCTACATGGACGACATATTAATCGCAATGAGAACTGTACACGAAACTGTGTCATCTTCTTAGAGAAAACCATTTAAAATTAAAACTGTATAAATGCTTAGATATTCCTTATGACTTCTACTGAATATTTGGGTTACATTTTATAAGACAATATTATACACGGTGAATAAAAAGAACAGAATAATGATTCTGGATGCATTATTTATAGTTTTAGCAGAAAATGTTGCTAATAGAAGGTTTACTGTTTATTATTCGCCTTATTAGGGCGATCTTTATCTTTATATATGTAGGTACCTATGTTTTTGTAGTTGTGACGCCATCGATTTTTTTTAACTTGTGTATTTCTTTTACGGTCATATGAGACGGTTGTAAAAAATACATTATAAATGTATACGTCAAAAAAAATCATTGCTTAAATTATAGTATGCAATTCTTTTTTTTTCAAATAATCGATATTGAATATCACTGTAAAAACATAAAATTTTATTAAAAATTAACTTCATATTTATGAATGAAACACAAGCTCATGTTACTACTTTAAAGAACATATGATTTTTTATGGTGTTATCATTGAGGTATACAGGGGTGGGCATAAGTCACCTGGCAAATTTGCACAAATTTAAAAAATTTAAGTAATTTAAAAAAACGATAACACAAGATTAAGAAACGTTGGGTTTTTTTTCATTATACCGCAAAAATATTTACAATAGGTGTTCAAAATGTTCACCGTTCATCTCGATACAGTTCAAATAACGCGAGGTCTTCATTGATGATATCGAACTCGATTGTTATCCAATGTTTGAAATCTTCTTTGCATCTTGAACACTTCCAGTCTGTTCAAACTTTTTGGCTAATTCAACCATGTAATTGCGGTTTGGGAATTGTGTATCAGGTCACCTTTCTCTAAAACCCTCTTCAATGGCTCCATAATTGCGATAAAGACAATAAAACTGTTTCAACAAAAACATACGCTGTTGTAACGAAAACTTGACTCGAATATTTTGTGCCATTTCACTCGACAGAAAACTATCTAACCACGCAACAATACCGGTATTGACCTGCCTCGAGATCGACGAGCATACTAACCATAGAGAAGAATATAGAGGTGTTTCTCTCGTGGAGGGGGTAGGACATTTGATATGGTGGCGACTTGGTGTAAAACCGACGAACTAGCATAAGAAATGGCGGGTAGCTTGAATTTTATATATAACATGATTTTTATATAATCATGTAATAAATTTATGGAAACTTCAATTTGTTTCAAAATATACCGAGAATATATTTTGAAACAAACAAGTTGCCATAAATTTATTACATGATACATTATTATACAGGAGAGTTGTAAATAATAGTCTGTAAGCTAAATACGCAATACTTAAACTCTCGCATCTAACAAATATACGAACATGTTTTCAACGCAAACTGGCGCAACTAACTGGCCGCTGTGCGGCACCTGCACATTATTTTAAAGTTTTCGCGCGGTTGCTATGGTTACTACGACTTACAGCGCACGGATGTAAAGACGAGAAACTATTCGAATGTTTACCCCTTCCACCGAGAGGAACATACCCATGATACTAACTTACTCTGACGCATGCCCTGTTTTCAAGGCTGCCAGGTAACTTATGCTCACCCCGGTATATAACTGGAGTGAATATGTAGCTGGGAAGGGGCAATATAGAGCGGCTATCTTGGTGGGACGGGTGGTATACAACCCACTACCAGCACTACCTGCTTTAACACATTTTGCATAAACATTCAAGCGAAAAATAAATATAATTTAGACTTGCAAGAAGAGTTAATGCATAATAACAATTACTATGTCAATTTATTTTATAACTTTTTTATAATTACTTCATTTTTATTAGTTTCAATATTTTTAGTTAAATATTTATTCATATACGTATAAAACCGCATTTTATTTTACTTAATTGTCTAATATGTTGCATATTACCACGGCACGAGTTTTAAATTTGCCGCGAAAATCCCCACAAAGATGGCAGTTTTCCTTCGTTTTTGCTGTGGTGGGGACTTAACCGTACTCTCTCCAGTAATATATATACCTCAATAGTGGCTTTCGATTTGTGCACCGTACAGCTCGGGAGCTGTTCCGGGTCACCTATCTGTCGTTCTATTTTGCCATGTGATTCGCACTTGTACAGCCCTGTTTCTGCTTCCCCTCACCCCTGGTGCACCAACCTTTCGGCTGGGGCGATATGCTCCCGCATGCGCACTTGCGTTTGTTTACAAAATAGTGTTGACAATTTGAATGAATTGTAGACAAAACGAAAACTTGAAAGGTTATGTTACATCTGTGATTACATGGTCGCCACCCCACCACTCTTTATTTGTTTACACTTTATCTGTACCTGAACTGTACTGAATTTGTTCACTGTACACGCACACGAGTAGCTCCGGAGCTGTTCCCGAGTAACCCTTATGGATAAATCGAAAGCCACTAATGGGTATCGGTATCGGTTGAATTTGCATTAAGGCGGGTTTTCCTAGGCAGCGTGTTTGATACGCCGCGTACATCGATTTGATATCGATTTGAAAATGGCTACAATGCGACGGAAGTTAATTTTGTAATGTTGTTATAACGTAATATTGTAGTGAACATGGTAACCGAGGTCATAAAAAACTAGATTGTTACTATAATATTAGTATCAAATGAGTGTCATTGGTAACCGGTGTAATTTTAGTTAGAAGCCAAACTAATAGTATCAAGCGAGTGTTCAAATGGTTTATTTTGTAACCAACGAGTAACTTATTTCGCTTTTATGTAGCAAATGGGTTTATTTTGTAACTGCGGTTGTAATTCAGTACCTGATGTAATTCAGTAGCGTAAGTAAGGTTTTTTATATAAGTGAAACATCATACACGAATGCGTCTGCTAAAAGTATCGATGAATTGATCATTTGGTCACATTTAGTAGTTGGATGTGCTTGGTTTGCTTTTAAAGTGTAGATCTGTTTCTAACTATTGTTAATGCTTTGGCCAGTGATTTCCCAATGTGATAATTATTTCCAGAATCTTCAAACGTATTCATTCTGGGGGCAGTTAAATATTTTATCTACATGTATACTATTATATGTCTTAGTGTTTTATACCTCGGTTTATTCTAGTCTTTATATGTTATGTCGTATAATGTATTAGTAGAAAGAGATATCTACATGTATGATTAAAAATATTTTCTTTTAGTTTAGCCTTAGTGTCATTTTTTTTAGTTCGTTTGATTAGCTTAAGTTAAATATACAGGTATGTATAGCAGAACAGTGCAACAGCAAAAGGTGGAAGTAATAATTCTGTCCCGATAGCAAAAATAGTTTGAATTAAGTTGGAATAAAAGTTGCCATGACAACGCTGATAGCATACTTCCAGCTGTCGCCGAAAGCTGCAAACTTGTATCCAACTTGAATTAAGCATCCTACTTTACACGTGACAAGCTTAGAGTATACTTGCTTTGCAAGCTCATGGTAAACTTGCGCCGAACGTTTTACGCATTACCGACTCGAACTTTAAGCTTATATTGTACTTGACTCATCTTTGCTGCGTAAGCGATTGCAGTATGCTAGAATTTCAAGCGTAGAATACGCTTGATTTAAACTAACCACGTTAAGCTGGATAAACAAGTGAAAATCGAATCAAAATGCAGCTTGCTGTAAGCTTACGTGCTATCTGGGGTGGATATGATAACGTACGAATTTTCAAATGATTATTTTAGACATGCATACCCGTCCCAACACGATTACCATCACGTGTAAATAGAAACGTCGGAATATAGTTGATACTACGTAACAATAATAACGTTTAGGAAAAGTATCAGCAACGTTATAATAACGTAGGCAGATACCGCGTCTATAAAAAACTGCAACTGCAGGTCAAAGTACATACATATAATCTAAGCTAGCAATTTAACTTGAAGTTAAGCTTAACTACCAGTCAGTTAACAGAAACAATTAACTGCCGATTGAAAAACCGGGCCTTAAAGATGTATAAATAAAAGGACTAACACAATATTACTAATATAGCAATAGTCTGTAATACTCATTTTACTTCTTACTACGTAGTTGCAACTTATTTGTTATTGTATACAACACAGCAGAGTAATAAATGAAGGGGCCAGTGATAGAGCATTAGAAAACAATTGTTTGATAATGTTAATTTGATTTTTTCAGTCAGCACCTAATAAAAAGTGATCCATTTATAAAAACATTTTTTATATAAGCTATAGTTATGGTCCATTTTATGTTTACGAAACAAACGTCATACACTCACATGATTAAATTTTTATTTACAATTTACGATTAGTTGTTTCATGTACCTACTTTTATAGTTAGCTGTAAATAGTTTGTCCATAAAAGAAAAGCATTTTTAAAGAAAGAAAATATATCGGTACAGATTTATATGTATTGTGCTTCACTTTCGGATTTTGGTAATCGTAGGTTGTAAAATGATCTGATCAGATTTTAATGTTAGGAAGAAAAAATCAATATTTTGTCTTTGAGAATCGTGAAACTTCCACTTATTGTGATGATATCTCACTCTTATAAGACTATTTTCCCAATAACACATCAATCAAGATGGATTCTTGACTTCGTTTTTGTGATACAGGATGTTCAAATTTATTTAAAAAATCGTTTTTGTAATATCTAAAAAATACATTAGCTTTTCTTGAACCTATTCTAGTGGATCTAGTAATTTCATCCGCGCACACGCTAATTTTGTGAAAGAGCCAACTAGGAATACAACCTTTTGACTCTTGCGTGCTTTTTGTATCTCCATTCGTTTTTAGTTAGACTGCCTGGCAAAAAGAGCATGCCCATCAAGTGGTCCGCAACAATTTCGACCAAAACATTAACTTAAAGTTGATATTAAAGATGACTTTCAATTATTGCAGGTAGATTTTCATTTGGCCATATGTAATAGTTATAGAAATTCATTATGCCGTTTCTGGAAAAATTAGCTTCTTTTATAAAAAATATTTTTACTAATTTTGTCCAATTTTTGGTAGTAACCGTTGACAGAAAGCCACTCTTTAAGGATAGTCGTTTAGTAAAAATGTTCATACGTGTTGAATGTAATATGGAGCTGATTTTTCATTATTCTATACACTGTTGTCTGGCTAATACTTATAGTTGCAGCAATTTTTCTTGTACTTGTTCTAGGATTTTCTTCAATTTCATGGGGCACTGCTTCTTCCGCTTCTGCAGTTGAAACTGTACAAGGTGGTCCATTGTCATCGGTAAGTTTTTTTTTTAATTTCCACTTCCTCTGAAACGTTGATGGAGACGAATGTGGAACTACACGATTAGGATATCTTTCTTCGTAAATATGCCTTGCTTCATGTGGATAACCGTTACAAAAAAAACAATATACTTTAGCCACTGACCTATACCTGACCACACAACACAGTAGGATTTTATTTGTTGCTTATCAAGCGAGAAAAGTATGACAATAGAAAGAGAAGATCATTTTGGTAACTAGGTATGGGTTTTAATCCTTTTCTCGAAAACGATGCGGCAGAAGAAAATAAGAAAGAGCTAAACCCGTTCTATTCTTAGTCGTTTCATTAAAAAAATTAACCCGTGGGTACGCCCATGAAATAATAAAGCTAACTACATAATAGGTCCAAAAGATACATAATTAAAATATCAATGAATTGTGAAAAAGAAATTAAAATCTGCTAATTAGTTCATAGATATAATCCTCGCAGAAATATCAAAACACTAGCGAAACATAACCTAGAAATAACACTTTTTAGAACGATTTTTAGGTATCTTAGACTAATCTCCGCAAGAAAAGAGGGGCCGTTTTGGACTCAGTAAAACCTGTACTTTTCGTTAAATTGCTTATAAATTGCCAATTCAGTGGTCGACATTCGGAAGTTTAGCCAATGGATTTACTTCAAGTACAACGTTTGGTTGAAATTATTCCTCCAATTCCCATGAAGCTAAAATACACTTCACATAATGCATTATTAAATATGTATGTACTTTTATTACTGCAAATGTCCACGCCTTAACTACAAAAAACGTATATGTATGTATCTAATTCTTGAAAAATGGTGCACGCAGATAAAAATGCACGTATAAACGCTTCATATACACATATAATCTCGAACGCAGCTGCTCGAAATTTGCAATTCAGCTATTTCACAAATAGGGAAGTTATTCAGATCAAATACGTATTTTACAACAAATATAGTCTAGATTGTATTAAACGCATTTACTTATTCCAAGAAAATGTGTTTGAATCAAAACAGAAATATTCTAGCTTTAAAAATATTTGGGTAAAACAGTATATTTTCTTAATTCAAGAACATTTTCCTCTGTGTGTATAAACTAACCCAAAACACTTTATATTTTATATACGTTCTTGGAAGTTTATCTTTAGCTATTTTTTTGGCTTGTTTAAATAGGTAAGTATTTGCTTGGTTAATAACCAAACGGTTGCTTATTTTAGTATGAAATAGCGTCAAAAAATTATCTGTAGTAATACCATAAGAGCTTTGAATTTATCGATAATTTCACGAATGCTTGTTGTATAGCGACGAAAACAAGTGTCAAGTGTTAATTCGAATTAATCAGTAAAAGGCAGAATTAAATATTCTACAACTATTTGTAATGACATTTACGTCAAAATCACGTACTCAAGCATCGACACATCTTCAAGCACGAACTATAAATAGGGTCCTAAATTTGACAGAAATTATTCATTGGCGTAACTGTCATATATTTGTAATTTTTGGCATAAACGTAATATTAATTCGTTGCATAATTTCAAACAGATCTACTTGAATCAACTGCTGAAGTGCACTAATATTGTCTGCCTTTTGACATTGTAATCCACAATCAAAGGCAGAATAGATTTTAGGGTTCGAAGCTGCAATACACCTAGTACGCATTTGAAATTTCAACACAATTTTATGCCAATCATCTAATAGCAGATATGTGTGTTGCGCACCGTTTGCTTCTCACATTTAACACCTTACAATTACTATTTATTTGACAAACTGAAGACCCAGTAGTTGCAAAAAGCAGCTATACTATAGTCTATGTAGATGCAATTATAGAAGCGAATGAACATAAGACGGTGATCACAACAAAATAAACTACTTTATGTACTTGACAAAACAAAGTGCAAAGTAATTTTGTAGTTAGAAGATTATAATACACACAAAACATGCTTTTAACGGCACCAGTCAACACCAAACAATTACACGAACAAATTTTGAAAATTTTCGTGGTTCGGCCAAGTTTACAAAATACTTCGACGAAATTTTCAAAATTGTTTGCTACTATGATGGAGGAAATTTATATAAACAGTTATAAAGATAGAGTTAGTGCAAAGTGTAAACCCATAAACTAGAGGGTATTCTGGCCTATAAGCGAAGCCAATCGGCTATTTGCACTTAGATCAAGTATGCTGAGCTGTGATGGTGTTAGCTGACATTTTGATTACATTATTTTTGTTAAATAGCAGATTGAAGTAGTAGTTTAATTAGTACGCTACTAAAAATGTCGGAATCTTGCAGTGAATATGGATACAAAAAAGGAAGAAAAGGAAATCTGAGGCATTTTTTGTGTATATTTCATACAACACGATTTGGTTTATAACATAAGTTGTATTAATAAGTAATATGATAAATTGTTTTATGTGCGACTACATTATAATTTACTACGCTTAAATTATCATGTCATTTAGTACATAAACAAAAAGAGGAAAACATTGTATCAACTTGAATAAAATAAACTTATTGTTTGCTAATTGTTTTATTATGCATTTCTTTATTTCCATTAAAATCGGTAAGCTTAATTTATTTTTATGACCTTTTTTCTACTAAATACATCTAATAATGTTAATAAATATGGTTTTATTGGTATTTCAAAATACCATTTCAAATTAGTCCCGCATTAGTTTTTAGTTTACAGCCAATGGCTTCCTTTCGTGGCTTCACTAGTTGTTGTGTTCGTATCCTGTGACTACGCAATCTCAGCGCAGTGAGTGAGCAGTGAGGATTTTATGCTTTTTGGAGATTTTTATCTCTTGTTGATAACTTGGGATTTATTTTATTAACATTAGGTATATCTTGTGGTTTTGTATATTAAGTTAGTAACCAAAAAAAACACGAGCTCACTTCGTATGACCCAAACGTGTGAAATGTAATGATCTGGTCCGATAGTCCGGTCCGACATTCAAGTAGGGCTACATTTCTGCTAGTTTTATGTCACATTGATCTCTCGGGCACTGGAAATAGGTACGTCTTTAATTTGTAATACATGTGGCTTCAAGTTTAAGTTTGACATAAATCGTTCTTGCAACAAGCTGTAGAAATTAAACAGTTACTTAAAATGTTATTCATTTACATTGTATAAGTAGATTGATAAATTTTTTGCTGTGATATTGAAAGTAACATCTACCGTAATTATATCGAAAATCACAAATTGGATCCTTTAATTTTAAAACATCTTTCTGTAAAATAAATTTCAGTTAGATCCGACTATTAGATATTTCTCGCATTTAAAAACTAATAAAAATTACACTTTTGTTATTATCCGAACGGAGTAGTCTGTAAAACAGAAGAAAAGTGAAAATTGCCGTTAAAAAAATTAAATGTAACAAAAAATATTGTCTCGCAAAGTAGACACTGATTGAACATTTCAACGAAAAAGATTTTTTGTTAATTTTATTTCACATTTTAGGATCTTAGTGTACAGGGTACGCCACTAAGAGAGATAAGCGACTGTATCTCGGCAAGTATTTGTCCTAGGTTCTGCGGGAAAAAAATTTTGATGGTTAAAGTAGCCAAGAGAAATTTCTGGAAATTATTTTCAAGTTGCAGATTTTACCGCTAGGTGGCGTAACAGCTATGTTGAAATCTAAAATTCCTATTATCTCAGAAAATCGCAGAATAAGCTATAACTTTGATATCAGCAATTGAAAGTCCATTCAATACCAGATAATTTTCTTTAGTGACATTTTTTTCGTATCTGTCATAATAAGAGAGGGAGAAGACCATCTATTCGTCAATGTTTAAAGTTTAATATTTCCGTTACTATTCAAGCTATCCGAACAATCTTGGACTCGTTTGAAAGGGAATCGTGTGGACTTTAAACAGGGTTTATATGCTATATATATGATGTTGACTTTGACCATTCAAAATGCTTATTACTAATGTTGAGGCGTCGATATGATAGCAATTTACTTTGAGTGTTTGCAGAATGCAGCAATAGCTCAAAGAGAGTACATGTTCCGATATCCACATCGCCAGCATTTCGGAAGAAGAGTTTTTCCGCGTTTGGTTCAGCGATTACGTGCCACTGGACTTCCTCCGTAATGAATTGCCAGTTTTATCGGAAGATGTGCCTCTTCAAACCAGGCAAAATATGTTCATTCAGCTTAACCGCTGCCCGGCACATTTTTCAATCAATGTTCGGCGGCAAAGATCTTGTTTTCCAAACGAGGCCTTTGACTAGGGAAGACATGCGGGACAAAATTCAAAATGCCGTGCGCGGCCTAACACCCGTGCAAGCAGAAGGTGCCAGTTTTTCTACCCGCGAACGGATTGTTCGAATAGGTTGAATAGTAACAGTAATATTAAACTTTAAACATTGACGAATAGGTGGTCTTCCCCTCCCTTATTATGACAGATACGAAAAAATGTCACTAAAGAAAATTATCTGATATTGAATGGACTTTCAATTGATGATATCAAAGTTATAGCTTATTCTGCGGTTTTCTAAGCTAATAGGAATTTTCGATTTCAACATAGCAGTTACGCCACCTAGCGGTAAAATCTGGAACTTGAAAATAATTTCCAGAAATTTCTCTTGACTACTTTAACTACCAAACTTTTTCCCGCAGAACCTAGGGCAAATACTTTCCAAGATGCAGCTGCTTACCTCTCTTAGTGGCGCAGCCTGTACATAACCATTCGAATATAAATATGTCGAAAATATAGTAGCTAATATGTATCTAATTTACATGCACGCTTCAAAACATCTGCAAAATATTTATTCATTGTATTCATCGTTTTATATCATGCGTCAGCATAAGACATAAGACTACCTTTAACGTTCTATTTTTGCGTTATATCTTGGGACATAAGCAGATGTTTACATTAGGAAGGAATTTTGTGACAAATTTTTTTAAGACATGCTTATGCCACTTTTATAATACATTCTTAATAATGTTATAACTCACATGTGTAACATTACTATCATTTAGTTGCTTTAATTTTTGGAGTTTGTAACTTTTAATGATACGAATGATCATCGTCTACTATTTTTAGGGGAAGAATAGTGCTTGGAGAGGTCGATACAACCAGAGATCCTGACTGCGACCTGAACATATGTGCTGCGCCTATACAGCGCGTGAAACCTGAACGAATTTTTGTGCATCCAAGTTATAATAATCCACCATATGCAAATGATATAAGTTTAATACGGCTTAATAGAAAAGTAGATTTAAACGGTAAGTGTGATATTAGTACCTATTTCATGAAAATACATTTTTATTATATTGTTGAAGAATTCTTTGAAACTCGTAACATATTAGGTATCATTTCTTCGATATAGGGTATTGCTGTTGGAGATAACAATTAAATCTAGTATGTAAATTATGTTCGAGCTTTCATAATTAACTTTAAGTCAGCAAAAATTCATTTCGCATTTTTCTCTCTACACATAGGTACCGGATACATGTATCAGTAATACTGTAGTCATTACAGCTTCTATAGCAATGCATTTTAAAAAAATGTCATATCATATCAATTTAAAAATATTTTACATTGCACCTGATGTTTCAAAAACATTCTACGCTCTAGTTTTTGTTTATTAAACACCGTATGTTTACCCTAACTTGATGTAACTTGTGTATAAACTGATGTACAATAAGTACACTAATGAAAAAAAAAGAAAAACTTAGACTCAGAAAAACCCTGTAGAACAAGCATAGAGCAAATGTGAGGGAGTAGTAAATATTTGTGCATCTCTAAGTTTCTAGTTTATCTGATCGTGTCTATTTACAGTATTGAAACTAATATACGGTTGTTGTTAATTTAATTACTTCCTGCATTGCTAATCCTTTCAGACTACTAACTTTAAAACACTTTCGAGTATACAGAGTGGCCTAAAAATCACCGAAAAACTTTGAGGGATTACAGAACTGAACAAAATAAACGATAATTTTTTAGAATTACGGCACGATATCAGGTTTAACTAAATTAATATTTGTTACTGAAACGTTACTGAACGCCCGCTTTGATACGGCCGTCCGACCCCTCCATGTTGTTCTCCGCACTGCATTGCAACTTTCTCCTCTTTGCCGACTCTAATACTAAAGTAAACATTTGTTAAGTGTGATATCCTATGAACTGTGATACAGATTGACAATCATTTTTATTTTATAATTACATTATAGTAATTATACAATATGTAAAATGAGACAAAAAGAAAACATCAAAAGGTATTCAAATATTTATGTACTGTATACTGCATACATTATACAAGCAAATACCGAAGATTCACCTCTGAATAGAGAGAAATATGCAATGAAATAAAAAGTATAAATACATCGTGTAACCTTCGATGTTTTGTTTTTTAAATCGAACACTTGGTATCGAATTATTTGATACGATTATGATCTAAAATGACGTTGTTAATTGCAAATGTCGTTATAATACAGTGAATATGTACATCGATCATGTTAACTAGCTTGTCTAGTTGATATCTGAATAAGAAATATTTTAAAGCCATTTATCAACAAAAGCTAACAGTTTTAGAAAAAAAGATTGATTTCTGTGATTCCTGATAGTTTTCCGGTAACTTTTTAGTTTTATTAAAATTAAAAATTATATAAACTAAAATGAATCTAATAAAAATAAAACGTGTTATAGTAATACTAACAAAAACGTATTAATATCTTTTGAAGTCTTCGGGAAATACGTAATGCTATTCAAATGTTTGTAGGGTTTCTCATGAAAAAGAGAAACGGTAAATATAGAGGACCACTGGAAATTATAATAAAGTTCCAAAAATTCATAAAACCTATTTTACATCGTCCTTTTCAAACGATTTAAAGTTTAGTATGCATTGTATGAACATGCCATGACTATGCAGCAAAGAAACACAAGCGAAAAGTACAACTCTTTGGCAGCAGAGTCTCTCCTAAGACACATTATTAATCAATTTAATTTATCGGTAAGACTAAGTTGCTGTATTTGATATTAAATTTATATTGACAGAAATTATTGAGATTAGAACCAACGTTTAAATCTTTCAGTTTTCTATATAACTATAGATCTTGAATTACTTCGCAATCCTACAAAATCTTTCCCCAACGTCGGACCCTATTTTATGGACTGTAACGGATAAGATGTTGACGAGTCGAGGCTTGTCAATTTCACGCAACAAGGAGCTCCTTCATCTGCATGCCATCCATATTTGGGGATGATTTGGAGGCACTGATAGTTATAATAATTTAGTTACTTCTATAGATAGAGAGAAATGCTTTATCAAATTAAACAAAATTACTTTGTTAATTCAATGTTTCTATATATTTCAATTAAGAAAAACTTTTTTATATTACTACTTATTTTATTATTATAATTGTGTCGAACACACAATAAAAAATAGTTTTGTTCACATCATTTTGTTAAAATGACTATAACGTTATACATAAATTAGCGCTTCTTCAAGTTGACATTCATAAGTCTGTTGAACTAACAAATAAGTTAGAACATTATTTTTCTTAATTTAACACATTTGACTATTTAACCGAAATCTTTTTGTTAAATACCTACGTTTTTGTTAGTACATTTCATTTTCTAAGCACATGCCCCGAAGACTTCAACAAGTAATAAATGCAAAATAAAGTGGCCCTATTTAAGTTTTAACATGTAACTTTCTTTGCGACTCTGTATATTTCAAAATAATAAATTGTAAAACATTCTCCTAGCAGACCTACATGTCCATCAACGAAGACATTTTAATATATGTATTAGTGCTTTTCAAATATAAACCGACGTAAATGTGGTGCCAAATACTGTATAATTAAGAATTATAAATAGATTTTGGTGGTTGAGTTCAATAATAGTTGTGTATAAATCCTTTGAAAATGATGCATTCTTAAACTAAAATTTATATTTTATCAACCACTAGAATATGACGTGTTTCGCCTTTTAATGGCTTATCAGCAAGTATGTGCGGAGCAGTGGTTAAACTTCCTAGTGACACAATAGTTCTAACTGCTGATTTTTGTGATGAAAACATTCTATGTATATACAGCTGTCGATGATCCCCATAACAATATAATGCCGTATTATATTCTTCATTGTACCTCAGCGTATCAAAGGGACATTAAACATTGTGTGTCAACCTGTAATCTAAAACGGTTCAACCACCCTTAAAGAGACACGTAAACAGGTAAGACTGATATTTGCGCAAGATCATATGAGATGGGTTCATGAGCGGAACAACGTCAGATTTTCTAATGGGAATAAGTTTAAATTGGACGGGCCTGATGGTTTCAAATATTATTGGCATTATTTGTGCAAGAACACTGAAATTGCGGTGAACCGAAATTTTGGTTGCGGTAGCATAATGTTTTAGGCGACTTTCGACTATAACAATAAAACCCGTATGTTTTATTTCTACGCGAATGAATTCTAGTTCTTATATAGAACTTTTGGAAATGGTTCGGATAACTTTGATGATTGCCGACGCGAGATTGGGTATTTCAGTAAGACAATGCAGCTATTTATAATTCCAGAGAAACAAAGAAGTGGTTTCATCAAAAGGAAATCAACAATATTTGGACAATGGTGTTCGGCGTTAGTATGTGTCCCACTTTCATGCGTTCGCACTTTCATGCGTCCCACTTTTATATGGGTGGCTATTCTCTCATCGTCCCATCTCGAGCACTCAAAGATAGTGTGCTCCGCTGTGTCCTGTCGGTGTTGTCCTTATTTATTCGTTTAGCAAAAGATCTATATACGCCATGCGCTGTTAGGGCTTGTGTAAGATAATAATCTAATCGCCTGTGCTCACAATTTATCCATGCCTTCAGTTCGTTGTCACATCTTGTCTGCCAGTCTTCAGTCGGCCTTCAGTGTAGTGTTTCTTGCTTGAACGTTTGCCTCTTGCAACTCGTCGTTTCTGTTCTCATGTAGATGGCTTCTTTCCTGGATCATCAAATCTATGGGCACTGTCCTTATGATTACCTGCAGCGCAGCTCTCAACACAGTTTTGTACGCTGACGACGCTACGCACAGCAGTATATATCTTTGAACCCTTTGTAGTTGCTTAGTATATTTTTGTATAACCCATCACTTTGCCTCAGACTGGAGCCCTATCATGTTATGCACTGCACGGCACAACACACTTCACTTCACGCTACCGGATCCTCCTACGTTCCGCATCAGTCTCGTTAGTCTGGCAAGCTTCTCTTCGAGCTTGATGATGACTGCCCCCACATGCTGTCCAAAATGCAGTTTGTCGTCGATGATGATTCCCAGATAAACTGTAGCCCAGGCTGGAGTAATTTGTACATCATCCAATTTAAAGGCGGCATGGTCCCTTCTACGGCTTCCACACACAAGTACAGCTTCGGTTTTTTTCCGGTACAAGAATCATCTCGTGTTTTGTAGCCCATATACTGATTTGTGGAAGGCACGTGTTTGCATTTTCATTGGGATTTACTCGTTTTCCGCTCCAACGACTAGCGCCAGGTCATCTGCATAAGCAATTGTAACAGCATTCCGCCGGCCAAGTATTGATCCCTGCGGAACACCCACATTGGTCGCCAGCATTTCCCCATTATCCAGCATTATTTTCCGGTTGGAAGTCTAATAAGGTAAGCCGAAATCTTCCTCTCTCGCAGCTTCTCTATAATTACGCTGTGACTTGTCTGGTTAGACGCGTTTTTTATATCGATGGTTATAAGTGCACACCATCTGCAGTTGTAATCTTGTACCGTTTCTATTATTGTTTGCACAGCGTCTATCGTAGATCTGCCTTTCCGAAAACCGTATTGATGTGCATGTAATCTTTCTCTCTCATCTATTTCCGTATGTAGTCTGTTTCTGATAAGTGCTTCTAGTAGTTTCCCTAGTGTGTTTAGCATGCAGAGTGGCCTAAAAGAGCTCGACATCTCTGGGGGTTTTCCACTTTTCAAAATTAGTACAACTTTCGATACCTTCCAGTTATCAGGGAATCAAAAGGAAATCAACAATTTTATTATTATATTAAAGAAGGAAATTCAACTATAATTTACTATATAACCTAGAGCCTTTATATAACTGTCAATATATACGATTTCATGAAATAGTATATGAACTTTCATGTCTGAATAACAATATATTTCTGTACCTAAACATATAATAAATTATGTTGTTAAATAATTAATTTGTGCATTTTGTTTTTGTAGGATGGGTTGCACCTATATGTCTTCCACATGGCAAGCAATTAACAAAATTCTATGTCGGTGAGATAATGGAAATAGCAGGATGGGGTACTACAGATATATCTAAACCTAAAACCAGCAAAATGTTGATGTTTGTTAAGGTGCCAATTTTAGAAGCAAATAGATGCTTGCAATCGTTCAATGTAGAACTAAATATTAATGCGTCAACTCAAATGTGTGCAGGAGGTGAAGCGAATCAGGATTCATGTGGTGGAGATTCTGGAGGACCTTTAATGTTTGTCGAAGCTTATAAAGGACCACCACGATATTACGCAATGGGATTAGTTTCTTTTGGCATAAAACATTGTGGAAAAAAGGACAAACCGGCTATTTATACTAGAGTAGCTGGGTTTGTAAAATGGATATTAGATCATATGAGTCCGTAAATAAAAAATATTATTATTTGCTTAGTGTTTTTGTACCAAAGTTATTAAGAAGAGTGGTGCTTGCGTACGTATAAGCTCAGAAAAGAAGGTTTTACTATCTGTTTTTGTTGTGCGATTCAATTTAACAAATTAATTCTGACCTGGCAATTTTTATATTACTTTCTGAAGCATAAAAATTGTCACTAATAGCACACCTTCGCAATTAGAAAACTAATTCGTCATGGCGTTAAAGGGGTACTCATTTTCCTTGAAACTGAATTCTATGTAAGCAGTACTTTAAAACAAAGTTAATGTCCTTTCAACAATGTTTATCCACTTTTTGACTGGATAATTTATAACGACAAAGCAGTAACGATTATTTCATGAATGCAAAGCATGCCGTGAATTCCTTTCTGTATAATAATATAATATTATAATAATAAATTACCAATTTGGGTGTAATTACTTCTATTTTTTTGTAACTTTGCTTGATTAATTACTTCCAGTTTTTGTATTAGAAGGTGTTTTCTAGGTATGTAGTCTTTTGTTTGTTATTTTTGGCGTAGTTCTCCTTTTTTTCGTATGGCGTTTGCTTAATTAATCTATTTATCCTATTATGAGCTTCGTAAAGTACAGATCTGTGCTTTGATTATCAATAAATTTATTTAGACAGTCACCAATCGTTTTTAATTTCCTGAATTTCTCTTTTTGACTGTTGATTCAACTTAGTCATTCTTTTCTGTTTTCCTTAATCAAGTCTCGTATTTCTTTTGGATAGTTTACTTCGTGTCTTCTTTTTAAATTCTTGGGTGTTCTGATGTTTGATGTTTTTTTGTGTTGGCTATATACATACGTATGCACATCCAACTTTACAGTTTCAATAAATTGAAATTAAAAACTTTTCCAATCAGTATCTTTGTTTGTAAATGCCGCATATGGCTGTTAATATGTTTTCACAAAATGTGTGTAAAATTGATGAGTGACTTGATGATAGTTTTTTTGCTTCTTTTACTTACAACAAGTTTATAGCTATATTTCTTGAGAAAAAAAAATCCACGAGATCAGGAATCTTATTGATGTGAGGTTTTCTGTTCGGTGACACTTATCAGCATTTGCTGCTGTTCTCGCTTGATAGAATGCTTTATCATTGATTGCTATTAAAAGTGAGGTCCAATAAGTATGCTTCGCATTAAAGTGTCTACTATGATTATTTTTCAAGTATTCTGAAGAAGTCGATACGTTTATGTTTTAATATTATACAAAGCATGATAGCCTGATATCCATAAGAACGATGAAGATTTGATTTGTGTGAAGTGCGTTTCCGAAATTAAATATACATATATTATGGTTTTGTAGCTGTAACTTTGTTCACGTTGTGGGGTATGATGTTTTTCAATAGAATAACGATGATCAACGTCCATATTGGAAAAATATGGCAAAGTTTGAACAACCTCCTGTGATAGAAGAAGTTGTTAGGATTGGAGAAAAAAACGAACGTATTTTAGGAAACAATGAGATTGCAGGTAAGCTATGCGGCTGCCAGCATCAATAAACTGCAGTACAGCTTTAAAGTTTTTTGTTCAATAGTCTGGCATATGCTTAAATTTATTTGCCAATGTTCATTGACATTTGAGATGGTAATAAATTGTAAAAAGTAACATTGGAGGTTATTAGAGGAAAGTATATTGTATAGATAAGTTCATTAAAGTATTAACAGATCGTTATTTTTTTATAAATGGCTATACAAGCCAATAAATATTGGTTGTGTTCAGTTATCATATCGGTAAGTCACCGGTAAGTAACGACGAGTGAAGTACAGTACTGAATGTCGACACCGCTAGTGGTACAATACCTATGGTGTAAATATTCAGTACATAGCCACACTAATCGTTACCTACCGGTGAATTACCAATGTGCTAATTGAACACGACCATTGTTAGATTAGCTGTATACTTTCTTTTTTAAATGAAAAATTATGGTAGTAGAAACAGGCTACTACATACCTCCTAAAAACAATTAACAATATCAATAACAATTAATGTAAATCCATGAATTAGTTTTAATCGCGTTGTACTGTATTTGGTTCACTTACTTATGATACTGACTGTATATTCGGTTTTGACGATAATTAGATACATTTTTCTTCGTTTAATTCTATAGGTAATAACGTCATCAATAGACAAACGTTAAATACATGAACCAAACAAAATGATGGCGTAAACCACAGAATTTTAATGACGTTGTTTTGGACAACACTTTGTCAGCGATTCTCCTCGTCGCATCGAAGTAGTCTGTTGGTAAGTTCCAAGGCGGACTGGATGCTTTCGTTTTTGTTATACTGTTGAAATAAGAGACTTCTGACACAAGCGCACAATAACAAATTGCTTTGACAATGCGCTTCCACATAGTAGTTATTCATGTGTTATTTGTTTATGTATGTTTACTGCTACATACAGCATCTGCACGTAAGTAAAATCATTTATTTAATATTATTTTATATTTACGCCAAAATTCTGCATGTGAGGTATCTAAGTCATGTAATAATTTTTGGGAAATACCATGACGGCAAAATAATTACGAGGAACAGGCTTACGTCTCAGATTTTTAATATGTATGTTAAGTATTTATGGTAATTATATAAACAGATTAGACTCGCTGCTATGCGTCTGCAGTGTATTCACTATTTAAACATTATTTCTTTTTTTATAATTTATGCGATCTTCGTAGATACGTCTCAGTTCAGTTATGTATATATACATATGAACAAAAGTTACGTACGGGCAGCAAAATGTAGACTTTTGTTCATATGTGTACCTACTTGTTTACATAGATTTTGAAATAAGATTTTTGCAAATCAATGAAGAATCTACAAAAAATATCAGAACACATTTATCTGTTTACTAAAATTTTATTTCAATGTACATATTTTTCATTATTGTGCGTAGGTAATAATAATAAAAGAGAAAGAACTATAGTATTTATAATATAATTATTCTTTAATATATGTTTATGTGGAATGGATATATTTGAAGAAGTAGGAACCAATGTGTGAAATTTTATAAGCTATATATTCTTTATTGTATGTGTATCGATGCTGCAGAATCGTTGTCATCATACAATGTAATAAGCAATTTTCATTTTAGCACATTGGGACAATTTATTTTAGTATCCTTTAGTGAGAATAGAATTTTAAGAAAAATTATCTTATTTCAAATGAATAAGTGTAAGAATAATTTATAAATATATTAATTGGAATAATTTATTTATTAATGCTTAATATATAATTAATTAATACAAATAACTTCATGAATATACCCTTCTTGGAATATGCTTTCTTATTCTCTTTGGTACGAATTGCTATTAATTCTCTGTTCAGGTATGGTGGCCGCCCCAATAGCGATAAAGAGATGGCTATTAATTCTCGCTTTATCGCTTCTTTTAGAGTATGTTTTGTTGTGCATGGTCGTTTGCGTATCTGGCCCTTCAGAATATACTAACAATTAATTTTATTGTCACGAAACCACTTAACTACTTATTGTGCTTTGTGGTAGGAGGCGCCATCTTGCTAGAAATAATATTTTTCATTATTCTGAAACCATTTAACGGTTAATGGCACCTAAAATTCTAGATGTCAATTATATCTTGATTCATCTTTTAGGCCCTTGGCTAATATCTACCTCCCCGACTCCATTCGTTGATATGTAATCGTCATAAATTTAACAGTAAGAGTAATGCGTCCTATGCTTTTACCCATGTGGTGGATTCCGAAATAGTTGCACATCTGTGGCATATAAATGAGACAGAAAATTGTATACACCTTTATACCATTTGACGATATTTTGGACAGTGTATCGCGAACATTTCATTTTTTTTGCGATTTTTGTTATACTGCCTGTCCATGTAATCAACCAATTTGTTGCGTAACACGTCTGTTGCCTTTTCTTTGGCATATGTATGTACCTTAATAAGTAAGTATCGCTTAATATTATACAAAAACTTACTCTATCTAAATCAGAATTTTACACTTTTTAATACTCCTTGTACCATAGCAAAACGAAACTATTCTGAAATGCATAGAATTGTTTATTCTATCAAATATGAACATTACCTAAATTCTTTAAGATTCCCATCGTAATCTCGGAAGAACTACTCGCCAGTCGTTTATGGCCGCAGCTGTGTGTATAGTATTATATTTGTTGCCGACGACTTTGCGTGCTTAGCAAAACTCGTTTCTTCGAAACTAGTATTTTCTCAAGTCTACATTACGTGTTAAAATTGAAGCTTGTACACACTGATGATTGAGTTTATACAGAATATGTTTGTATTGAATGTTATAGGAAACGAGAAAATATTCAAGCAACAAAACTGTGGGATAAGAGGTTTCCGAAGACGGGCTGTCAATTAGTCATCAATATTTAGTATAACCAGCCAGTTTCGATTTACCGGAAGTTGCTACTAACATTCTTATTTTAAATAAACACTATACTTTGTTTCATATTTGGATTCAGCTTCTCATAGGGATTTTCCCAATATCGAGTTTTGCTACATCATTTTTATTACGAAATTTCATAATAACTTAACACTTTAAGTTTAATAATATTGTTTCAAATAACGCATTTGTTTGGAATTTTGCCTGATTTGACGTGGTTAATGTTTGTTTTAATAACAATCTCTTCATAGAGACAAGTTTTAAATACAAGATTTTCTCATATTGTCTATTATTACAATAATGCATTTTGTGATAGTTTGTAATACTATAATATATGTATTTAGCCCGTAAGTTAAGCAGTAGTTTTTAGTAACAGTTACATCATTTTCTAGTAAAAACGTTATTAATATTGTGAATGTGAGTTAATTGAAGCTTCTATACTTAATCTCTTGGTTTATGGCCATTGAAATTATAAAATCGGTGACGAATAAATAAGATTTAAAATAAAAGTAATATTTTCGAAAAAGCTTTGATAATTAACAATTGAACATAGCAAACAATCCTCAAACATATGTTACAGTCATAAATACTGGGACTATTTTAAATATTGGTATATCTATGAAATATAAAAAACCTTTGTTATCCGGAAAAAGCAGCAAGTATCACTGAATTAATTTGCCAAAGAATTACTGAAAAAGATCGTTACAGAACGTGAATGTACTGCAAATATATTAGCTTTGTTTTGGTTCAGAATTCAGAATGGTTCTAGAGTTGTTGCGCACGCGCATTTACAGTTTAGCGTTTTGGTTATTTAAGAACGCGAACCGAATTTTTAGTCCGATGTTTTGGTTACTGACAGAATCGATTCAGAATGATTCTGGAACCGTTCAAACAGTTCTTGCACTTCCATGAGTACCGATTCTGAATTATTAGTTCGAAATTACGTCATCGGTGCATGTGTTCAGAAATTCGAGTTATTTCGATACGTTCGTCATCAATGACATTGATATTTACGTTGTCTTTTAAGGTTTGAGATTTTTTCCGTTTGTATTTGATTTTTTTGTTAATTACTGTCCTGGGAATAAAATTTATGGAAAGTGAGTGGTATTCTAAGACAGAGACAGGATTTGAAAAATTTAGCGCAGAACATTCGCTATTGATATTTTGTTGGTTTGTATTTTAGTCTGTATCTAAAAGATGGCAGTAACAGGCTCCTAAAATGTGTCTTGGTTATTAAAAGTTCAGAACCATTCTGGAATTATAACGTTGTGCGCTTACGTTCTGCGCAGTTCTGTTACTAATCCTGAATTCCGAACCAAAACAAAGCTATTGTAGTGACTGAAAAAACAGAACATTAAACATTTAAAAAACTCCGCGTCTACGAAACGTAAACGAAATAAGAATTTTGGGGGAACGATAAACCGATTACGATTCCAAGTATATTTGAAATCTTCGTCCAAGTTTAAACCTTCGTATGATTTAGTTCAAAATATATAACGCATGCCAAAAACCTATTGAAGACATAAAAAATAATTAGTCCAAAACAGTTTTAGTACATTTTGGTACATCGTTGTAGGTGGGATTTCCTAACACAAATGTTTTCAGACGGGAGTGTATCAATGTGTTGTTATTTGAATTACTTAATGATCATAAACGTTTCGTAGCATTATTTGAGGCGAAACTAAATTTACCAATAACGATTATGAGTCGTCTGCATTGGTCATTGTTTCTATTCGGTTTCAATGTGAAATATATAATAGGCGAAGAAAATATATCAGCTGACACTTTATGATGAGACATGATTACACTATTAGAAGAGATCATTCCAGTTAATTGATATAAAGTTTGTTCTGAAACCCGAAAAGATCTAACTTTAGGAAAACATGTATACAACATAGTTTTCCAGACAGTACCGATAATCAGGAATTTTTTAATATTTTGGGCATAAACTTGATTTAAGTGATTTATTATGTGAGAATAAATTATATAATTGTGGAATGCTCATCAGTTTGAGTCGAGGTGACACGTTTTCAACATCTTCATCATATCACCTCACGACAAGCGGACTTGTAGAAGATGCAGTGAAAAGTTTTAAATGAACTATGTAAACTATACACGTAGGTTCAGCTCGCATTGTACCATAGGAAGTTACAATATACGTATGGAACGCAGTGCGATGTGGCAACGCGCTAGTCATGCGTCACAAGTTTGATTGTCGACTCGCACAGAACGAATATGCCAACGACTACATCCTCGCTCGGTTTAAATTCAACTGAATTGTGGATGCGTGTGTCTCGCTAGACACAAGATATAATGCGAAGAGAGGGATTCGCTGTTGCAATTCATACTAGAGATGTGTAGTTCGTGAACGAACTATTAAAAAGAACTATTCTTTGAGCTGAACTAAAAGAACTAGTTCACAGATTCGAAATGAACTAGTTCGGCCGAACTATTAAGGTTTCATGCCGAAACAGCAAAACACATAAAGCGGGCAGTTCGCATGTACCTAACATGTATCGGTAGATTGATAGACCCTAGTTTAATATTTGTGATTTCTGATGTTTTGAATGATTACGTGTATTGGTGTATTAGATATAGTGGGTTATTATATTTGCCAGTGTTTTTCAATCTATTATTTAGTCTGTTCTTGAACACCTGCAAAGGATTATGGTTGTATATAAACATCTGTTTACCGCATTTAGCGTTATAGCGGCCTATGAGAATGCTTAAAGACACGTGCGGATACGGGCGCTGCGAGTCAATTCTGTTTCTGGTGAACGAGGCAAGCGAGTGAATGCGTGAATGGGAAGGAATGATTTTGCTTAATAGTTCGTTCACGAACTAGTTCACTGAACTAGTTCCCGCGAACTATTTCACTTAAAAGAACTACTAAGCACATCTCTAATTTATACTGCCTATGGTGCATTGTGAGCTGACCCTACGTGTATACAGGGTTTGTCCGGAAAGTAATAGGACTGAAACGATTTTAAAAAATTTATTGAGCCAATCGTTACAATTCTTTAAAAACTTTCAAAACAGGTTCCTTCTGCGTCGATGCAGCGCTGCCAGCGCGATTTCCAAGCATTGAAGGCGTCACGGAAGGCATTCTCCGGAATAGCCCTAAGATCCGCGGTGCAAGCTGCTTGGATCCCCTCTGTCGTCTCAAAATGCTTGCCTTAAATCGGCCTTTTCAGGCGAGGAAACAAAAAGAAGTCAGGTAGCTGTTCACAAGAAAGGCGGTATGAATCGGGGCGTTGTCGTGGTGCAACTTCCAGTCGGCTGCGATGTCTTGTCGGACCCGATTGACCCTTCGTTTGAGTCTCTTGAGCACTTCCACGTAAAACTTGGCGTTGACGGTTTGTCCAGGAGGAACAAATTCATGGTGGACGATGCCTTTGATGTCAAAAAAGACAATGAGCATCGTTTTCACTTTGGATTTGCTCATTCTTCCCTTTTTTGGGCGAGGAGACGCCGGCGTGTGCCACTCGGAAGATTGCCTCTTTGTCTCGGGATCATACTCAAAGATCCATGACTCGTCACCTGTGATTACGTTATTCAAAAATTGGGGGTCACTTTCACACATGTTTAAATTTTCTTGGCACACTTCCACTCGCCGCAATTTCTGGCCGTCAGTGAGCACTTTTGGGACCATCTTCGCGCACACCTTGCGCATGTTCAAATGCTCCGTCACAATGTCATGAACCACAGATTTTGATAAATTTAACATCTGGGCAATTAAACGAATACTTAGTCGACGGTCTGAGTTCAAAACTTTGCGCACACGAGTCACATTGTTGGTGTTTGTCGAAGTCGAAGGTCTTCCAGCACGGTCTTCATCGGCGACCTCTTCCCCGCCCTCCGAAAAGGCCTTGTGCCACCGAAACACACCACTTCTTACTAAAACATCATCTGGGTAAGCTTGCTTGATCATATCAAACGTCTCTGTCGCAGATTTGCCGAATTTTACACAGAATTTAATCGCGTACCTCTGCTCTAACGAACGCTGCATTTTCGGCTTGCACCACTCACAGAAACACGTCGCGCGAAAAAGCCCGTCCTGACTCTCCAGGTGCTCGGAGACACCTGACCAGCCGCTCGTTCGTTAGCTAGGAACGCCCTCTACCGATTCCGAGCGAGTACAGTCGCGGCTGAATAAAATCAGTCCTATTACTTTCCGGACAAACCCTGTACATATACTAGTACTATTTTAGGCATTAGAAATAAAAATGTAAGTTTTGGTTCCTTAATGATAAAATTATTCACTATAAAAATTCTATAATATAACAACTAGTAACACCATCTAGTTTCATAAAAAAAATAAGATAAGGATTTAAATAAATCAAGGATTATAGCAAGTAGGAACGTTGCCAGATTTGATGTTTCTTAATAAAAAGGTTATTAATATTGCAAATATGGATTTGTTAAAATTTTTGTATTTCATCTTATGTTTTACTCAGTCATTGTACCACATCTTATTCAACAAACTCCAGAGATTATGAGATATTTAAGAATAATTCTAAACTTACCATTTTAAATACGCTACATCTCACAGTACACGAGCTGTGAGGATATCACCGAGAAAAATGTTCAATGGAAGGTGGCTAGCTAACAAAAGTTCTTATAATTGTCTGTCAAGTTCGCCTAAATTAAATCAATAAAAAAGAACATAATAGAAAGCGTTAGATTTCATTTTTAGGCTTTCTCGTCGAAACAATTTAGGCAAACAACAAGCAATGGCATTGTAGATAGGGTGATAACGTGTCCCAAGCAAGAAGTGGCTTTTTACCGTTATTCCATTTTCTTTGTATTTTGAAAAAATAATAATTGCGAATCTCTTATTGAGGCATTTGGATAAGCATGTAAATATTCTAGAATGGTGATTTCAGTTTCTTGGTTAACTATCGGCTTAGTTTATTAATTTTTTTGCTGTAAACAAACCATGTTAGTGGAAATTTTTCAACAATTATTGTTGTTTTGTACCATTTACCATTGTCTTGATTTCACCTATTATCGCTATTATCCATAGCCAACTATGGCAAATATGCTACAAACGTTTACTTAAACCATTAAATTTAGAACTATTTTCAAATATTTAAAAAACTATTGTATTTAAGAGAATAATAAATGCTTACTGAAACCTAAAGTTGAGGAAATTTTGTATTTGAGGTTTGTTGTATGCCTCTGTATATATTGTATACTTCCAAAAAATCAGGCTACCCTGGAAAATACACGTCACTGCAAAAAATGAATAAATTATTTAAAATGATACAGATTACTATGTAAGGTATTCCTCATTATAATTTAGTAAACCCCTGTATTGGGCATATCTCCAGTATGAGGTGTTTCCAAATAAGAAAAAGAAAGAAAGTTGGTATTAATATGAATTCTTTTAGATCCGTATTCCCGATTTTTGATTTTCAATATTTTCTAGTTTTTTTGGCATCTACTTAAGAAAAACTCATCAATAATCACACGGTATATGCTTTTTCGTCGTCCTTTGACGTAGATGTAACTATTATTAGCAATTCAAGGAATTATATATGTACTATCTAATACAGTGATATTTTTATACTTTGTGAGGGATGTAACATACCCATATAATTCTTGAAAAGTCATGAAAAAAAACATTGTAACTGGTCATTTGTGTGTGTTTAGTGTAATTTATACGTTTACTTCGTCTCTCAAAAATTCAACTATATTCAAACCCGTTCAATCTGCCTTCACAATACTCCAACATCCCAGAATATCAAGAATTAGTTGATCGATTCCACATTTTGCTCTTTCTTTGGTTATGCAATTTCTTTAGTTTTGATGTGCGTAACTTTTACAATAATTTGATTAGTCTATTATTTACATATTAATTAAATACATTAATATACAATTATTACCACAACAAGATATTGAATATTTACAAATTTAAAAAAGATTTCTTTCATTTTTAAATTTAATATGCCAGATAAACTGTAAACAGTATGAATTCATATAATTTAAATTTATATAGTAATTGTATAATTGCATTATTGTTAAAGGAAAAATATTCATTTCATTCACGTAGCCCGGGATGTCACTATTTTGCTTTTGTTTTATTATCTATATAATCGTTTTTAATTCAAAACAATTACTATGATAATATGCTTCATTACATACATATATTGTGTACACATTACTACGTATCATTGTTGTACCATTATTGTGTCCACACGCAAAATATGTGGACAGCCGTTGGCTTTTGTAAGATGAGCACTTGTGATCTATATTTTCACCATTTCGTTCCAAATTTTCGCCATCATGAGTAATTCCTCAGGAGTGTATGTGTCTTACGTATTTACATTTATTTTATTAAAAAGGCAGTCTTTTCGTTTCTTGTGTAAGTGGTATCATTTCTATTATTACCGATCCTAATTAGGTATACATTTACAATATTCAGTGGATAAGTTTTTTTATCGTATTAGGCAAGTATGTAGTTGTGCCAATCTCGCCGCCGTTAGATATTTTACTTTGCGTACGTATAGTCCGACTTGAGATATGGCTTGATTATCTGGAGTTGCTCATCGCAAACGGCTGATTATTTTACAAAAAAAGTTAATTAGATGTATAGTCAGGGCTTCACTAACCTCATCCAGTAGGTCATATTTCGTGTATCCTGCCATTGTTTTGGATATATATATATTTGGATATACATCTTTTATAAGAAAAACGAGAGTAGCTTTGCACCAAATTGTGAGATTTATAATACAATGGATACTCAAAATTCACATAATCTAAAGGTACCGTCATACCCTCGTCGCTTTTAGACGCTCTGTTTCAGATCTTCTAAAGAGTGAGCAATTCTCTGGAACCTTTAGTTGAATACATTATTTAGTTACGTTGAGCTACTGATGACGTGAGCTACTGACGACGATCCTGTTGGCTTTTTGTTTTACTTTGTCTTGTAATGTATCTATTTATTTTTGTTGCCAATAAATTATTAATTATGATAATTATTATATAGAACTACTTTATTTGGGAAAGGTCTGTACTATAAAGTTATTGCTCTTTTAATAAGTGAAATTAGGATCAGCAGCTTATTTGCACAATTTAAAAGTAAGTAAAAAATTTGGCTTGCACAACATACATTTTATAGGTACCAGATCTAGGTATCTTTTCCATTAGGATCAAATTTTTAAGTGCTCCATATACATGTATTATTATTTTCGTTATCTGTTTCGTGACGCCACATACAACTGAATTTTAGAGCTGATTTATTTTTTTTAATTTATTAGATACGTACATATTTATCTAATATTAATAATGTCTATGTTCATCCTGATTTGATGACGAAGGAAGAAATATAGAAACGCCATGTATGTATATGAAGATTCATGTCAGGCAATAGAGATATTTAAATGGTGTAAATTAGTTATTGGAAGTTTTTTCTGCTCTTACACGCTCAGAAGTTACTTTGTAGATGCAAAATTTAAGAGGAACTTCAAGAGTATACATATTACATGCCCTAAATATGTATCTGGCTGGGAAAAGAAGGTAGTTTTCAATAACATCCGATTAGATCTGCAAACCCATAAAGTTTTATCACAATCGGCAATTTACACTTGGGAACTTTTCTTTGTCAGCGCATTGCGTACCCGGAAAGTCACTATAACCTTTTTTTCTGCAGAAAACAAATTTAAGTAATCATTTCGAAACACAACAGTAACAATTTTTTCTGTAAAACTTGTTCAATGGCATTAGTTCATTAATTGTCAAACAACTTTTACAATATAATACATTTACAGTATAAATAAGATTTATAATTGATACGTTCCATATATAAAATACAGTTACACTAGTTTTATCGCAATGTCAATTTATCTTTGTTAAATAATAATAATAATTCTATTGAAGGACTAGGAAGAAACATTGTAAAAAACCTAGTAAATAAGATTGGATAAGAAATTAGTGTCAATGATACCAAAGCCAAAGATATAAACCTGTTCTTACAGTTGTCTGCGTTAGCTGCTAATGCGTATATGTTTTATAATTATAATCTTTATTATTTATTCTTTGTTAAAAATGAAAATTCCCTAACGTTTAAAAGTTTTAAGTAATAAATATCTTGGACAGAGAAATTGAAACTAATAGGCATATTAAAGATAGCAAAGGCAATACAGTTACAAACAGTGTGTTAATAATTTCTTATGCCAGACTTTTAGACAGAATACAGCTGGTATATAAACTTTGTCATAACTAGAGTCCACAAAGAGGGGTAAGTTTCAGTGCAGTGCGGAGAACAACGTGAAGGACCCGAGCAGCCGTATTAAGGAAAGCGTTCAGTAACGTTTACGCTTCCATGAAATCACAAACTAGGTAGCATCTATTAAATATTTGAATCATTAAATATGTTTCCATCCTTGTTTCAGACAAATGAGTACGGCGTGGTGAATAAATACTTTTTAATGATAACACAACATAGATGATGTTATTTTTGCAAATTTAAAGTAATCCTTTAACAACTTAATGGATTTTTCGATGCACGTTCACAAATTTGTTTTGGTATGAGAAAACCTGAATTCTTGTCAATAACACTTTTAAATAACATGTAACCACAATTTTTTATCTTTCAATTCTGCTTTAATTCTTCTTTCAACCTAGGAACGAGCAAATGGCATAACGTTTGTTATTGATGTCCGATTTGGTAATGTATAATCCGAATACTTGCTCCAGAAGGAGACAAATGCTTTCTGGTCTAGTAAAGTGAACGGTAGGTTACATAGAATAAAACAAACACCTATATCAAATGTTAATTGTTCGCTGTATCGTGTGCCACGGATTGCAGAATAGTGTTTTATACGACTTAGGTAGCGTTCACACTTCTACCTGCTGGTATACGTCAAATAGTTGTCGCATCTTACACATTTAATTCTATCGCCTTCGCCTTCTAAATCCGCCGTACTTGTTATTACGTTTTCTAGTTTCTGCGAAATACGCCGTTTCCGAAACATACCTAATTGCGACATTTTCTAAATATGTGTGAACTGATAAGCACTCACAACGACAAGTGCAATAATACTGAACAAGTGTGCTTTGATACGGACGCTCGAGTTTCCGTGTCACCCTTCTACGTTACTCACCGCACTGCATTGGAAATTTCGTCGCTTTGTCGAGTCTAGTCATATACTGGATTATTAAAGTTGTTATGTTTGTTGTTGAAATTTTTCTCTGAACACTCAGTATTGTTTTGTAAAGTTTCTAATACTGCATGCATTACAGGTTCCTAAATAATTACTTAAAATTTTAAATCGGTACATGCATTCGTCTTTGAGAAATGCATTTGTTTGTAACGGGCTACCGCTGTCATTTTTTAAAATAAAAATTGAAATAGTTTAAACAGAGCTAGGTTTAGAGTCAAAGTTTATTAGATAAGCTGATCGCAGATTTCTCTCAGCAACACAAATTAATAAAACAATAGGTAGCTCTATTCGAAATAAGAAAAGTTGGGCGCATTGACGGTATAACCGGAAGTAGCAAAAATCTAAAATTAGTTTACCTTAAAAAACGTAGCACGAAATTATTATGAGCAAAATTTTAAATAGCATTTATTACTTCTCTGTATTTCTAAATCGAATCTCATCGTGGTATACATACTTTGTATATAAAATGAGAAAATTAAGGCAACACACAGGATATCGCAGTATGGTCAGAATAAATAGTAATAAATAATATACTTTGTATGATTATTGTTGTTTAAAACTTGCCTACGACAGAAATAACAACAGTTTGCGCTTGCTAGGCTAAGCATTTCCAACATAAAATAAATTTCCAGATTCTTTTTGTTAAATGATGTTCATTGGGGTGTAAAAATGTTCTTATATAGAGGGAATAATTTTGTTTGGTTTCTATTGATATAAAAATTGCGTAATAAAAATGTTTTTTTGAACTGAGTTGAGATTTTTGTGTGTACGTGCTTAAAAGCATTCCCAAATGCGTGGTACACTAAACAAATTACTTTAGCACTATCATATTTCAGAGCTGGGAATTGTTCGATAAATTTATTTACATTGTCTGCGCACAGCAATCTGCTACGATTTCGTTTTGCACTCGTAATTACATTACAATTGTAAATCAAATATTGATTATTAACGCAATAAAATTCCATATATAAACTAACATTAGTACATTTTACTAGACACACGATATTCACACATATAATTAGGATACTAGGGACAGAACAAAACCACTTTATCAGAAAATAATGGCCTAAACCCGAATAATTCATTCCATAACGGAAAAAATGTGAAACACGATATATAGTGTAATCCTGTAAATCTGTATCTACCTTCGTTAAGTATCAAACTGGAATTAATGAAGATTTTTTTCAAAGCCTTAGACGTTAATTTTGGTTAAAAAAAAGTTTTCTAAAATTAGATTGCAAAAATTAATAAACGAACGACCCACAAATGCATGATGAGACAAGCAGGTTGGAAAGCATTCCAAAATGTTGCTCACAGTTGTTTGGGAAAATTACTGCGATATTGTCAATGATCTTACAACATCAAACTTCAAAGACTAGGTTTTTTTGTCCTTTACTTTCTACACTCATACCTATGTAGACTTCTTCAAGAAAAATCTTGAAGCAATACTGATAATGACTAATGACAATGGATAATCTCGTAGACAAGATGAGCACCACATCATTCCGATGGTCGTGAAAGGGATTATAATATTGTAAAGTAGATTTTATAAAATTACCAACGTTCCTTTTTACCTTGCGATATACAGCAAATTGCAAAATAATGAATTGGCACTTAAGAAAAGTAGAGAAAAGAAAGCTTTAATTTTGTGCCAGGAACGGTAGTAAACATATAGCTTAATATTATTGGTAAACGCGAAAAGTTTTCTTATTTAGTACTGCACTTTATTTTCATAACAATGCAATGCTTCTACTGATTTTTTCTACCTATTAGATATCACACTTTCCGAAATGAGCAATGGAATGAATGGATAATCATAAAAAACTATTTAGTTGACGACTACTAGGAAAACCTACATCTGATTATTTATTTATTTCACAATATTCGCTCATTGTCCACGTGCACATTATTTCAACAATTATCAGAAAATAGAAGTGCTTCTTTTTGGTTATTTTTAAGTTTATAGTAGTAAAGTAATAATCTTTTGTTTAAAATATTGTTTATTCATTATTCTTTAAAAATATCTAAAATATACAACCTAACACACCGTAAAGAAAGACGATTCTATATGATAAATACATTTGACAGAAATGATATACAAACAACGTTCGTAAAAAAATAATATTAACAAATTTAATTTATAGTTGTAATATAGGAAATGTCTAAATTGCTGCATACATCAGTGAGGCATATGTATATCTTAGGCAACTATTATAATAACTGACAAATTGTGTTTCGTAACAAAGTTTTACTTGATTATGCAACATTCGAAGATTTTTCTTGAAATATCTGTCTCTGATAAAATATATTCTACTTCCGCTTTACCTAGAGCATCCAATGGAATGTTTACCTATGTATAAAGTTCCAAATTATAGGTACAGTGTAAAATAATTGGCAACTTTAGAAATGTTGTAGTATTAGTATTAGTTTTGATTATGTATTATGTTTGAAATTCAAATTGTCATATGTTAATGTGGACAACTCCTCCATATAGAAATAAAACTTTTAATTAATTTATTAATGCGAAATAGAAAAAATTGTATAAAGAAACTCGTTTGATTGAGCCCTGCGAAACTAGTTCTATAATATACTATTATATAAACAATTTTTAAAACATTACGCTTACCTTTCAGACACATAGTCAGTGCACCTTCATTGGTACCTGTCAATATTTTATGTTTTATCAAAATTGCAGACTACAATTGATTTCCAATCGATTACAAGAAGTTTTAAATAAATACGATTATACTACCATATATTGTTTATATTCCTTAATAATGTTTTTAAATTACTATTGTTGTTCATATTAACCAAATGTAATAATGAAATTCATTAATGATATTTCTAAATAACGCCAGATTTAGGAAGCGCGACATTTTTTGTCTATATTTTTTGCTTTCGCCAGTACATATTGTTTATTTATTTATTTCCCGTTCTGTATACATTAATTTGCATGGAACAAAACTCGCTTGTGAAGGCCAACTGTCGTGCTGTGTAGTGGCTTATTTTCCATGCAATAATGTAGTGATTTCACCCACGACATTTCGCGCTAGTGTATTATTCGAGATTTGGCAAAAATACTTGAGTTTTGTGTTATAAATATCTGAACTATTGTTCAGAAACAAACTAAACTAACAAAAGGGACCGAAGAACCGACATTTAACAACTATGAGTGTTCTTTGAAGAAAGTTTAGTATTAATGTATGCTCTGTATACATAAAAAAAGAAAAAATCGTAACATTTTGGCAGGTGTATGCATGTTTGTGCATATTTCTTTTATCAATATACAATTTGTACGACGAAAATAAACTCGATAAACTTGATATCAAGTACAGTAAAATAGTAAGTTTTCCGATGACACTAGGTTTATTTTCATGATACCATATATTTTGTACAGATGTTTTATATAAAAATTTAAAAATGTAATTATGTATTTAATTTTCTCCTAGATATCCTTCTTCAAGAAAAGTTTGTATTTGTCTTTACTCTCTACATTGCACGATTAGGTATTGTCGTCTCACTTTTTATTTATGTAGTTAATTAAGAAGCATTTACAGTTCAGAGGCAAAGCGTAGATTAAATCAAATCTAACATAAAATCGAATTCTTATTTATTATCGCTGCAGTATTGCCATTAAGTTGCAATACGGAAACCTTACCATGGCTACGGTCTGTTTTGAATAATTCGAACAAAACATCTGCAATTAATTGTATTTATTTTGTAATTTATTTTGTTCTATGCTTCTCTTGAAACATGTTGTCTTGGATAGTAAGTAAGGAATTATTTTTATTGCTTATTCTGTTTGTGTAAACAGCAATGGGTAAATGAATAACAGTTTATATTTACAGTAATCTCAATAATGATAAATCTCCTTATCATTAGTATTTCCTATTAATATTATGATGTATAATCGTCGAATAACTTGGAATTCTTAATTATCAATGTAATTCAAAATCAGGATTGAGCAAAGCGTAATATGGCACGAAAATTTGCTCATTTACGTCAGTTTTGCACATAAGGTGGGCAGAAACACGCGCGTCAGAAAACTTTTAATTTCTCTACTTGTATTACAATGTGCTATTAACTATTGAGAGTGTTAGTTATAAACCATGATTTTGTTCCATTTTTATTTATTCAAAGAACTCAATATCGTTTTACTTGGCTTGTATGACTTATTTTATGGTAAACAAGAGATCAGATTCTGGTAATACAGAATTTTGTTGTAAAAGAACATAGTTTCTTCTGGTTACTGAAACATACGCTCCATCTTATTACATCATAAAGAGCATTGTCATCAAATTCGACGAACAGTAAGTACTGGTTGTTCCCTATCAACGTTGAGTATCTAGCCAATATTCGCGCATTGCACCGATGTTGTAGTACAGTCTTTGCAATTGAAATGATTTCTATGTTATGAATACATAAAACAAATGAAGTTTGCATCTTCACAATGTATGCTGGCATGACTATATTCGTAAATGTCACACACCAAATTGAATTAAATTTGGAAGGCTGAGTGTTATGAACCATCACCTTTCGTTTCTGTTGATGATATTCGAGATTTAGAAGATTCATATTTCCACAAATACTATATAAATTAAACATAATATAATTGAAATTATTAGGAATGTTGGCCTGTCAGTTATTCTATTTAATAAATTAAATATACATATGTTATTATTTTATGAGGTGCAAATAAATCTTAAAATATAAGTATAAAAAGAATAAAGTATGTTTGGCTGAGGTCCGTGAAGTTAGCCCCTAAAGTGTCAATTTTTTGTTTCGAAAATGTCTTGTTCGTTAGTGCTTCGTTAGTGCTTCTTAGTGCTTCAACTATTTTCGTTAGTGCTTTTTCCGTTCTCTGCATATTAAGGGTTTTGTAATTTCAAGGTCAGCCCCGACAATCTATCAAAATGGACGAAATTTGATACTATGGTTTAGTGCTTCGTTAGTGCTTCTTAGTGCTTCAAATAGTTTCGATAGTGCTTGCCTAGTTTTTTAGATATTTCAGATTTTAACTTCAAGGTCAGCCCCTAAACATTTTCCTATTGACTCAAATTTGGTGTCAGTTTTTAGTGCTTCGTTAGTGCTTCGTTAGTGCTTCTTAGTGCTTCAAATAGTTTTGATAGTGCTTGCCTAGTTTTTTAGATATTTTAAATTTTAACTTCCAAAATATTTTCCTTTAAAAAGTTGCATTTACGATTGGTTTTTTTTTCGAGATATTTAACTCATATATAAACTTCATTTTCAAGGTCCGCCGTAAATCGTATGTTATTGACTTAAAATTAGAATCGTTTCTTGGCGCATCGTTAGTGCTTTTTAGTGCTTTACATAGTTTTCTTAGTAATCACTATCAACTGTTTCATTTTAAATAAAACACCGTGAATATTAGTGACTTGTTGGATTCTTCTTAAAATGGAAATATTCTTTGTATAACACTACCTAAGTATAATACCTACCTATATCTTACTATTTTCGAGATATTGGCAGGTGAAAAGATGACATTTTCCAATTTTGGAAAGCTAAACGATTTCTCTCATGAAAACAAGTTTCATAATCCTATCTTAGTTCTTAGACCTATCAAGTTACACTAAAGTCCATTTTGGCAGGAGCTGCCAAGTTTTCACAGGAGCAGTTAAAATAAACTGTAGTATCCTTTAATAGCTCTAATACACTCAGTGCACACTAAGTTTACCAATAGAATTCGCTATTAGAGCAAAACGGCTTGCACTATCTTATCTTACTTTTTAAGAGCTATTAACCTTTTCGGGACGGCGGTGGTAAAAACGATTGCAGCTGGCTGGACGGGCGCGGTTAGCCTACCGATTACGGTCGTTTCACGTCCGTATGTGTCAAATTATTAGTTCCAAAAAAATGTTAGATTCTGATTTTTTTTTCTTTAGTACATGAAAATGAAATACTTCTATCAGGGAAAACGCAAAACGTTAACTTCAAAAACATCAAAAAATACAGAAAAACATATAAAATATAAAAGAACATTATCTAACAAACACAAGGAGTTATAAAAAATTATATATTAAATTATTATATGCGCGCTAAATATGGGTGTTATTGGTCATCATAATGCTACACCTTTATCAAACTGCGGTAGTTTCCCGTCCCAATCATTCCATCCAAGCTTTCAACTCGAGTTGTTTCTCGTCTGATGGGTAAGAAAAATTTAAGCAACTCCGGTCGTTTCCTGTCCCGAAAAGGTTAAAGGATACTACAGTTTATTTTAACTGCTCCTGTGAAAACTTGGCAGCTCCTGCCAAAATGGACTTTAGTGTAACTTGATAGGTCTAAGAACTAAGATAGGATTATGAAACTTGTTTTCATGAGAGAAATCGTTTAGCTTTCCAAAATTGGAAAATGTCATCTTTTCACCTGCCAATATCTCGAAAATAGTAAGATATAGGTAGGTATTATACTTAGGTAGTGTTATACAAAGAATATTTCCATTTTAAGAAGAATCCAACAAGTCACTAATATTCACGGTGTTTTATTTAAAATGAAACAGTTGATAGTGATTACTAAGAAAACTATGTAAAGCACTAAAAAGCACTAACGATGCGCCAAGAAACGATTCTAATTTTAAGTCAATAACATACGATTTACGGCGGACCTTGAAAATGAAGTTTATATATGAGTTAAATATCTCGAAAAAAAAACCAATCGTAAATGCAACTTTTTAAAGGAAAATATTTTGGAAGTTAAAATTTAAAATATCTAAAAAACTAGGCAAGCACTATCAAAACTATTTGAAGCACTAAGAAGCACTAACGAAGCACTAAAAACTGACACCAAATTTGAGTCAATAGGAAAATGTTTAGGGGCTGACCTTGAAGTTAAAATCTGAAATATCTAAAAAACTAGGCAAGCACTATCGAAACTATTTGAAGCACTATGAAGCACTAACGAAGCACTAAAAGCTGACACCAAATTTGAGTCAATAGGAAAATGTTTAGGGGCTGACCTTGAAGTTAAAATCTAAAATATCTAAAAAACTAGACAAGCACTATCGAAACTATTTGAAGCACTAAGAAGCACTAACGAAGCACTAAACCATAGTATCAAATTTCGTCCATTTTGATAGATTGTCGGGGCTGACCTTGAAATTACAAAACCCTTAATATGCAGAGAACGGAAAAAGCACTAACGAAAATAGTTGAAGCACTAAGAAGCACTAACGAAGCACTAACGAACAAGACATTTTCGAAACAAAAAATTGACACTTTAGGGGCTAACTTCACGGACCTGTTTGGCTGCTAAGTATGTAAGCATAGAACATTTTATGAACCGCTTTCATTACTTGAGCTGGGCGATATCCCTTTCCTGATAGTAATTATTAGTATTTAGATATTTTTGATATCAGTAACCAATATACTTAGATATTTTCTGTAATATAGACATTTCGGTAATAGGTATCGATAAATATTTAAATATCGATTTGCGTATTTTGAGTGGAATTGCTGATGGTACAATATTATACTAAATCTTTTTGAGGATATACAGGGTGTTCCATAACCGCAATAAAGTCCAATGTAATTTTAAAGAAGCAAAAAAGATATTTGAGAGAAAATTATAAGCGATCTTCAGCAGTACATATACTTTTAAATTATTTTTGCATATACGTGCCGTTAAATAATTTTTTGAATACGAAATACTATATATAAATTCTTTTTTCCCATTCCATATTGTTGTTGAATAGATTAGATAGCTGCTGTTGATAGTATTTTCGGTAAAAATGACCAGAAGAACTCAAACATAACAATCCATTTTACCTGATAATCATTAAAAAAAATCGTCTTTTCAAAACTTTAGTGGATAAACACGCTTGTATCATGGGTATGTACATACATAAGTATTCTGCTCAAGGCATCAGTAATGAAAACAGTTGTAATTATCATATTTCAATGAACAATCGAATTCAGTAATTGTAGGTCACATTTTCATTGTTCATAAGAATGATTTTCGACCTCTATACGTGAAATATATTTGCAACACCCGATAAGTACTATAAAATCTCATCAAATTTCACTTAAATCGGTGAATGATGAAGAGAATTTTCCTTAGTAAGTGTACATTTTAGTAGAATTAATAAATAGACACAAAATATGATGTCAACGACTATTTGTTCATTTGAGATACTTTTAATTTACCAAGAATTACCTATTCAAATATTGATTGGTGATTTTATCTGAATACCTTTTACTATTGCTGACATTACCTATATAACCCTATCGCCATCCTGTCCTTTACTAGTATTTCCTAATGCAACCATGTTGTAAATTGTGTAGCAATCGTGCTCGATCTTATATTAAACAATGAAAACTATACTGAATCCATTCATCATTATTTCTACCTTATTATTCTAGAAGATTGTTCCGATTCACAGACAAAATGCGAAGTATTGTAGCGAGTCCTCGCGTAAGAAGACTGCGGTTCGGAGTTTAATATTTGACTGCTTCTGCGCTATGAAAATTATAAGTACCTTATCTTTTATTAGAGTACATACATACATAGTTGATGCGTCGAAAATTCCCATACATATACATAGAGTGTATTGTCATAAAACAGAGGCTTTCTAATCTAAGGGTCATCAGAAAAGTCCATACTTTTATCTGTGTAAACACAGTCCTATCAATTTAAAGTTAATTGGATATAAAGCTGTTGATTATGTTTGTTATGTTATTTATCGCAAATTAGTTGGGGTACTCGATTATCTAGCTGCAACATTAATGCCATCTGATTTATTCTGTAACTGCATATCAGCGGCTTGACTAAATTTTCACGCTATAAAAGTAACTAAAGTTGTAGATATCCCGCATTGGTACAGTATTGTTACCATGAAGGTTGTTACGGAAAAACAGAATAAATTTAAAGATAACACATCATAAGAACATTGATTACTTTAACATTTCATTCGTTAAAAGCACAACTTTAGGGGTATTTCAACTTTTGAACACGGGATAGTTGATAAACTGAAAAACTTTTGGTGGTTGGTATGAAGTCGACCTTGTAGTAATGTCATATCTAATCTAGTCAATTATGAGAAACACTCTACCAGTGATCCCTTAGCTGTTTTCAGTTCGTATATATAAATCATGAAAAGCCAATAACTGAGAATATTTGCACTCAGTATATTATATTATATAATTCAAAAATACAATAAGACAAGACATTTCATTAGAAACCCATCAATATGATCGAACACGAGTTTATGAAATACTTTGTATGCGCGTCTGCTAGTAAAAGTTGTTTAAAAAAATCATTATTGCATCTTCTGCCACCGTATCGCAGCAGTAATTAATTCTGTATACGAATTAGTAGTGTTGAACGGTTTTGTGTTCGAATCATATAGTACTTAAAATTGGTACATCTGTAATTACGACAAACTCGATTTAGTACGCGGATTTTACCATATGAGCGAAAATTATTTAGATAAGAGGTTGCTTTGGAATTCTGAACGTATCGTGTGTGTTTTATTCATCGTCAGTAGTTCAAATTATATAGATTATGTACCTAGGCTAATCAGCTTGTCAAATAAATAGTAACAATAAGTAACAATACTTATGTCGTCGAGTTTAAGAGTTATTTTAAATGTAATGTTTTGTACTTATGGGTTTATTTTCAATTTATTACATGAGATGTTGAAAATGGCCACCATTTTCATGCAGGCATAAATTTACACGCCTTTTCATATTTTCAAATGTGTTCCGGAGTATTTCGGGCGTAATATTGGCACATTCTTCAATTATTCGGTTTCGCAACTCAGGAAGTGTGTAAACAGGTATTTAAAAAATGGTGTTCTTCAAATGTGGAAAAACGAAGTAATCTAGGATAGTCAAATCTGGTGATCTTGGCGGGAATTCAGCTTAACAACGTAAACTAATCAGACGATCGCCAAAAAAATTGTCGTAAATAAGCGATAGATTGCGGAGTCGTGTGAGAAGTGGCACCATCTTGTTGGAAATATCCCTGTTACAGCTCGTGGAGTTGGTTTATAAAGGACTCTAAGATGTTGTCTCGATACCTTTGGGCATTGATGGTTTCTTCAAAGATTATGGGTATCAATCGTCTGCGAGAAACACCAATGATCAGGCGGTAACAATTCATGATACGCCTGCATTTTATAAGGAAATAAGGCAATGTCCCTCCTTAAAATTATTCTGCATGTACACTCGGTTGATTTAAGACCGACTCACCCGCCAAGCGACCTAGACCTAACGTCGCGCACAGAAACTTTCAACATTTATCTATATGTTTGTAGTAATGAAGCAATTTGCTTATGAACAGGTAAAATAGCTACGTAATGCGAAATGAATGGAAAGATCGCTGCAGAAATATATTTTTTTTCAGATACTTTTAATATCTGCATTATTACGTAGTATAGCGTTTGCCAACACCCATTACCATTAATGACATATAAACGCAAATAAAATAATTATTGTATTTCTTCTTATCTCTACTTAACTGAATTTAATATGCTACAAATCAATTTTAGAACGATAAGAAAAATTATTTATCAAAGCAGATAGACAGGCATTTATGTTTATCTTACGTTTGTTTCGTTAAAAACACTGATTTTATTCTAGAATTAATAACAAAACACACAGTCAACAAATAATAATTTATTTCAAATAATAGAGAAGGTAAACGAAAAGGCAGTCAAACTGAAAACAAATTAATACACAGGAAAAACGTTTTAATTATTGGTTGGTTCTGAAGGACATTTTCTGCACTATCATTTGAACATTCATTCTCTAAAGTATATGTAACTTTTATATCTTGCCCCCCTACCTACCTAATCTTACTCGTGTAATTTCTTAATTACATAAATACTTAGAAATATAGTGAGTGTGTATGCGATAGCGATTTAACTATACAGCTGCGGCCAATTGTTATAGGCATCCTAATAAAGTAAATATATTCGAAAGTGTCATTAAGAATTACATATAATATATAGTTATAATTATAATAAAATACGATAACAAACAGCAATGCCTTTTTATTAGTTCTATTTATGTAGGTTGTATCACTAAACTAGCGAAAAAATATACCCTACCTATAACATTTGGCCGCGACTGTATGTTAAGATCGCATTAAGAAATTATCGGTTTAGGAATTTATAAATGATCCCTTGCATATGAAACTGGATTTAATAGAAAAATATATTGTATATACATATAAATAGTAATTTACATACAGTTGACCATACTATTACTGCTTTGCATTCGGGTACGGCAATAAAGCATACTTTTATCGGGTTTTATGGCAGTTTGAGTCGATTCTAAATTAACCGAGTGTACCATCTGATACGGGAATTTGCTGTATGACTCTTCTCAAAGATGTTGTTGATGCTGCGTTAATAATTTCTCGAACATTTTCAATAGTTTGCTCTGTACGGACTGTTGGCCTACCACCACCTCTCTTATGTGTTACACTTCCTGTTTCTCTGAACAGCCGCACAGAATTCCAGACCACATTGAAAAAATCAGCTTCCACGAACACAAAATCAGTTGTGTCGAAATTCAACCAGGCAAGCTACAGTACTGTATCTCCATTCCCCATTTTCAAGATTTCCATTACGAAAATAAGATTCGATGATGAATCGTTTATGTAATTGTGAAAATATCATGTCGAGTAAAGTTTTAAATTGAAACTGACATTTAATTCCTGTCAAATAAAACTTCAAGTCGAAACTGACATTTAATTAACATTAACAAAAAACTGAACCTATCAAAGACATTGGTTTTTTTAATCATGGCAATCCCTTATCTAAATAATTTTTGCTCATACCTATAGTATATGTCCTTTCATAAATTCGTGTACAATTTACCGGCGCCTATACTGACTTCAGCAGGGCACTTAAGAAAGTCAGTCATACTATTAATTCATAAACTTGTTGGAGGTTTTGTGCATTGGTTGTAGATGGTTTGTATTTTATTCACATATCCACTAGAACTAGGTATACTTATGCAATTTATTTTTCTATATTGTTGTATTTTTTTAAAATAATATGATTAACTAATCACACTTGCAAATGGCAGCGACAGCTCATTATTAACTTGGAAAAATGTTAGCGTAAGATTATAAATATTGACATACTTATCTGTTTTGTACATTCTTCGTTCTCAAATTCTTTTTTTATTCTCTAGTGTTATGTTTTGTTTTTTATGTTTTTCCTAGAATCGACCGAGTGTGGCTTTGCTACTCATTTTATTGAAAAATATTCTTAGTAAACGTTATCTAGAATGACGTCATCCTTGTTATACAGCGTTAGTAAAAAGTCCCGGAACGGTCGAATAACTTTGTTATTTGAAAATTATGATTTCTGAAATTTGGTATGGGGGTATAGTTAATATAAATGCATTTTATGCAATACAGTCTATATTTTTTTCACTTCCTTTTGAATGCAAAATAAAAAACTACGTTCAGGAAGTATTAAGATGTTTATTTTTATTCACAAGAAATCAGTTAAAAAATTAAAAAAGTGTCTTAATAGAGAAAAAACAAGGTACCTTTGAAAAAAGTTGTTGTTTAGTGTTTGCATTCTTTTTGCCGTCACATTTGTCAATTTTAAAAGCGTTTTAACTTTTGCATCGCTATAAATTTACTTGTTTTAGACATTGACACATTTGAAAATGGCAGTAAAACTTACTGAATCAGAACGAATTAAGATATGTATTAATGATGCGTGGGTACGGTGATCGTTAACGTTCTTTTGAAGAGGTTCGTATTTTGTTTAATACTGTTTATCCGGCTCGTCACATTAGTAAAAGTACAGCAAAAGTACAACAAGAACAATTCAAAAGTTTGAAGTCTTTCGTCAGGTGAAGGATTTATCTAGAAGGGGACGTCCATTAACAGCAACAGATGAAGAAACTAGTTTGAATATGTTACTTACAGTGGAAGAAAATCATCACGTGTCCACAACAGAATTAGGTCAAATTCATGAGATCTCTCAAAAATCTGCTCATAAGATTCTTAAATCCGCAAGAATGAAAGCCTATAAAATGTATCCCGTCCATGAGTTAATTGAAGATGATCCAGATCGTAGACTACATTTTTGCGAAACAATGACGAAATTGATCGAGCAGCAGCCTAATGTTTTAAATCACATCATTTTTTCAGATGAGGCAACGTTTTGTCTCAACGGCACTGTGAACAGACATAATTGTCGCTACTGGTCAATTGAAAATCCGCATTGGATTGAAGAAGTCCATACACAGCGTCCTCAATAGGTGAATGTCTGGGCTGGTCTTGTTGGAAACAACATCATAGGACCATTTTTTATAAGAGGAAATTTAACTGGCAACGTCTACTTAAATTTATTGCGAAATGAGGTTGTTCCAGCACTTGCGGCCCTCTTTCTAAGTGCAAACATAGGTGATCACCCTAATGCACATTTTTGGTTTCAACAAGATGAAGCTTCCCTCCCCCCCCATTTTGCCCATAATGTCCGCGATTATTTGAATGAAATTTTTCCGGAACGTTGGATCGGACGTAGAGGAGCAATCGAATGGCCAGCACGTTCGCCAGATCTCTCGCCATTAGATTTTTTCTTTTGGGGTCACTTGAAATGTCAAGTGTACAAAAATCGTCCCCATAATCTTGAACAATTGGAAGAGAGAATAGTTCAAGAAGCCAATCGCATCATTCCAGAACAAATACAAAATTCAATAAGAAATTTTACTGACCGTTTACATTTTTGTCAAATTGTAAATGGAGAGAATTTGAACAATTATTGTAATCGCAACCTGAATAGACAGGTATCTTGATTTTTCTGTATTAGGACACTTTTTTAATTTTTTAACTGTTTTCTTGTGAATAAAAATAAACATCTTAATACTTCCTGAACGTAGTTTTTAATTTTGCATTCAAAAGTGTTAAAAAAATCTGGGCGTTCCGTTAAAAAAAAAAGTTGGACGTATTGCCGATTAAACCGGAAGTGAAAAAAATATAAACTGTATTGCATAAAATGCATTTATATTAACTATACCCCCATACCAAATTTCAGAAATCATAATTATCAAATAACAAAGTTATTCGACCGTTCCGGGAGTTTTTACTAACGCTGTATATACATACATATATATTATACAGACTGTTAAGTTTTCTTTGCCCGATAGGTTTATTTCCAATTAATCACCTTGTATATTTGTATTTTTATTCTACCTACTGCAAATTTCTTTTTTCGATTACATATACTATTCTCGATACCTAAAGTTATTACATTTTAAGTTAAGTTCAATATTATTTCCGATACAAACACTGCCACTAACGTCGAATAACGTGTTACATTAATTGTGTCAAAGAGCATTAAAACGAAGTTTCAAGCAAATTTGACTATAGAAATATTATTTACTGCACAAACTTTGTCATACCCTTTCACCTCGTTTCATCGTTTTAGAGGTTAAATTTAAAAAATCGCCGCAACACTTGTTTCACAAATTGTGCAAAAGAGCATTAGTAGCAAGTTTCAAGTAAAGTTGACCATAAAAAACCCTATTTTCATACAAACTTTGCCGCCCGCTTAGGGATGGAATTTCGAAAAGGCCCTTCTAAAATCGGGTCTACAGCATAAAGTCAATATCGTCTCCAAATTTCCAATTTTTAGCCTTAGGGGTTGAGCTGCGTATTGATGTGTCAGTCGGAACGATACAGATAAGTCGGTTCAATTCAACAAAAAATAAGAATCTTAATCTTAAGAAAATTATGGCAACTAGAAACAACAATTAAAATTAAAAAACATGGAATTACTATAAAAGTTGTTCCATCTTGCCATCTTGCCGAAAAATATGCATCGACAGAGATGCACATTTCTCAACATTGCCCAATTCACAACATAAAAGTGTTTGTAAGTAAATTTCGCTTATAGCAGATTCTGCCTTTCATGTTTTTGGTAGTTGGTAAGTCATGATATATTATGTTCTTGACGTGTTAGCGCATAAAAAATCTATTTTTAAATCAGGAGACCATGTGATGGGGCTTTCTCTTCGTATCCATATACTGTCATATGCATTTGAATGTAATTGTCTTACTAGTCCATGGTTATGACTTAGTATACAGGGTCCGGCAACGAAGAGGGGACGGAAGATTACACGCTTATTTGAAAGTTTGTCAAATATTTAGTCGTCGTATATTAATCCGCACCATCAAGTGCACGTTTTAAAAATATTTTGTTTTATACATGGTGTTCCAGATGGCAATGCCAGACTAAAGTTGCATTTTTTAAATGGAACACCCTGTATATTAATAGAGAAAATGATCCGCGCTTGAAAGCTGGTTACAACGATATAATGTTGTATCGGTCTAAAGTTGATAGTTTCTGCCTAAACAATGATTTTACTTGATAAGTTGATACATTTCAGTAGGCTATTCTGCATAAGGAAAAACAAAAAATTCGAAGCCAACAGAGTAGAATATTTTTTACTAGTATGGATTGTCGTTACTATGTGAAATAAATTCTGCAACTGCTCGCTTTATACAGGGTGTTCACAATTTTGCGAAATCGAAGAAATCTCGACTTTTTTTAATGGAACAGCCTGTACATTTCGGCTCATTGGAAAGCTCTTTTACTACGTTTTCTATTGATATCTCATTTGATGGACCTAGGGTAGATAATTTTCTAATTATTTCTTCTTAAAGTAGAATTAATGAGAAATGCTTGTATTTTTAGTAGCTAAATTGCACTTCAAACCTACTGTAAGATTTGATATTCAACAAATAATCCATAAATGGTCTATAACAAGAAGAAACTCCATTTAGTATGAAAAACAATTAATTTTCACTCAGCGGTGAAAGCAAACATTAAATTAATATAAAGTAATATAGCATTTTCAATAGATTCAATAGATTTTTAAGCTTGTATACTTAATAACAAAGTTGTAAAAAATTTCGTTTTGTGTTATACAGTATTTCGTTCAATCTTTAAAAGCAGTTTTACTAACTGACTAATTGATATTTATTCTTAAGGAGTGTACAAGAAATTGTCTCCTAGCAAGTAGAGTATATGCAGAGAGATTTCCAAACCTTGAAAGAAGACCGGAAGCATTTGAAAGATTATTAGAGAAATTTATAGAAACTGATGGTGTAACCTACAAGAAGGGAGAAACAAATAAACCGGTAATCAATAAACAAAGCGGCGAGCGTGCTATTCCGTATATGTTTTACAACTGCTCCACTCTAGATCTATCTCTTTTCTAGCTGGCCTTAGTCGCTCTAAATGTTCTGTATGTGGAGAGATGTAAGTATAGATGGTATTTCAAAGGTAACAGTTATTGAAAGTAGGAGCTTGCGTTTGTTGAGTATCTACTAAAATTAGTCATTATAACAATTTCTTTTAAAGATTGAACGAAATACTGTATAACACAAAACGAAATTTTGTACAACTTGGTTATTAGTATACGCTTAAAACTGACACCTTTACTTTATATTAAATTAATGTTACCTTTCACCGCTGAGTGAAAATCAATTGTTTCTCATACTAAATGGAGTTTCTTCTTGTTATAGACCATTTATGGATTATTTGTCGAATATCCGATGTTACAGTAGGTTTGAAATGCAAATTAGCTTCTAAAAATACAAGCATTTCTCATTAATTAAACTTTAAAAAGAACTAATTAGAAAATGATCTATCCTAGGTCCATCAAATGAGGTATCAATAGAAAGCGTAGTAAAAGGGCTTGACAATGAGCCGAAAATATACAGGGTGTTCCATTTAAAAATTACGAGATTTCTTCGATTTCGCAAAATTGTGAACACCCTGTATAAAGCGAGCAGTTGCAGAATTTATTTCACATAGTAACGACAATCCATACTAGTAAAAAATATTCTACTCTGTTGGTTTCGAATTTTTTGTTTTTCCCTATGCAGAATAGCCTACTGAAATGTATCAATTTATCAAGTAAAGTCATTGTTTACGCAGAAACTATCAACTTTAGACCGATATAACATTATATCGTTGTAACCAGCTTTCAAGCGCGGATCATTTTCTCTATTAATATACAGGGTGTTCCATTAAAAAAAATGCAACTTTAGTCTGGCATTTCCATCTGGAACACCCTGTATAAAACAAAATATTTTTAAAACGTGCACTTGATGGTGCGGAAGAATATCCGACGACTAAATATTTGACCAACTTTCAAATAAGCGTGTAATCTTCCGTCCCCGCTTCGTTACCGGACCCTGTATAGCGTCATGCTGTTCATTTTATTTGTAATGGCAAGTCTTTTAATAAAAGTCTGAAGTGATTTGTCAGAATTTCTTATTCTACTTAGGCGGCTCGGAAAATATGGACCGTAATAGTAACCCCAACAATTGAAATTAGAAAAATATTAGAGCAGGTAACTGATGTTTACAAGAATCAGATTCAAAATTTGACAAGTTCCCCAATCCATATGAACTATTTTTCAAAGATTTAATGTATTTTTTATTCTATTAAAAACTGTGGGTCAGTGGAGTTACTGTCAGTTAATGCATATTCTTTAACTAGTTTACTATTTTTTTAAATTTTTAAACTAAATCTATTTTCGGTAACAATCTCAATAAATAAGGGTAAAAATGATTATTCACATTTATGTAAAATTTTAGAACCCTGTACAACATTATTTACAACTCAAAAGGTATTAACTTTAGATATGAGAAATACTGTATGTAATCATAAGGAATAATTAAACCTGCAATAGGCAGCATAAACATATATAGGAGATATTATATTTGAAATAAATGAGATTTAGTAATTTGAAGGTGTATAACTTAAACTTGGATTTCTAACGACTCAGTATAATAGAGTTAGGAAATTTAGCAGCCAATAGAAAACGTGAAGTATTACTATAATTACCAAAGATTTGTTTCAAAACAATTATTATGAGAGGCTATCTCATTTGTCTAAGTATTCTGTGCAAGTTCATCTTTTTGCTTTAGGAAATAAATATCTAGAAAACTGTCGGATTTTCGTGGTGCATATGTTCATTAAACTCATCTTATCATTAAAGGACTCGTACATGTAATAATATACAGATTGTTTCGTTTAAAAGAAAAAAGAAAGTAACCTATCCTACAGACAAAACTGAAGATATTGTATATAAAAAATATTATTCTGTTGAGACTGACTTCGTTCTTGATATCTTTTTCTTTTTCCTCATTTTTCGGTAAAATAGCAAAGCCATAATCTTCCGATTCCAGAAAGATGCCACAACCTGTATATAAGCCAAACCATAACTTTACTATCAATGAATACATTAATAGATGTTGATGGTAATTAGGAAATGTTTATTTGTTTTCAACTGTCTTAGTAATTAGTAATAATTACAGTATTATTGCGTCATTTACTATCTTTCGTGGCTATGTTAATATTTTTTTTTTATTGATTCGTCGTTACTAGCAACAATTCTTATCGTTGACTAACCGTCCAGTTTACTACGTAAAATATTAGCTAATCATGGTTGTGGTTTCTCGTGATGCGATAAAATGAATTTGCCTTTTATATCATTATTCTTCCTTTCAATGCAAAAAAAGACTACCAAGGTAAATAATATTTTTACTTAGTAACGCTACTCTAAACCAGGAAAAACCTTTACAATATCAAACACATCTATATACTATAGCAGAATGTATAAAAAATAAATGATCCTGTTTTACATAATAAAATTTATGTTTTATGTTGATAACATATGTGTTGATGATGTAATTGGATTTTCAAGAACAAAAAATATTTTTTAAATGACTAGATTTTTATTATATTTAAAACAGACAGACGTGGAAAATCTTTGTGGGTAGGTAGTTATTTTGAGTGAAAGTATTACACCACATGAATATTAAAAACAATTTTAAAAGGTAACAGTTGTCAATTACATCAGTCACTAATTAATATTACATACACAGATATAATAAATCAAATTTCCGAATAAACTGTTAATACTAATTAAACATAACAGTAATAATTTTTATGAGTCACTATGATAGAAATATCAGGCAGGTTATTCGGATTTCATAATATGTCGTAATATAACGGTTTAAGTTTCGAGTAATACTAGTTATTTTGGGTAACTTGTGGTGACAATTTAATGATATCGTTATTTACTTACTTCCGCATACGCCTATACGGTGATTTTATTTTTTCCCTTCTGAAAAGGCTGCCGTTCATGCTACACATTTACAGAAATATTGTGTATCTCAATCGTTATTTCGTTTTTTTTCTTGTGCCTATAGGTACAGATATTTATAACATAAGCTACTTTATGATTATCCGTCTCCAGTTTTCTTACCGAATCAATTCACAGCAGTGTGTATGCTAGAAATGCGTATTCTATTACCATTCTTTTCTACACATTTTTTGATTCTTGATAAAAAAAATATTTTAAAATTCATTAGGATCGTTATACAGAGCATTCCAATGAAAACGGTCCACCTTAAATAAGTCGAAAACGTCAAGAAATACGAAAAAAACGCCGATATACGTCGATTTTTGTTTGAAGGGGGAATGTTTTTCACCAATAAAACAAAATCATGTCTTCAAATTATCACAAATATATAAATTTAAAGTTTGCATATGTTTCATTCGTACTATAGCTGAGTGAGCCGTATTGATGCGAATTTATTGCTGGTATGCAGAAGCGTAGTTTTTAAAGTAACTGTTGGGATATGTTCAATACCAAATGTCTCCATAGGAGAAGAAATGTAACTACAAAACACTACGCAACTTTCTTCGGAAAAATAGTCTTTATATTGAAAATGATGATCTTTTTACTTTTGAAGAAGACTCCACTCACTTAGCCGAAACCAAGCATATCAGTCTGTTTCCTTGATAGCTTTAAAAATTGTATGAGATTGTTAAGACTCTATTGAGTTCATAAATGAACCTCAGACTCAGATGTACAGTTTGGTTTAAAAGTTGTATCGTCAAAATGTCTTTCTTTTTCTTCCTTAGTTCCATCAGAATTTGAGCCCTATTTATCTAATGTCACACATTCTGGAGGCTATGGCAAAACTTTGCAGTTTAACTCTGGTGTTATTGTTGATTACTAGTTAGTGTACACCGCCCTATATCTTGATTTTAACATACTGAGTTTAATGTTTGCTAAGCAGAAACAACAGTCCAGAGAGTAATCTTTGGTATAGCAAATGGCATGTAGTATGTGCCATTTTTCCAAGTAGTAAGGAGGCTAGAATGAAAAATAACAAATATGTGAAACCTAGGTCCTTGTTTGGTCCTACATTTTAGAACGAAAATAAAGTTTCACACTTTTTCACTAATGTAAGGTTTCGTCTTTGCGAAGTGAGTGTCATTTACATAACAAAAGTTGTTAGGAAGATTTAAGCAAACTATAGGTATTTTACAACTAATGACTAATTAAAAGAAATAAATGTGTAAATATGTATATAATGCACAATAATTCAGATGCACCAAGTAGTTTCAATTACGTTTTTACCGGTTCACTGCTATGTCACGACTCATATAATGATATGTGATGAATGGGTGCTACACTGGTAGGTAATGTTTGCAAATGTGTATAAATGTCTGGATCTGCACACTAGTAGCAATTGTATCATTTGAATGAACTAATAGCTAATAATGCAAAATCGTTATAAAAATTAAAAAATAATAGTGAGTTAAGATTTAGTTTATGCATAGTGCTACTCACGCTTGAAATGCTGCTTATTAGTATTTGTGAGATTAAGTCATGATTAAAACTATATACACAGTATAAACAACATTGTTTTTCATTGTAGTTCGTCGGGTTTCACCATTAACCTTGAAAACTCATCTTAGTCCATAATTATATATTATTGTATTCAGCTATTCAGTGTGTAAGTTGTTTAGTAATTTATATGAATTTAAAGACAATGGTTTTACTTACCGATTGAATTCCACTGTTAAATAGAAACTAATTAATATTTTTATTGAGCATCGCTTTTGTATACTTTGTGTTGAAAATAAACTTATTACTATTACTTCTTATCGAATGTTAGTTAGCTATTTTAGTTTTGCAGAAATTGGGATAATTTCATATAAATTTTAATTACACTATACACGCTAGTTAAAATACATTATATTTATCATTACTTTGCATCGGTAACGTGAAAGTTTTCGCTTAATAATAATAATAATTTCGTTACAGAAAGTAATTCGGAACATTGTGTAACACCTCACAATACAAATGGTGAATGTATCCTACTGGCTCGATGCCCGTCGATTGTTCGACTCTTAAAAAAGAAGCCACTCCTACCAGACGATGCAGAGTATTTACGGAGATCCGGTTGCGGTTTCGAAGGAATGGACCCAAAAATTTGCTGTCCTCTTGAAGCACCCACAACCACAGCCACTATAACTACCAATACACCACATGAAGGTCAGTTAGTTTAAAGTATGTTAAACAATATACTTTAGAACGGTTAGTTTCTATAAACTTGAGCATCTTTGAATAGAAATAGATATGGCTCAAGAAACATCACTAGCTCTCACTTTTCTGTGGGACTCAAAGAATTGCTTGATATAATAATAACCAATATTTGTTTGCGTCTGAATAGCTCAATTTAGGGGTAGAATTCTCTCCAAAAGTTTACACTATATTCAAATTTTTGTAAATCTACACAATTTGAAGCACAGTTTAATCACCTTCAGTAAAATTTGGCCTCAAAATAATATCCTACTTAGGGCGGGTTTATCAATGTGAGGGTAAAAGTGTGGGGTAAGTAACTAACAGATATTGCTAACTGGCAGATAAAATTTAGCAACTACAATGCTTTATCTTGCAGATAACTTCTATTTAACACTCAATAAACGTTTCATTGTAATTATTTACGTTTAGATTTTATCTGCAAGTTAATTTATTTATCCTCACATTGATAAACCCACCCATACTGGACAAAAATGCAGGTCCCTATTCTGTGTACTTGAAGACCTAATATCAGAATATCTATTAGCATAACTTTTCGTAAGACTACTGTAATAAGCTTAAACTTACAACAAGTGATCAACACTGTGTATTACATAAGATAAATAAAAAAATAAATAATCTACAGTGAACTATGTGTGGAGAAGCCGGCGTATTATTGGTTTTTCTTTTCAAAAACAAGTTGCGTCATTTTTGAGATTATACAATATATTTCAAATTATAATAAAAAATTCATATGTACTACGAATATGGAGTATGTTGTATTATCTATGTTTTAAAATTGTATTGTATTTCCAATTTTGTTTGCCGTATTCTCTCAAGTTATACATGCGATATTTACAATTACTTTATGCACATAATTAATTATATTTGTTATTTTATCGTTTCTTACTTGAATTGTTTTTAATTAAGTTTGTTGTATGTTGGTAAAAATATTTTCGTGATCCAATCATTGCTCCCTTATTCCGATGTATGGCTATAAAAATACGAAACAAATGTTTATGATTATGAGCTCTACATAATATAGATATATTTATATTATAAGTTATGTATTTGAATTATAACTATATAAAATACATAAAACTTTCAGATAACTTGTTTACGTTTTACTAGTAAATGTCACTTCACTTTAATTATCTCAAACTTTAAACATGATACTCTTTTGGGAATTTATTTCTTGATTATCCAGTTTTCAAGGTTCTTCAGAGAATTTTTAATTCTTTGTAATATTCTCAGACCAGCTGAGATGTGAAATTTGGGTGAGGAAACTAACATATAAAATTGCATAAATTCTCTCATAACTACAATCAATGGTAGCAAATAGTATGCAGGGTGGCACAGTACATCGCGTCAATTAAATAGTAGTGTAATTTGAATGCTGAATATTTAACTTAAAATAATTGCATCAGTGGTTTAGCTGTTGCTTCAATAAACATGTTCATATATGCAGTATATAATACACGTACATACGTATGTATATCTATACATAAGAGGATGTGTTTGGACAGTCCAAATAGCTCGTCGTTAGCCGCTAGATTTGGTACAAAGTTTGTTTTGCTCTAGAGCTGACGTTTAAAAAATAAATATGTATAGTGTGTACATTATTTCCAAACTCTTAAGCCGGACATATTTTTAAATTAAAATACAACAAGCGTATTACTGAATTTCATCAGTTTTGAATAAAATTGTTAGTTTAATTAGTTTTATGTTTGCGTTGATGGCTACAAACGAACACGTTTCTGTTGCTTAATTTTAGCACATTTTTAGAATTTAAAATTAGTATCTCAAATTTCGTAGTAGATCAAATACTAACTAGATTTTCTGCCATAGATACCTAATAATATCTAATAAATGACAGCGCTACTTAAGGGCATGTCGCAAATGGAAATAACAGATTTTCAGTGTTACCCTAAGCATATAAGTTAACGATGGGCGTAAGTAGTGACTTTATTAAATTAATTCAATTATTAAGAATACTGGATTAATTCGAGGGATATAGTAGTAGTAGTAGTCGTTAAAAATCACTTATTGAAAACACTATGTTGTCATGATTTTTAGCAAATACTATTTAAAAAATAGTAGTCGATGAATAAATAAAAATTACTCGTTTAAAATAGGAGAAGATAATTTACAGTAACTAGTATTTTAGAAATAGTCTAATAAAATCAATCGTTAAAAATGTGCAATTAATGTTTATTTCTATCTGTAATTTAACAGATTTTTTTTAATCTGTAGTAGGTGCAGCTGCAGTCGCTTCCAAGTTATGTTGTTTATACAGGCTGGCCATTCGAAAACGAAACGGCATTGAGTTTGGGCATTTAATGTCATATAAAAATAAAATGCTCAGGCAGGTCAACTTTGTTTTTGAGTGGGACATTTATCAGGCGTACAAGCAAACCCTAATCTGCAATCCCTTGGGCAGGTAGAACTGATCCCAAAAATCTTAAGTGAAAATGGGGGTGGAGCTGTATCTCGATTGAAAGGTCTTTCGATTCTCTTTACAATGATACCTAGTTTATGGCATTACATTTCATTATGATAGGTACTCAAAAGTTAACTTTTATTTCTGTTATTAGGAGAAGCGATTTACAGTATAGAAGAGATAACAAACTTACATGTATTAGTCAAGTACATGTTGAAAGTGCTGTCTACCAACTTCCATTCAGTGGTAGGGTTGTCTTCAAAACGGTTTCTCAGATTTTGAAGCATATCCCGTGTTATGAGATGACATTCATTTGTAATTCGCTCCCGTAAATCTTGTAAAGAAGTTGGTGGAATGGCGTAAATCTTAGTTTTTGCATGTCCCCACAAAAAAGTCTAATGGTGACAAATCTGGCGACCTTGGTGGCCACTCAATAGAACCTCGCCTACCAATCCTCCTTTCCGGAAATTCTTGCTTTAAATAGCCCCGTACAGGGCGTGTATAATGAGGCGGAGCGCCATCCTATTGAAACATAAAACGATTTTCCAAATAGCGTTCAGCTTTTTCCACTATTTCAGTTAAAGCAGGATTGATTGCAGTTTCTAATAGTTCTAAGTACATTTCGCCAGTTAATGTACCAGGTAGAAAAAAGGGACTAACTACGTGGTCACCGAAGATGCCAGCCCAAACGTTCAACTTTTCTGGATGCTGCGTGTGCGTCTCATGAAGAATTTTAGGATTTGTATCCGCCCAGTAATGGCAATTATGACGGTTTACAGTGCCATTGATGAAGAAAGAACATTCGTTAGAAAAGCAGATATTAAATAACAAATGTGGGTCTTAGCGTCTCGCAGAATTCTAGACGTCTATCAAAATCATCTTCGTTAAGCTCTTCGACTAATCGTATTTTGTAGGGATGAAATTTGCACTTTTTCAAAATTCTTTGCATGCTAGTTCTATTAACCCCTGAGACAGCAGCCAGTTTTCTCGTACTCGGTGTTGCATCTTGAATGACATGACCTAGAACAGCTACTTTCACTGCTTCATACTGGATTTGCAATATCTCGATTTTTGCTAACTACCGATCCAATTTTTCTAAATTTATGCACCAATTCGTACATACTTTCGATTGACATGTTTGTCAGGATGCCGCTGATTAAAAATGTTCTGAATGCAGATTCATGATTTGCAAAGGATATTGAGATCAGCTCCACTCTTTCGGCTATAGAGTAAACCATTTCTATGCACGAACGAAATACACAATACGGAAAAAATAACACTATAAACCTCGTAATAATTAAGAATTGCCACCACCGCTATTTATCGTATGACTTAATACTAAATAACTAACACGACACATGTGTAGTTTTTCATTTGTTTCTTTATTTACAACACCTAGATCAACGAAATATTCCAGTTGTTTACAAAATGCAAAAGGGACAAATACTTTACAAATTCAATTTCTTGTATCTGAAAATAAACAGTTTTTATCTGAATAAAAAATCTGGACCGTATCATGTTGAGTTGGAAGCCTACACTTTGAGTTTTTATCTTAATTTAGCACTTTCAACATCTCTACTTGACTAATACATCTAAGTTTGTTATCTCTTTGATACTGTAAATCGCTTCTCCTAATAACAAAAATGAAAGTTAATTTTTGAGCATCATAATGAAATGTAAAGCCATAAACTAGGTATCATTGTAAAGAGAATCGAAAGACCTTTCAATCGAGGTACAACTCAACCCTCCTTTCCATTAAAGATTTTTCAGTTCCACCCTGCGCAAGGGATTGCAGATGAAGGTTTGCTTGTACGCCTAATAAATGTCCCCCTCAAAAAAAGTTGTGGTGTCACAGCATTTTATTTTTATATATTATTATATAATAGTATATAGTATTATATAATAATTGTTTTGCGAGATATTTTTATTATTATATAAGGAATATCTTCCCATAATTCCGGTTATACTTTGGATTTAATCAAAAATATATATAGTATGTATTTCAGAAAATAAACAATTTATTACATGTCCTTGTGCAACTGACCCGATTGCAGTGGTTCTTGGTTGGAAAGATATGTTAATATTATTGGTATCATAATAGGAATTACAGTTGCACATTTTCGTTAAAATTAGCGCAGTGTTCAGTTATGTGCATGTATTATTTTATTTTTGTTAAACTTTTGCGCCATGCGACCGGCAACCTCTTATACACCAGTTTTTTGTTCCCCCTGTTTTTAGCAGCTGCGCAAGAGCAGAGCAGAAAGTGAGTAGAGAAAAGGTCGTGATACCATGTTGTATGACCAAAAAACGTTGTATGTAATATATAAAACCAAAATGTAATACTGTGTAAAATACTTTTAAGTTCTCGCAAGTGAATAAACACGTTAGTTTTATTTTGAAAAAGTGCAAGCATTTTACATTTACAAACCACACAATTAAACACGCAGTATATAAGTAAAATGAAAATAAAACAGTAATTCGCATAAACAGAGTTCACTTACACTTGTAGGAAAATCTACAATATTCATAAGTAACTAACAGTTGTATTAAGTAGAATTACAAACTATGTAATATTTTATGCGAAACAATTTATATATCAATGTGGTTGGAAGACAAGGTTAAAAATGTGATATTGTGTCTATGTTTAATATTGTGTTTATTACTAATAGGTAAAAATATTCATATATCATTACCTCTCTGTAATCTATCAGCATAATTGGAAAATTCGAATTGAACACAAATACTCAATTAATTTAACAAAATTAAGACTGAATCTAAGGAACGTACGTAAATTGAAAATTTGATAGTGTCTTCAAAGAACACTAAGACATACCGATTGATTTGTTTGAAAAATAATAGCTCATAAAAAGAATTTTAAATCACTGTACTAAAAGCATTTGTTGTAGTTGATAAACATTATACAGAATTTTATCAAAGGTTTTTGTAACAAGTTTCGACTTGCTTCGTATTTTTTAATTTTTATCTGTTTATGAACTGAAATTATTTTTATAGAAACTCAACAATACGGTGATCTATTACCATCACTAACTCAATGCGGTACTAACACTGAAAACAAGATTGTGGGAGGTGAATTAGCTGACCTAGGAGAATTTCCATGGATGGCTTTACTGGAATATCAAACACGTAAGTAATTTTATGATATAAAGGATGGGCCACTTAAAATGATGCACTAGAGTTACAGCCAATCTAAATAAAAATTTTAAAATCCAACCAGGTGGACCTATAGAGGTCGATGAGGAGCACATTTTAATATCAATGTAAATTTTACAACATTCATGATGACGTCATGCCGAAATCAATTTGCATTTTATTAAATAGCACATTTATGTTTTCTGTCATTGTATTGTAAGAAGATGGTATTTCGAAAACATCACAGTCACTTATTAAATATTTTATCCAACTATGTTTGTAACTACAAAGAATGTAATTTGATTATTTAAATTTCGCGGTATCGAAGTTTCAAGCTTAGTTTACCGATATTTTACGTAACGCATGTTAATGTGTATGACATTTGTTAGATTTTACTTAAATCACTATTCTGTCATTTGCTTATCTTAAAGTGTAACTCGCTAAATTTAAAATATGAAGTGTAAACTATGAAATCTACAAAAGCTACAAAACAAATAATTAATTTTGAACGTTTATCAGTTGCCAAGTGACATTTAATGACATATACAGTGTGTCTGAGAGAAACCTGAAAATCGCGCATGCAATAACTTCAAAGTCTCGCCTACTATAGTAGTAAGTCACGCTTCACATCTCTTATTGTCGACGGTGATCGACAAACATGTAAATCTCATGCTATCGCCAATGAAGGCATATCATCAATAAAACGATTCAAATATAAAAAAGATGTATGGTAGAAACATAAGCAATCCCAAGTTGGACTAAATATCTGCAGAATTAAGAACAAAAGACAAAATAAATCTTAAATGTATACTGAAATAAAATTCTAATTACAAGTATTAAAGTAAAAGTAGTTACAACGAGTGTAAACATCCATATTTTTCGAAATGGTTTATCAAATAAAGCATAGAACTACATGGTACTTCGCGTTCAAATGCTGTCATAAACAAGTATTACGGATTTCTTTTCCTCCAAAGTTAAATCATGATAAACGATTAATTTAATCTAACGATTTAAAACCTTAAATTAGCTTAGAACGTTCAGAACTAGACCCCAACCTGTCGCTCTTGAAACGTCGAATGATGAGACGAATAGGTGGTAACTGACGGGCAGTGCCGAGACTCCCCGACATTATGCCATTATGGGTCCAATAGAATTAAGTCTGCGCGTGCAGAATACGTTTGCTTATCCAAAGAAAATACGGACATACGGAATTCAAATTTTGCGTTTTACGCAAATATGCATCAGGTAAATAGGAATATGTGCGCGCTTCAAAATTTGAAATATTGGCGGCAATTTCAAGAAGTTGTTGATTTCATTTCTGATTTAAATCGTTAAAAAATTAGCGGTTTAAGAAATGTACAATAAAAATACCACATTCCATTTAAATAAATGCAAATTGATTTCGGTATGAGGTTATGATGAATGGTATAAAATCTACATTTTTATTAAAATGTGCCTTCCTTAGAACGCCATAACTTTACCTGGTCCTATTTTAAATTTCTTATTTAGTTTGGCCATAATTTCAATGCATCATTTTAAGTGGCCCACCCTGTTATATTCCGGAAAAAATATCTATTACACTGGAACCTGATCTATATCCGCGCTCACTTATGTCCACCCTCACTTATCTCCGCACTATAGCTCCCATTTACATCCGCTCGGCATCCACCACCCGATAGTGCACGTATTCACATGAGCACTCAGCGCGTAGCACGGCCTTTCCTCTCCGCTAACGGGATGAGAGTGGGGATCTCTTGAGAGGATATGAGTGAATGTTTACGTTTCGCAACCGCTGATGTAGACGAGGTTCCAGTGTATGTGTAAATACAGCCAGTGTTTCTAAAATAGTATTCTACATATTTGATAGATATCATAGACATTGCACATACATAAAGAGGTATAGCCAGCTAAGAATGGCACTCGGCTATATCTCAGGAACGGTTTGTAGTACAGCTTCGGGAAAAAATATCACTGACTAAAGTGGCCCCGACAAACACCTAGAAATTATTTAGGGAAGTTTAGGAAATTTAAATTCTTATTTTATACAAAATTTACCAACTTAAGGTTTATCACAAACATCAAAATCTTCAAAAAATTCCGCGTATTTTACACTGCATTTTGTTTTTGTATTTTGCCAAATAAGAGGAAGGGAGGAGGGGAAACTTTGTTTTGAAGGCATGCTTATAACTCCGGTTCTATTGAACCGAATTTTGCAAACTTGGTCTCGGTGGAAACAGCATTACTCCTCCAATCTAACGCTTATAAATTCAAACCAATCTAATAAGTAACGTGCATGCTAGAGGGCGCTGTTTAATTTTTTCAGAAATTTTGAAATGTATAGGTTAAATTACCAACAAATCAGCGAAAGCCGGGTATCGCTATCTTTTACCTATTCGAAGATATCTTGAGAAACGTGTGAGTGGTCAGAATTTCGTCCATAAATTTAAATTATTCTGCTTTCCCTGAATGAAGTTTAGAAAATTTGGTCATGTAAGGATTTTCCTTGGCGTGTATTTAGCGATTCAAACTAGTGTGTTTGAGAAATTATAAGACGTTTTTAAAGCCTAGCATGGATCATAATATCTTTGTATCTTTGCTATTTTTTTAGGAAATGGAAAAGGCTTTTATTGTGGCGGTGTTCTAATTAACTCACGATATGTTCTGACTGCTGCTCATTGCATCAAAGGAAAGGATATACCACCAAGTTGGCGATTGTAAGTGTTTCTAGCCAATAAATAACAGCATAAGCAGCAAATTAGTTTTTGAATTTTTATGTTGTTAAAGATTTTTTTTTCGCTTGATCGATTTGCAATTAGCTGAAGAATCTTAAATCTAAGATGTTATTTGATTGCGAATAACATAGGCATTATGCTTTACAAAACACTAATTCTTAAGGAAATGTCCTATTGTAATAATTAGATACTGTTACGGATAATATATTATGTAAGCGTTCTGAGTTCATATCGGTAAACGGTAAATCGGTAGGTATGTACATATTAGTTTTCTTTGTGTTTAGATCTCTTCCCAGACAGCACAAGGCATCTTATGGATATCTTATTTAGGCCTGTATTATGTCTGACCGCCTAAAGATATAAAAAAGACATCTTATGGGTGTAGTTTTAAAGACGTCTCTCGGATGTTCATTTATGGCATGCATAAGACGTTTCTCAAAAGTCTAAAAACCACAAACACCACCCATAACAAATTCGATAAAATGTGAAATAGTGTATTTGAGATTGTGCTCATGTTTGAAAAGAATATGATGCGACCATTGATAAATTTCAATTTAATTTTTCATTAATGCACTTTAATAAGTGATTTAATGTTCCCCGTATATTCAACCAATCAGCGTTTACTTTAATATATCACATACATCAGCGACAACTCACCTCCTCTTCGAAACTATGCGATAATTTTAATGGCGATCGACTCGGTTTGACTAGTTGATTTGACCGCGTTTGAGTTTAATTCTGGTTTCATTTAGTCATTTTCACAGTTTTAGTTAGTTTACAAGGAATTGAAATACCAAGTCATTCATAAGACGACTGTGGTATGTATATGTATCAATACTGTTAACTCAAACAGGCGCTATCTACTGTATTATTTTGAATACATTGAAAGCCTAGACAATTATGTCTGACATATGTCCAAAACCGATATCCATAAGACGTTGTAAGACGCTGTCTTATAAACGTTGACATTTGTAACATCGGATGTCTATACGACATCTTATAGACGTCTTTCAGGCGTAAACAGACATCCATAAGATGTCCCGAATATCGGACTCAGACATCTTATGGACGTCTATAAGATGTCTTTGTGCTGTATGGGTTAATTTTAAATCAGTTATTTAAAATTTATGAAATAAGCTATTGTCTTGATGATACAAAGTTAGTGTTAACATTATTTATTTGATAAATTATAGTTTACAATAAAATGTTTTACAGAATCAGCGTTAGGTTGGGAGAATATAACACTACAACTGATTCAGATTGCATTCAACAATATGGTGGAACTATATGTACAGATCCACCGGTAGATGTACCCATTGAATCACAAATAGCACATGAAAAGTACGACCCTTATGATACAAACCAGTATAACGATATTGGGTTACTTAGATTGGTACAGCCCGTGAAAACAACAAGTATACATTGTAATAAGCAATATATTTCCGGTTTTAAACGGTTTTCTATATTTTAGTGTATGTACAACCAATATGTATACCAAGAGGTGATTTGCTGCAACAATCCTTCGTCGGAAACAACATGATTGTCGCTGGATGGGGTAAGACAGAATCAAAATCCGCTAGCGATGGACTATTAAAATTACGCGTAAGTATGCCACAATTACATTTGAGATGTTCTTATAAAGTAGGCTTTTGTTAATCTGTAGCAACGCGCCTGTAGGCGAATCGCAGATGAACTACGTTTCTTCTCTAGTAAGTGGATGGTAATAATTGTATATACTGAAAAGATGATAGAAATGTTTAGGTTATGTAAGTCGTGCCTCGTAGTTTCACGTGGAGTCTAGACACTTTAGATGGATTCTCGCTCGTACGTAGAATTTTGATACTGCAGAAAGTCGTTAACACAAAATGTTCAGTTAATGACGACTGAACGCATCCGGTTTTAGTTCGCACGTAAATATACTCAACGCAAGTCCCTGTACAAATCAATGTATATACACACATAAATGCGTACACAAAAATTCGTTCTAGTTCAACTTTGGACGCAAAAGTATGCGAAACTACGACGCGCGACTTACGTAACCTAAAAATTTCTGTAATCTTTTCATTATATACGATCAGTACCATCCATTTACTAAAGAAGAAACGTATTTCACCCTAATCAGAAACAGATAAAAGACGCAGAATATCAAAACAATTGGTAGTTCATCTGCTATTCGCCTATAGTCGTTACGCATTGCTACGGATATCCAAGCACCTACTTTATAAGAGCGTCAATATAGTTGTATAGGAGTGACATTCTACGTCATGTACTTCTATACAGTTTTGCGGTATCAACATTCTACGTACGAGCGAGAATCCGCCTTTAAATACACTGACTTGTACAGAGATTTGCGTTCCCAATATTTATGTACAAACTAGAACCGACGCATTCACTTGTTATTAACTGAACTGTTTGTCTTCTGCAGCATCAAAATTCTATGTACGAGCGAGAATTCGCCTTTATATGAATATAAAGAATATTTCTCGTCATCCACACGTCAGCAGATGTTATAGAGAGTGTACGTAAATGTTTGTACGTGACGTCATGTCACTTTTAGGAATCTGAAGCACGTCTAAATGGGGTTTATAGACGATACGATCGGTTGTATGTACAATCCGTTGTACAACCGTAGTTGATTCGACGGTTAAATCGGCCTACAGACGAAACGATTGGTTGTACAATCTGTTGTAACGTCGTAGTTGGTCCGACGATCTAACTGTGGAGGAAATACAGCGACTGATTTGTCTTTACGTTTTTATTTCCAACTTGTAGTACGACAAGATCGTTTCGTCTGTAGGCCGAAAACTACAACTTGACAAAAATCATTCATTGACGTAACTGACAACATGTCACAATCACAAATTTGTCATTTTGGCATAAACAATATTATTTCATCGGCATCCTTGCTAACAAATGATTACTATTTTGTACATGAATGTGGTTCAAGTTAAGCAACGATTTTACTATACTACTACACTTTTTTCAGATACAAGTCAGGGAAAATAGCGAGTGCCTTAATACTTACAGATCAGTAAGAGTAAATATTAATGACGTTCAACTATGCGCAGGAGGAGTTAGAGGTCAGGATTCTTGCCGAGGAGATAGTGGTGGACCACTTATGAAGACTATACTAGTAAATGATTCCCTTAACTACTATGTACTAGGTGTGGTGTCATTCGGACCTTCGCCCTGTGGAATGGAAGGGTGGCCAGGCGTATACACCAGAGTAACAAAATATGTTCCATGGATTATCACTAAGTTAAAGCCATGAGTGTTTTTTTAATATAAGCGTCTTTAAATTTATCGAAGAAAAATACGTATTATAAAATAAATTTTTTATTATTATTACATACGTATTTTCTTTTCCCGAGTTGCAGACTAAATAGGACTGCATAAAAGTTCTGAAAGATCTTTCAGTTATCATTCCCACCTTTTAATTTATATTTTTAAGTCACTGGTTTTCTTTTGAGTGACTTAGTTAAGTGCAGATATATACAGTGCGGTTTTTTATAACACTAAACATACCGCTATGTTTGATTTTATTTGTCCCATGTCAACGCATGGGCAGTTGCGTTTTTACATGTTGAATACTTGGCTAACAGAGGGCGTATACATACAGTGCTATTATTTTACTATGTAACATATCCATATATTGCATTTTAAAATAATCGAGTCAAAGCATTATACGTTATGCAACCCATTATACATACTACCCTAACGTCAAGAATAATTAATGTTTAGTGTCAATTGAAATACATCAAATATTATTATTATTATTTTCCCTATTGTGCCATTATCTAAGTTACAACACTCACAAATGTATTCCAAGGAAGAAAAAATGTAAATGTGCTTATGGGATCAAAACCATCAAAGTCTACAAATGATGAGCGACTTATTTTCTGCAGAATTTCACCATAGACCAATACCTAAACGTTCGACGATTTTAAGAGTGTATAATAGATTTAAAAGAGAAGTATGTGTCTCTGACCATAAAAAAAAAGAATAGAACGAAAACAGTGATAACGAGAGAAATGAAATTAAACATTTTGGTTTTCGTAGAAGAGAATCCTTTTAAATCGTTAAATTTTATCCCGTCAGAGTTTAATATATCATCCTCAAGTGTGCGCAATGTAGTTAAAATTGAAAAATTTCGGTGTTACAAATTGTAAAACCATCAATAGCTATTTGTAAACCCCTTTGACAAAACCTCTCGAACTGAGTTTTGCGAAGATATGTTTGATTTACTAAACCAAAATGAAGATTTGTTATTAACAACACAGGAATTGAAAACCAGGATTACAGAAGAATGCAATAGTCTCAGAGCATCACCAAATAAAATAACCAATTCTATACGAAATTTTTATTATCGTCTAGGTTATTGTTTAGAACCAGAAGGGGGTCATTTTGAAAAATACTTATAATAAAAACAGTTAAACATTTAATTCCTTATGTATATTAATAAATGACCTATTCTTTGTCTGCTTTTAGAGTTTAAACACATGTGCATTTTTCCCTTAGAACACAATACAGAAGAGTATTAAAAAAGTACTGCAAATTAGTTTGAAACGCGAAAGAATATTTGACGTATTTCAAGTATGAATAATAGGTTGCCTATCGTATAATGCTTTGACTCGATTATTTTAAAATGCAACATAGGGATATGTTGCATAGTAAAATAATAGCACTGTATGTACAGTCTCTTTCTAAAGTAATGTCTCCCCCAGCTGTCGGGTTCATATCAATAATACCTTCCACTTAGCGTATTGTATTCATCGGATATCTTCGGCTAAGAAAGAGGCCACATGGGATACGATACAGTTCGAACATGTATATAACCTGTGTAATTATAATTTTAAATCTCGATATGCGTATTTACCTGCCAGCGGTAAAATATAGGACTTTATTAAACCCTACTTTTATACCTGTGTTTTCCTAAATATGTAATATATAGCGCATACTTTTAGTTATTGTTAACTTTTCAGACTTTTATTAGAGACAATATTTAATGTATATTATAACAACATACTTATTTGAATATTAAAATAATATTCATTTTATTGAGGTATACACCTTTATTGATAAATTTTACAAGAAATCCGTCCCAACAAAGATCTTTTTTTTATAGAAAAACAAATAACTGATATATTGCAAATCCATTATTATCCCTTTAATAGTGCTGTTTCGAAGAGTCGGGTACATCGTTAATCTATTTGTAATTACAAAATGCAATACTTTGTAATCATGGGTTTAAATAGAGTAGATAGATGATAACGCAGATAGACAATAAACCTGCTTACATTAATGCCTAGTTGTGTAGTTGTCATTATAAAATATAATTTTATAACATAATAGTGGTTAATCTTTAAAATCATTGAATATACATATACCTAAATATTAGATTGACATATTGGTTAATTTAAATTTTCAAACATTTTCTGTGTTTAATTATAAGTGGATTAAATAAATCGGATCAAATCGGTTTCTTCTCTGTTTAAGGTGGTGGAACCTATTGTGAGATTTTAATAAACAATTGAATTAGTGTTGATTATAGTAGGGAAACATAATAAAATAGACAAAATAACACTTTCTTTAATAGATACATATGTTAATTATTAGAAAAATCTTATACACACGGCAAATATATGAGCGCTCGCCAATCAACAAGAGGCTGTTCATAATGTTTGGGAAAATCTTCGTGGGCAAAATTATTGCAAAAATATCGTGAACTCTGTATATTGCTATATTTGTATTATTAATTTTTTGGGAAAATTCTTAGATAATCTAAATTTTTTACACTGAGAGAAACGTATTGTACAGAAGCTACAACAATCTGTATGTTATTACTTATTGCAGGTAAAATAAAAATTACAAGAAATACTAAGATTATAATATGTTTTGTAACAAATACAATAATTTTTTTTATTGGTAAACCATTTTGCTTGTTTAAAACATGCAAACGCGTGAGTAACTGGATCATTAAAACACGCGCGTATTTTAAAGTTACTAGGGGCAACGTCAACAATTCAAAAATAGGTAAGTATAAATGTCAACTAATTGATCTGACAAATCAACCTTTTACAAATAAAAAGTTATTAATAAATGTGTCGAAAACTGCAATGAGATATTTTATAATAATTTTATCGAAAAAACTCTTACTTTAGAGGAATGTGAAATGTGCAATTGATATTATATGAAAGATTAAATCCTCCGTTTTTTAAATCAGATACACCAATCTGCACTTGCTATATTTCAAGCACTCCGGCTTCACTGTCGTGCTTCAAAAATCGCGCGTGTTTTAACGGCCCTATTGTCCACTCATACTTTAATATCCTATTCTTATTGTTGTAAAATACATTCTCGTATTGGGTATGATAAAATTATTTTACCGGTGCAGATATATTTCTCTGTAATGCGAGAACGACTAACCAAAATGACTGACGTCAAAATAAGTAGTAAGGATGTAAAACAAATAAGCTAAGCACCCTTGCTTCCGTAAATTGACGTATCTGAGCATTTTGGATACGGAGGCTAATTAAATCGTTAGAATTTATTCACCTTCCATTTTAGATATCGGAACACCTAATATAGATTAAAAATAATCTTTTGTAAAATCAGAATATCTAAGAAAATATATACCGTTGCATTAAAAAAGCCACTTTCTGAATTTTGAAGTTTTTTGTAAGCAACTGTTTTTAAGCACCCTGTATAATATTGCAGAGAAGAACTTCAAACTCTGTATAACTACACGATATTAGCTGTGTATATGCAAAATTTCATTTGTCTCTTCTGCTCCTACGTGACGTAATATCACTATAAAGTAAGATCGGCATCTGTCACTTTTTTATTTAATTGCGAATAACTCAAAAAGAATGGTATCATATTTAGGCATAACATAGAATACATAAAATATATCTTAGAAGCTGAATTTGTAATTAAATTTATAGCATGCTATTTAAAATATCGAAGTTGATGCCCACTTCCGGTTAACAGGAATTCAAATTCAATATTTTTATACAAACATATTTTCACGTAATACCAATAACCATATCGAACCACAAAATTTGGTTTCAAAATCCCGTTTCGTTTGTATAATACTTTTAATAGGCCGTTTTCACCAATAACGCCGTATATCAGTTATTTGTTTTTACTTTAAAAGACATCCTTGTTGGGACGGATTTCTTGTGAAATTTGTACATCAATAAACGTGTATGCCTCAATAAAATGAGTATTATTTTAATATTCAAATAAGTATGTTGTTATAATATGCCTTAAAAATTGTCTCTAATAAAAATCTGGACGACTAACAATAACTGAAAGTACACGTTATATATTATATATTTAGGAAAACTGACCATCACAGGTATAAAAGTAGGGTTTAATGAAGTGGTATATTCTACCGCTAGCAGGTAAATACACATATCGAGATTTAAAATTATAATTACACAGGTTATATACACGTTTGATTTGTATTGTATCTCCTGCGGCTTCTTTCTTGCCGAAGTTGTCCGATGAATATAATACGCTAAGCGGAAAGTATTATTGATATGGATCCATCAGCAGGGGGAGACATTACTTTAGAAAGAGACTGTACATAGTAAGAGTAATCTTATTGATACTACGTCTGTCGGGATATTTTGCAGCAAACTGATCTCGTATATTTCTAATACTGTTTCCGGCTTGATACCGATTTATAATTTCAATATTTTCATCTTTAGAATACATTTTATGGATTATTTTATCTTGTCACGACTTTGACAGTTATTGATAGGATGTTTATGTAGAAATATAGGAGTAATGTTGGTTGCATAACTGCCCATGCGTTGACATGGGACAAATAAAATGGAACACAGAGCTACGTTCGGTATTATAAAAACCTCACTGTATACAGGATAATAACTAACGAAAGCCTATTGATAGGAGAAGGTAATAGAGGATAAAATTAAATGTATCCATTTTAGTATTGTCAACTGTTTGTATGACAGGAATGTCAGTGGTTATGTCAAATACTTTGACAAATTATAAATAGTTATTTACGAACCAAGTGCCAACGAAGTTTGTACAATATTTTTTGTACGAGAACTATAATAATAATACATATTGTTAATGTATGTTATCGTTTATGACCATATTATTAAGGTTCGGGTTATTCTATGGGTTCGGGATTTATGATTTTAAAATGTCACTAAATTAATCAAGTTCCAGTAAGTACCAACTTTACTTTTACGCACTCGTGCTTAAAGTGACTTTTTACGCACGCAAAATCGAATCGTGAAATGACAGGTTTTGATAAGCGAGTACAAAAACCACTTTATAATTTGCACTTTTTCATTGTGTATTCCATTAGGATAAAGTTTGATGGTTCGGCAAAATATTTGACATCACCACTGAAATTCCTGTCATAAAAAGTTGACAATAGTAAAATGGATACCATGGATACATTTAATTTTAACTCCCACCACCCTCTCCAATCAATAGGCTTTCGTAGTTCAAGTTGTTAGCCTGCATACATACAGAAGAACGTTCGTTTGGTTGAGGGTTCTAATGCAGTATCACGAGCGATTCGATAGTTATTGCAGTCAGCCGCTTACATATTATGAGTTATCCATCTCAGTCACTAATATTTTCGTTACGTTTTGAGGTTCTCACAGTTCTTGTAGGAAATACACATCTTGTAAATTTATAAAAACAGCAAAAGAGTAGTTTGTTTAGGTTACATACAAATTGTTTTAAATCATTATTTATTAGTTAGAGGGGAAGTAACGGTTATTTATTAGAAGAGAAAGAATACTATTCTAATGAATACGCTTTTATTTGCTTAAAATACTATCTTATTAAGTCAGACATAAATATTCGAACGTACCAAAAGTTCATCAGATAAGTGTTACGTAAGACGTATTACATTTATTTGTAAGATAAAAAATCTTAATCCCTATCAATCGCAGCAGCTTCTAAACTCTTTACTGCCATTTTTAAGGCTCCTTCCATAGTTTTAGTGCCGCCAATAAAACCAGTTGGGTGACAGAATATTGCTCCCTCCACGCCAGATATTTCTTGTAGTTGTTCGTCTCGCTCTCCTCTCCAATTTTTATGTAGAAAGACTCTACAACGAGTGAAAGACAATTTATTTTGAAATTATAACTCATATCATAACGCGTAATGTAATATAAAATTTCATTTAATTGATATCGTAAGGAGGAATAATGTAAATATACGATAGTTAGTACAAGAAAGGACAATATAATACCAATTACGCAACTTACAACAGAATTCTGTATTGTAATTGATATATTGCAAAATTTCTTACAGAAATAATTTGGACAATTGATGTTATATTACCTATATTAGTATGTATGTATATTGTAGTGAGGGAGGATATGGTTAGATGAGTATATTTTAGTATTTTGTTAAAATTTCAGTAATAAAAAAAACAGATAATCCTTTATACATTATTGTATATTAGTTTATTTAAATTATATTTCTTATGTTATTTCTATTTTTTGTGACCCGGCTTAATATTTATATACAATGTGTTTTAGAGAATTCTGCATTTTTCTTTCGAATTTTGTTCAGCTATCACCATTAACTAATTTTATGTAGAACTTAATTATATTTACGTATTAGAAATTTATGTATGGAAAATTTAGATGACGCTCATTTCGCGACTGGCACTCTTCCAGGCGGTACCTTAGATGTATTATACATAAATAGCTGAAAAAATATATAAAACAACATCGTTCACGTATATACAAAAAACGGGTAGACATCTCTTAGTACCAACTTCAGAAGCGATTTTATGAAACGCACTTACTATATTTTATTTTACAAAACAGAAAAATAAAATATGGGGAAATTTTGCAGACATCATCAGCATAATTTCCGTTACCATGTATTTTAATGTGAAAACCTAATTTAATTCGACCATTTATTATCCTATCTTCGGTAAGAATATGAAGAAATGGACAACAATACCGAAAACACGGTAAGTAGCAACGTCAGGAATAGATCAAAATATTTTAAGAAATATGAAAAATGCTAGGCATAGGTTTTCTACATTAACTTGAACGCAAGTCTAGAACGATTGGCTATCATGTATTTGCCACTCTAAGCTCTCCAAGGGACTCTAGCGAATAGTAATAGATCGAAATAGTAATGCGTTACAGAAATATAAACGATCGAATTTTACCAGCCGCATATTTCCTTATTTTATATATATGTATATCGGAATTGGAATTATCAGAAAATGAAAAAGACCACAAACGGTTTTTATGTATATTGTAAGAAGTTTGACAAATGTACAGCTTGTATATTAAGTAATGTCTTCCCCTTTGAAGCGCTTATCAAATTTTCTTGCGTTCATACCCCGAATTAATAAATTGTTAAACTAAAATCATAAATAAATACAACCTAATTGTATTAGTACTATACCAAATATACTTCAAACGTAATTGCAACTCGTGTATGCATAACTGCACAATTGATTACAAATATTTATTTAAAGAACAGCATAATTGTTATTTAAATGTTGTTAAGTACTATTTACTTGTTATCTTACCTACATATAAAGCTATCCGGTTGAATAGGAATACCTTGAATTCTCCAAGAGTCACTTGGATCATGGAAAATAATAAACTTAATCTCACCATTTACCCCTAATTCCTCTTCCAGTGAGAGAAGATGATCTATCCAAGGGCATCTTTCTCCTAATTTAACTATTTCTCCAGAAGGATGAAAAGTTTTACGGTCCAATATTGCACCTTTTACAATTTCCCTAGCAGGCCACCAAACAGTTGCAGCCTAAACCAAATTAAAAAATTTTAAGCTAAAGTAGATTAGTACTCTTTTAAGGCAGTATAGTTAGAATTGAAGGAATTCAAGATAATGAAATGTGTCGATAATATGACAACGAAAGAACAATGCCATCATACACCATATTTTATTTGTTATTTAAATTGTTACGTGATCGCGCAATCTTCTTTCTTTATCCAGTCTGTAATTTTTAACATGCATCGACAACAGTAATAATAACAACGAATGTTAAAAAAAACTTGCAATAACACGTTCTTATGGTTTTTAAAAGTAGGTATACATATTTTACTATTATTTGCATGTTGTTTAGCATCGTTTGGAATTTTGTGGTAGTACATAGGGGCTGAATCTAGATTGGCTGCTATATTTGTTTCAATTAATTTTTTTTTTAATGTGTGGTGGGTGCAGTGACTCCGTAAGCTGTATTACTTGTCTGGCTATCACTGCAACTCTTGCGGTGTAGTTTGGTGTGTGTAAGTGGTATTCAAATGGCTTTGTGACAGCATCATATCGCCTTTTATAATGGCAAGTCGACCCGGGATTAAACCCCCTGAAAAAATGTCACCGTCCCTCCAGAGAATTGAACCCTGGCACCTATCGTCCTCTCACAACGATAGTCAGCCGCCTAACCACTGCGGCCATCGACCCGTTTGAAATCATTAATGGCGCATAAACACACAACTATTCTTTTCGTCAGAAATATTTTATACCTGCAATGTTATTGATTATGCTATATTTATTCTCAGGGAGTATAATATAGTACATCTAAACATATGTTAATGTTTGCCATATTCTGGTTTTCTACACAATTAAAAGAGATTTTTTTAACTCTAATGAACGAATGATTATCCTATCTTCGGTAAGAATATGAAGAAATGGACAACAATACCGAAAACACGGTAAGTAGCAACGTCAGGAATAGATCAAAATATTTTAAGAAATATGAAAAATGCTAGGCATAGGTTTTCTACATTAACTTGAACGCAAGTCTAGAACGATTGGCTATCATGTATTTGCCACTCTAAGCCCTCCAAGGGACTCTAGCGAATAGTAATAGATCGAAATAGTAATGCGTGATATAAAGCACAAGTATGTACATACATATTTACAGAAATATAAACGATCGAATTTTACCAGCCGCATATTTCCTTATTTTATATATATGTATATCGGAATTGGAATTATCAGAAAATGAAAAAGACCACAAACGGTTTTTATGAATATTGTAAGAAGTTTGACAAATGTACAGCTTGTATATTAAGTAATGTCTTCCCCTTTGAAGCGCTTATCAAATTTTCTTGCGTTCATACCCCGAATTAAGATTTTCAGAATATAACAGAAAGCTTTATTGCTGTAACTGCTCACTTCAACAATGATAACTTTACAGTACAATCAATGCTATTGAATTATGCCACTCTGAATAAGTGACACAATAGTGAGATTCGGAGAAATTCAGTAAATTTCATGGACTTGCTCAAACTTGAGACAATCAAAAGAAAATGGATTTTTTTAATTTCAGATAATGCTGCAAATAAAAGAAAGCGCTAATACGTTTACGTTGGCAGCATAGGTATGAAATGGTTTGCTCATACCTTAGTCGTTCAATATTCACGAAAGAACCTAATTATAAAAGTGAAGCAAAATGCAAACCAATCTCAAAGTAGTTGGAAGTTGGCAAGTGGAAATGATTTGCACTAACAGTAAGCATAATTAATTATTAAAACTGAACCTCAAATTTAATACGTGCGCCGTTAAGGTCGCTCCCGATCTACTGCCGCTGAAACCTGACCAATTCCTGGGGTCTTTAGTGAAAACCATTAGAGTGGGGTCGTGATATACGGACTCTACTACTGATGTATACAGGGTGGAGCACCACATTCGCCTCGGTTGATATACAAAAAACGGTAACACATATTTAAAATCTTCTTGTTGTATGCAGCAACGTCCAATGCACCACTGCCTACTTTTCAAGAATAAATTAGGCAAAATTAATATCTGAAATTATTGTCATAATGTCAAAGCTATCTTGATTTAACCAAATTTTTAGTACATAGTCGCCAATTAAAACACTAAATTCACTTTTACAAAGAAACTATGAGTGATAGGTATAGGGAACCTTAATAACATTTCAAAGAGAAATAAAATTAAAATCGATTGACAATATCAGATACAGGGTATTCCATTTAAAATAAGCAGCTTATTGAGTATTAATGACAGCCTCAGTTAGAGGTAAGATTTTAACCACCCTGTATAATTTTTAGCAAGCATCTTTATTTTAGAATTAGGTATAATGATTGTGCTAATGAAATAATACAACTTGAAACACGTAACTTAAATACGTACGCCAGGTACTCAATCTAAATATTGATCTACATTTTAAAAAATTGTTAAATATCTCAGAAACTGTTGAACCTAGGTATAGGGAATATAACAGTAACTTTTACCTTTATTTAGTCTTCGTCATCGAAATATGCAATAATATACATAGTGCTCCATTTAAATTTTGATAACTTTGATGTTTAACTTTCTTTTGGGCACCCTGTATATTTAAAAATAATTTTAGAACGTGCTCGCAATGGACCTACACATGCTCCAACAAAAAGATTTTAAATATGTATGTGTTACCGTTTTTTGTATATCAACCGAAGCGAATGCGGTGGCCTACGCTGTATATAACATAAAACGAAAGTGGGAGGAATGTATAATGATTAATACACACAACAGCTTATAGCACGAACAAGTTAGTATATTAAGGGTAGGTATCAACGTGACGATAAATAAACTTGCAGATAAAATTTTGTTCGTAAGATAGTTACAATGAAACGTTTATTGAGTGTTAAATAGAAGTTATCTGCAAGATAAAGCATTGTAGTTCCTACATTTTATCTGCCAGTTAGCATTATTTGTCAGTTACTTACCTAACACTTTTATCCTCACATTGATAAACCCACCCTAAATCTAATAATTTTAGCGTTACTTACCTCAACTACTTTATCAGTGAACTCATTTCCAACAAGATTCATAGCTTTTTGAAAGAGTTCATCCGCTGGTTTCTGATTCTTAGTATTCCATTCTGGGTTTAATCGGTGTACTCTGGCACTTAAATGTGTATTAATTCTATATTTGGGATGTCCATCAGCATACATTGGTATACCGTTATCTATTGCATCTAGTTCTTCAATAAATCCTTCATACACAGCTAAGAAAAGTCCTTTCAAACATTCTGTAGTGGGAGTGTAATTTCTATTCTTCAAAATTGCTGCAATTATTTCCATGCCAAAATGAACATATATTAAGCCTGCTGAACTTAATCTGAAATTTAAAAACCATTTGAAAATAAAATGTTCTTGTTTCGTACAGTGATGTGTTTTAGTATACTGACTCATCCCCAGAGGGCAGTCCGCAATCATCGTCGTACATAAGGGTTATATTTATAAAGTTTTATGGCACTTTGAGTCAGTACTAAAGCACATCACTGTGCATACAGACCTTATGGCCGCGTTCGAGTGCAGTATAGCGATACCTGTAGTGTAAGCGAAACACACAGAGGTGTCACTGTATTAGAACGGTAAAGAAGACGATAGATGTGGACAAATGCGAGTGCATCAGGGATATACGAACTACTAGCTCTGTTGTAATCCAGTAGTGCGTTTACGTCTTTACCGTTCTAATACATGGACACCTCTGTGTGTTTCGCTTACACTACAGATATCGCTATACTGCACTCGTACTGTAAAATAGCTACATAATGTGAAATAAATGGGAAGATCGCTGCAGAAATATATTCTTTTTCAGATACTTTTAATGTCTGCATTATTACGTAGTATAGCGTTTGCCAACATCCATTACCATTAATGACATATAAACGCAAATAAAATAATTATTGTATTTCTTCTTATCACTACTTAACTGAATTTAATAATATGCTACAAATCAATTTTAGAACCATAAGAAAAATTATTTATCAATGCAGATAGACAGGAATCTATGTTCATCTTAAGTTTGTTTCGTTAAAAACACTGATTTTATTCGAGAATTTATAACAAAACACACAGTAAACAAATAATAATTTATTTCAAATAATAAAGAAGGTAAACGAAAAGGGAGTCAATAGGAAACTGAAAACAAATTAATACACAGAAAAAACTTTTTAATTATTGGTTGGTTCTGAAGGATATTTTCTGCACCATCATGCGAACATTCATTCTCTAAAGTATATTTAACAGGGTTTTCAAAATTTAAAATCGCGCAGAAGGCCTAAAGTTACCAAAAAATGTCAAAATACTGGTCAATTTGTTGTAATAGTGAAAAAAGTGTTTTTAAGAGTGTCCTTAATGCATACAAAAAATAATTAGACCCATTCTTGTTTTACTGAATTCGCGCAAAAGGCCTAAAGTTGCGGGCAGGGTTGCCGCCCTGAAAATATTATGTTGGGTATGATAATGGATGAGAGACCACACATTAGAGAACTTGGCTACAGAAGGATCCTTAAATCCAGAAATGAGCCATCGGCTGAAGGTTACGTAAGAGACTTCAAAATACCTTCAATAAATTTTAGTGCAAACGACAATACCGAACTAATTGATCGGTCAATCTGCAAGTTAACACCGCCGCCACTACTGTCCAAGATGCCAACTGAACACATTGCTTCTTTACTGAAAGACAAAGCGCTACCTCAAATTCCCATGCCTCACCCAGTCAGTTGAGAGGTATGTAAAACTGGTTACAGAAGCAACAGAAAAAGTGTGCGGGCATGAAAATCGAGATCGTCATATTAGAGCTACTTTAAAATCAAGACAGCTGATGCCCACATTTAATTAAAAGTCAGAATTAAAAGGGGCTTCTATGTAAATAAACTTTTGCCTACAACGAACATATGCATTGTGCAAAGTAAATAGTTACTGTAAATATTGTAAATAAAATTCACCCTGGTTGGTTGGTTGGGTAGGGTGGAGGTGAGACTCGCCTTGCAGCCACGTCCTCGCCGTGAGTCCATTTCATCGCAGATTAAATGTTGAAATGAGCTGAGAGCTGCAATATATGTTTGGCTAATACATTTTTTGGAAATCACTTGTTAGAGTCTTATTACAAACCTTAATGTGTTAAATAAACACTCATCAGATATGGAAAACGGCGTTTTTACGGGACTCTATAACTTAACTTATACTATAATTTAGACCTTTTGCGCGAATACAGTTAAGGAATAACAGGTCTGAAAGTATTTTTTCTGGATTGGGAAAACTATTTTGAATGGTTTTCACACTACTACAAATTAAAAATAAAACTTTTATGGGTTTTGGCACATGTTTAAAAATCGTCGAAAATCATGAAAATCATGTTTTTTTTTACGATACAACCCGCAATTTTAGACCTTTTGAGCGAATTCAGTAAAACAAGAATGGGTCTAATTATTTTTTGTATGCATTAAGGACTTTTGTTTTTAGTATTCTTTCATTTATAATGACGCCTATGCCCAAGTTTTCAGCGTTATTATAATTGTATTGCAGAAAAAACGCGTTTTTCGATCCACCCTAATATGTAATAGACTTTTATATCTTGCCCCCAATACATTCTTATTCATGTAATTTCTTAATTACCTAAATACTTAGAAATATAGTGAAATTGTATGCGATAGCGATTGAACTATAATGTTAAGATCGCATTAAGCAATTATCGGTTTAGGAATTTATAAATGATCCCTTGCGTATGAACCTGGAATTAATCAACCGAGTGTACATATTACGTAAGTTGTTACTATTAAATAAGTAGACACAAATAAAATAGTTAGGGATATTCAACTGTATATACCTACATACATATTTCCTCAATTTCAGAGAATATTTTGCATAAAGATAAAGGTGGCATTCTAATTGTTTATTAGTATAATATTAACATGATAACTATAACTACTACTAAATAAAAAAATCCGGTTGTATATGGCAAAAATAGTACAAAATTGATTGGTATATAAAAAGGGCAAAAGCATTGTTAATATTAAAATTATACAGTCAGTGAAAATTTATCGAAAGAATGTTAACGTCAACGCTAACGCTTAGTACAATAAGATTGTAATTCAGTAAGGCAGCATTTTGAGGCAAGTGCTGTTGGTCTAATAACATAAATTATATTGAGGAACAGAAAATATTTTTCCTACTGAATTTAAACGTAATACCGTTTTTTTTTCATCGCGCAAACACGTACAAGATCTGCAAACTTCAATTTCCAAGCTTGCCATACTATACAATAACAGCTAAAGATCAATTACAAGGATTCTCAAAAGGAATAAAATACGGTTGTAAAGACCCAGTTTGCTTCATGAGCTATCAGAAGATGATCGAGATAGATGTACGTATGCAATTCTGTCAAATTATAAGGAATTATATTGATATACAGGCTGACTTGTAAATATTCTATTTTCTGACGAGATCACGTTTACCCTTAATGGCTTTGACAACTAACACAACTGTATAGGTATGTTCGTTTGAACATAATCCCCAATAGATGATCCTCAAAAGTTAAATGTATAATTCCTCCTCCGTGAAAATTTGATGGGTGATTCCTGTTCAGACCTACACCGTAATAGAATTAGACCCCAAGTAACAACTTTATTTCCCAATCCAGGCTACAGTCGGATATTAAGAGACATCTGATTTCAACAAAATGGGGTACGCATTTAGCTATTCGTGTCAGAATCTACTTCGACGAAACTTTTCCGGGAAGATGAATCAACAGATATGACTCCTTTAGATTTTCATTTCTGAGGTGATTTAAAAAGCACCGTATATTCAACTAAACCGGAGACTCTGGAAGACCCTAAACATGAACTATGCTTACCACATGCAATGCAGGAGATATTTCGAGCGTTGTAGAGTTTGGGATTAGCCAGCGTACGGTGAGTGAGTTCACTGAACTAAACGTTCAATGGTAAATAGTCGTAATTTTTTTTCTTATAATTTAAATGAAATGCAAAATTGCATGTGTAAGTCGCTGGTATGTGTACCGATTTTGCCAAGTTTAATGATATCTCTCATCGACACTTACTAAAGGTGTTGTGCGAGTTTCCCGCGAGGCTTGCTCACTGTGTGTGAAAGTGGCCGACGCAAAGCAATTCAAACACTTTCTTAAATAGTTTTTCTATTAAACTGTTAGTTGTTATGTTTTTGTTACTGTTAAAACATTATTATATTTTCATTCCTTTATCCAACCGGGTCGATGGCCGCAGTGGTTAGGCGGCTGACTATTGTTGTGAGAGGACGATAGGTGCCGGGATTCAATTCTCTGGAGGGACGGTGACATTTTTTCAGAGTTAAGCCCGGATCGACTTGCCATTCGCTGTTGGGAGCAAAGTGATTAACAGCGCGGCATCATAAAAGGCGATATGATGCTGTCACAAAGCCATTTAAACACAACTTACACACACTAAACTACACCGCAAGAGTTGCAGTGATAGCCAGACAAGTAATACAGCTTATGGAGTCACTGCAACTAAGCACCCACCACCTATTAAAAAAAAAATAAAATATTTCCCAAATAGTTGGACTGAGACAGAAATTAGTATAATAAAAAATATTGTTTCGTTGTTTTGTAATTAAGCTGTCCCAGAACATTTACCCAACCTGTATATACACTATTCTGTGACAATACTAGAAATTAAATAATATGCTGCATTAATATAGTCTAAATAGTAACATCACTTTTGAGTAGCGGATATCACTTGAATAGTATGTATGAATTATATAGAATTGATACGAATGTTTTCTGGGTATTTATTCATATAGTGCGACTACGTAGACGATTCATATTTCTTATATCAACCATATGAATACAACACATCTTTAGTTCAAATTAAGCAAACGCATTACATCTAATACTACAGCATTCCAAATTTCTTAACTTACTACTGACAGATAGTACGTTCTAATAAAATTGATTGTTAATACCTACTTGATGCTTTTATTACTTGCTATATTAGGTAAAATAGTTGAAAATGTATGTTCGAAACTTCTTTGGTGATGGTCAAATCTATTTCTTTCAACATCGTAGTCACCTCCAACATCAACAACAATATCACAAGTATTCAGAATCTGCAAAACCTTACGTTAACACTAAATTCAAAGAAATTCAAATGAAATGCTTACATCTGAATTCCTAGTTCTTATAATTTCAGCGTCTTCATATTCTGGCAGCTGTTTAAGCATAAAACAAGCTAATGCTTCATCACAATGAAATCCTCCATTATGTGTTCCTATTCGCTTTAAAACGCGTGGAATTTTATTTTCACTAACCATCGTTGTAAAACTAAATGCAAACAGCAAATTACGTAGTTAATAATTGAAAAAGATAGAAAAGTATAACTTTTTTATTGTATTGTATATTTATATTCAATTTGAATTAACCTAACAAACTAACCTACCCGTTCCACACTAATTCGGCTACTTTAAACGGAATTTTAAGAAATTTAGTGGGAGAAGCTGCTGAATTCATAGTTTTAAGTTTACTATAATAATAATAATGAATAGAATTAGATTTGTGTACAATGCACTCCAAAATAGTAAATTGCAGGAAAGTAGAATCTGTTTATTTGTTTCTATTATTATTCTATAAATTCCCTATCCAGATATATAAGTCATCTTTTGGACTGCTTTTATTTTGAATGAAAAGAACTTATATATATATATTTTTATATATATATTTTTTTTTTATAGAATAGTTAATTTCATCTGTGGAATAGTGATTACGAATTCGCAAGTTATTAGCAGTTATTAGGTAGACTGTTACTTAAGTTTTTATCGATTTATTAGGTATTGAAAGTGTTGTAATGTGGTTGTTGGTTGCAATTATGAATTTTTCTCAACAGGCAAAATCATTTTTTCCACTACTAGCGTTAGAAGACGTCATTATTTGGTATGTTTTCGGGCCGAGAAGATGAATTTCTCTCCTAGTAGTCAATAATAAAAATTATCTCCTACTAGTAAATAATAAAAACAATTGACACTAATAAAATTATGATTACGAATGAAATCCGCAATTCAAGAAAAAAGGTTAGGTTAACATTTAACATAAATAAACAAAGTAGGAAATACGTAATTTGGTAAACACTACTTATTAAAATAATAATTAATAGCGCAATTATGGCAGGTTATGTTAATTCCTGACGTACTGGCTTGCAATAAAATCTCGTACACCTAGTTTTACCTATATTGATTTCACCTTTTGTGACATTTCTAATTTGACGTTTCATTTCCAAAAGTACACTATTTTTATAAGTCACCACAACCTCTATGCATAGTGTCACATCCGTCAAATCTAAAGTCAGCTTACATTGAAAAATAATCTTCAAAAATTAGCTTGCTTGACATTAAGGTGTACGAGATTTTATTGCAAGCCAGTGTACCAGTATTTTTCATACTCTATTTGATTTGCTTCCTTGCGGATTTCTGCAGGAGTACAACTACTGTCTGACATTTTTTTTTGGTATTGTGACAAGACATGAATAAAATCTCAATTTGACATTAAATGTTTATTCATTTGTTTTTACAGTCTAACATGTTTTCTATGGATATCTTAAATTAAACATTTATCGGAACGGCTTATTATATTACATTATTATTGAGAAAGCGGTTAAATATGCTAGTAGTGGAAAAAATAGTATATAAACCACGGCAGAGAAGATTTTTCTCAGCCTCTTAGCCATTATTTCCCTCGACCCTTCGCGTCTCGGGAAATAATGCTACTCGGCTGAGAAAAATGTCTTCTCTCCCTTGGTATATAATTACTATTATTGCATTGATTCCAGTACATATTACATTTTATTATTTTTATCGATTAATTTGTACAAAATTAGCGCAACTCTTTATTTTTGGTGTACCTAAACGAATTTTTCTCGCGGAATCAAGAATTCAAAACTGACAACTGTGTTGTATTGTAGCTTTGTTCGCAGAAGAGATCCCGAATAGATACAGGATATACTTGGAAGATGTTCAGTACTTTTGTATTGCGCATGCGACTCTTGGAACACGAGACGGAATTTTCTCATCCGCGAACATGACACCATTGTAACAAATTAAATTTTGATATACTCCAAGTTAACCTTGGTGACATAAACGAATATTGTTTATGTGTATTTTGCGGAAAATGTTCAAAATAATGTTGATCTGAGAGTTATGGTACAATTTCTTTAAAAAAAATGGTAGTTTTTGTAACCTCTAATATCTGAAGAAGTTCTTCATCATCACTTGATGTGAAATATTCAGACATCTAAATTTTTACTAAATTAGAATTGATTTAAAGCTACACAGCTACGTACATACATAACATGTGTATTTCGATACATAAAAAAATTTCCTTTATATCGTACGTTTTCACTTAACAATTTTAACCAATTTGTTTCCAACTTAACTATGTTAACCATAGCAAGAACATGCGGTATTTTCACATCAAAATTTAGAGCGCATGCGTAGGATATAAAATTCTTGCCCTTGATTCAGGATCTACAGAACATGTGACGGACTACTTCGGAATTTGTAAAGTGTGTTGCGCGAACAAAGAATATTCTGCACCGGTGAGAAAATTCTGTTACCGCGAACGATCATATTTGTAATGCGCAGGTCTTTCATCCCCGAATACGTTCAGAATGCCGTCCGCGAACAAAGCTATTGTATAGGCTATGCAATTTAACAACCGACTTTCGTCATTACAATTGATGACGTGTTATCCCAACATGGTCGCCATCATGGGTATGTTTCTCTCGGTGGAAAGGGTAAACATTCGAATAGATTTTCGTCTACATCCGTGCGCTGTAAGTCGTAGTAACCATAGCAACCGCGCGAAAACTTTATAATAATGTGCAGGTGCCGCACAGCCGCCAGTTAGTCGCGCCAGTTTGCATTGAAAACATGTTCGTATATTTGTTCGATGCGAGAGTTTAAGTATTGCGTATTTAGCTTACAGACTATTATTTACAACTCTCCTGTATAATAATGTATCATGTAATAAATTTATGGCAACTTATTTGTTTCAAAATATATTCTCGGTATATTTTGAAACAAATTCAAGTTTCCATAAATTTATTACATGATTATATAAAAATCATGCTATATATAAAATTCAAGCTACGCGCCATTTCTTATGCTAGTTCGTCGGCTTTACACCAAGTCGCCACCATACCAAATGTCCTACCCCCTCCACGAGAGAAACACCTCTATGGTCGCAATGTATAACCAAAGAGTAACAAGAGAGTGCACTTAGCTATTGGCGCCAAAACAATCTTATAACCTTGAGAAATACTATAAATTTTGACAACAGTTCAATGAACCGATGCTGTCAATACTTCGATTGAACACACGAATTTATCAAAGTTTTACGCGGTTTTTTTATTTATTTTAGCTGTGTAAGATTTTATAAAGTGTATATAATCATATATATGTATATATATGATTTTAAACGACCGACGCACATATGTATCTATGCACATATCGAATATATTTAAAATTGGAGTAAGTTTAAAATCATCGTCTTGGTTGCATTTTTTCTAAGTTGGTAGTTCATAATTTACTACATGTTACGTTTTACGTAGAAACAACAAAGTATTTCTTTTTTTTTACTTCTATCATTCAGTATGTCAATACTTTCACATATTTTAAAGTTTTAATTGCATTAAATTCTAATATTTCCAAAGTTTCTCGGTTTAGTGACTTTGCAAATCGCGTGTTGGCTAAACTAACTCTGCAAAATTTTCATTAATAAATACTACTAGCCAATCAAAATTTGGTGTTCAACTTTCGGTGTTCCCAATCAGATCGCTCTATCGAGGCCATAAGAATTATTTTACGCATTCATTCATAATAGCTCTAGTGCACCCTCTTTGTAACTCTACTCTTTGGTATAACCCTTATTAGTGGCTTTCGATTTGTCCAGAAGGGTTACTCGGGAACAGCTCCGGAGCTACTCGTGTGCGTGTACAGTGAACAAACTCAGTACAGTTCAGGTACAGATAAACTATAAACAAATAAAGAGTGGTGGGGTGGCGGCCATGTAATCACAGATATAACATAACCTTTCAAGTTTTCGTTTTGTCTACAATTCGTTCAAATTTGTCAACACTATTTTGTAAACAAACGCAAGTGCGCATGCGGGAACATATCGCCCCAGCCGAAAGGTTGGCGCACCAGGGGTGAGGGGAAGCAGAAACAGGGCTTGTACAAGTGCGAATCACATGGCAAAATAGAACGACAGATAGGTGACGCGGAACAGCTCCCGAGCTGTACGGTGCACAAATCGAAAGCCACTAAATATGCGAGTTTGAATACCTACCTATGCTTCTTATTTTCATTCATATGTGCTACTCTACGACGCGATGATCCGTACGATGATGTTGGAAAATGTATTGCTGGAATAGGATCGACTACTATTGCAAACAGATTTGTTCTTAAATTATTAATCTAAGCAGTGACCTATGCAACAGTTCACTTTCTTGGGTATCCGAACGCCGGATTTCTATTCATAATAATAAGACCAAATTTGCTAAATTCCGTTCACGGGAAGCAGAATAATTTCACTTCTGAAGAAGATCACGACAAGATGATCGAAACGTCAAGTACCACAACTTTTCTACACGGCAGAGAACCCGAGAACCGAAGAGCAGCCATCAACAGCGGCCGTGAAAGCCTGAAAACTACAGAATAATTTAAATTTATAGAAAAAAATTTTACCATCCTACTTTTTTAATTTGTTGTCAAAAATGTATGTTGCCATTTAATATTTTCGAGAAAAAACAAAATTCCCGACAAAAATTAAACAGCGCCCTCTAGCATGCACATCACTTATTAGATCGGTTCCAATCATTGAGATAGAATAAGTAGGGAGACGCTATCACGAGGCTAAAACGCATCTAAAACGGCGCAGGTCGGCCATATTGGTACACCATTTTACGTCAAATACGTAGATTATAGCCACATACACATACCGATCCATAACAGCGCCACTGCAGGTGTAGTATAGAAACAACATTTCAGGCGGTAATTTTAAAATGATTTTAGGTGACATCAGGATGACATTTACACAGCTTTCACAGATTGACGTGCAGCTTTATTATATCACGTGTCAGGTGTTATCATTGCGTTCATATCTGATGATACCATTATTTTGAACATACAGGAAATATGTTTCAGCCTTTGTAAATTAGTTCTTTCGTCGCAAACGGACGAGAATAACCAAATATTGTCAAAATTCATTCGGTCGAGTATCGTGAATGTTTTGCAGAATACGAGTCGACGCGTTTCTTGAAATAGTCGAATAAACTCGGCCGAGTATCGTGATCCTGGCCTTGTAGTAGCTGAACACCTATTTCAAGATGGGGACCATCGAATTAATTATGACAACGTTAAAGTCTTAGCCAAAACTATGCAGTACCATTAGAGATTGATGCGGAAATTACTGGAAATTATGAAGTATCCAAGTAACTTCGACCGAGAAGATCGGTACCGACTGAACAATAACTGGCGAATAAGTTTACAAGATCGTCGACGTAACCACAATACCGTAACGGATGCAGCTTACCGTACTGTAACGAATCACCGAAGCGAAGAAGAAACAAGGTATATTACGAGAAGCAGAAAACAACACCAGTCCTTAGAAACTCTCTGAAGAAGCTGACAGCGTGATCAGCGAAACGTCAAGTGCAAACTTATCTACGCGACAATACCCGGAAGACTTCAACACAGTTAACAACGGTCGTGAAAATCTACGCTCAACTATTATTGGATATTTACATTAGACTTATTTTTCGTAAATCTCAAAACTTCTAACTTTTCTTGAGATGATTAATCTTTAGACGAAAGAAAAGCAATTTTGAACTTGTATTTCAGGAATAATGATTATGGGGGAGCTGCAGCGTCTAGTTTCAATGCACGTTTTCGTGGTAAAAATGTTCCTTCAGGCTACACTCGGTTACAAAAAAAAGTGGGAGAACCTTATATAGTTTAGCTATTTAATTATAACTTTGTTTAATTTCAATATAAACTTATGTGAAACTATACAGATATGCAACTATTATTATTTAGAGTCCTAATTTTTGCAACTATAAATCAAGCAATGAATTATAAGAGTTGTAATATTATTTTGCGACCAAGAGTACGTAATGTAATTAGTTAGACACATAAACAAATAATCGACAATAATCACACACCTACTATTACAACTAAAGTTGCTCAAAGAACTGTAGTAACTATTTAAAATCGAGCGAACTGAATGTAAAAGTGTTAAACAGTTATTTCAGGAATCTGGAATACCCAAAACTAGTGTTTTCAGAATTCTGATTATCAGAGAATGTTATTCTTATATAATATACATTTTTCAAGAGCTCAACGAAGATGATTACGATCATCGGTTTAAAATTATATGATGTATATAATATCTAATCATATTCAATAAAATCTAAATTTATTATTTAATATAGAATATAATTTTTTTTTTAGCAGATTACGATAACTCTGTAGATATTAGCCCAATTAAAATTACCAGCAAATTGAATGTCTGGACAGATATTCCTGGAAATATAATTACTCAAACCTTAGAAGAAGATAACAATCTTTTCAATGCAATATTTAGATCGAAAGTTTTCTGGGAGATTGGTAGAAAAGGATCGATTGATTGTCCAGCCAGATCACCAAGATATGACAGCACTCAATTTTTTCCATAGAGATATGTACTTTAAAAGTCAAAGTTTGTGCTAGTTAAACGTACTAATTTAGAGGAGTTGATGGTACGAATTGTTAAGAATGTCGTCGAACAACACCAGAGATATTGCAATAAAAGTTGTCCGGCAAACTTTTGAACAATGTCTGTATTACTGGATGGAAATTGGTGGTAAACATTTTTAATGTTTCACAAAATGATTATTGCTTTGTAATTTTATCTGCATGGATTATATCCCATTATTATTTTGGACAATTAGAAATTGGCATTAATTCAACCTTTTTAATTTCTAACAAACCTTTCAATTCCTGAAGTATTTCCACTTTTAGGTCAATGAAAAAATTAATTCATTTACAAAATCTCGAAGGGAACGGAAATACTACAAAAATAATAATTTTCGAATATTTAGAATATGATTTGATGAATCTACAAAAATAAAAGACTGCCATTATCAAGGCCAAAATACCTTCCTTACAGATAAATTCAAGTAAGGGTCCAAACCAATTTTATAGCAATTTTTAAAATATGCATTATCGATCAATATTCCCATGAATTTTGAAGGTGTAGTTGTAGATGTGTGTAGAGAACGAGATAATATTATCCGTCATAATTTTCATGTTAAATGTATCCCTAAAATAAAAATGTACGCAGTTTAAATGAGATACTTTTTTCCAGAGTTACTTAAGGTGTTTTGTTTTAAACGGATTAGCTTGCATTTGTAAAACACTAAACACTTTAACCCACTAAACACCAAACAAGTTTTAACTATAACACCGACGAGTTTCAACAGCAAAGCTGTCATTATCAAGGCGATAATAAAACTAGTGTTCTACTTCTGCACCAAGAGATCCAGTGAAGAACTTTGCATTTGTAAAACCAACTATTTTTTATAATAATAATGTGTTTTGATGGTAAGGTGTCGTATAAAATAACGAGTCTTGGCAATCAAATAACAAAATATTGACTTTATAGCCTCTTAGACTCACCTCAAAACAAATTTAGAAGAAGGTCGTCTGAAAGATGCTAAGCAAAAAGTGATTTATCAAAAATATACAGGATGTTTAAGCAAAGACTGTTTAAGCATAGACTCACCTCAAAAAAAAATTTAGAAGAGGGTCCTCTGGAAGATGTTAAGCAAAAAGTGATTTATTAAAAATATACAGGATGTTTAAGCAAAACAAGTTCACGTTTTACTTATGGAAATTTAGAATATGGTAAGTAATTTCTAAAAACAGAGCAAGTATACACATCTTGTACAACCCATTGTCAAATAAGAGAGCATGTGTCCAGATTTAAAAATTACTAAAATATAAATGTTTCAAGAAAAGTGTCCATTATGGTGAAATGGCAAATATTCTTAAATATTTGGAAAATGTCTAAGTGTGTATAGAGAATACTAAAGAAGATCGATGTATAGAATGAAAAGAGGAATTATAATCAAAATAAGAATAATCAATAATAATTTTTTCTGGGACATTTTTTCATCTTGCTAATCGTTCTTCTGCGGTTTTTAATATTAGCAGGTTTCGTATAAAGTATTGTCACTTTGATAATAGTTTAACAGATTATAATTTTGCTTTTTTTTAATGTGGTACTTTGATTTTAATAACTTCTGTACCATTATGTAGGTTCTTTTTCATTATATTTGCTTCAATTTGTTGTCTTGCACGTCCATTTTCAGTAATAACTCATAAAGAAATTATTGTTATGGACATCATGTTTAGCATTTTTAGAATTATTAATTGTGGTGGAGATTGTTTTCGACCTTCCTCTATGGCTTGTTTTAAAATTTAATGATTGACTTACTTTTATTATTTTATAGCTTTCTCTATAAAAGCGCTTTCAAACAGTGGTTGCTTTCTTTATTCAATCTTTACTTAGATAATATAATTGAAGAATTTTTCACATGAATAGGTAATACCTTTGGTAACTGAAATTTTGGAGAATCCCGTCAACGCTATAACAATGGAAATTTTTGATGTTTATTAATAAAATACTCTGTATTTCCCGATGTACATACTTTTACGTTATCGTTACTCAATCAAGTATTATTTAATAAATATGTATTTAAAATAAAAAATGTTATTTATGTATTTAATTGATTTCATATATGAATGATGAATATATTACGTTAACATTAATAAACATGAATAATTTTGTAAAGAATTTAGAATTTGCGAATTATGTTTTTAAAATCAGGCTGTTTTAAATATTAGCATGATTGAACTAGTGATTACAATACTTGCCCATAATATATATGAATACATTAATTTAACTAAAAAGCCAAAAACAGAATACTAGACAATTAATCTGGTTATAGCTGACAAAAATTCGTGTTTTGCTCTGTTTTAGAGACAGAAATAAAAAAGTTGATCAACTCTACTATTCAAGTGTATAAGTTCTCAGCTGTCATATTTTAATAATGAAATGAATCTTAGTTGTAGTAGATAATACAAATAACTAAGAAAGCAATGTGCTAAAAATTATAAAATAGGTTGCCAAAAACAAAGGAACCTCAAGGAGGAGTTCAGATGCCCATCAAAGACGCAACCCTGCTTTTAAACCCAATCCCAGACTTACAAAATATAGGTACAAAAAGAAAGAATTGCCTAAGATCTAACTTAAATCTAGTTTCTGTGATATGCACTGCAAGTCAAGTTACTTATAATTACTCAAGTCGATAGCAATTATAATTGAAACAATAATAAAGTTTAACAAACGCACATTAACGATAACAAACGCACGGTCAGAGGCTCCTCTTATATTCAATCAACAGATATTTCTTTGAACGTTTTTTAAAATTCTTCAAATTATAGTTCTTAAAAATGCATTAGCAATTCGGTTATAGATTTTATAAATATTGTATGAAAATGAATGATAGTAATTTTTGAAAAGTCTTATATACTCGTATACGAGGGGAATCCACAACGTAACCTCCGGTTTGAAATAAAAATTAAACCAGTTGAGATACAAAAATTTTATTAGATACATCTTAAAACTGCAACTTTTCTCAACTTTTCGACATAATCTCCAAACAAATTCAAGCATTTGTCATATCTTTTAACAGTTTTTGATACCTTCTGCATAAAAATCTGCCGCCTGCGAACAACCATACAGTCAATCTGTCACGGCGTTTTGGCAAATCGCCGAGATGCAACCCACCGCTTCATGTATGGGAACAGGTGGAAATCACTGGGAGCTAAGTCCGGGCTGTAAGAGGGGTGATCAACAACCCATTTGAACTTGGTCAAAAGTTCAAATGTTCTTTGGGCTGTGTGAGGGCGAGCATTATCGTGAACAAACACAACTCCAACTGCCAGCAGACCACGACAATTGTTTAGTATTGAGCGTCGTAGTCTTTTTAAAGTTTCACAATACACTGCAGAAGTGTATCACGCTCCATAAAATCAACGAGCAAGATGCCCTTAGCGTGCCAAAACACCGTAACCATAATTTTCCTCCCAGAGAAAGTTTTAGTGGTTGTCTGTAGCTTTGGAGAACCTGTATGACCCCATTACATTGACTGCTGGTTTGTTTCAACATTCACATAGGCTACCCAAGTCTCATCTCCAGTAACGATCCTGTTCAAAAACTCTTCTCCTTCAACGTCATACCGAGAGAGAAAGTCTGTGGGAGAACTGGCCTATCGCTCCTGGCTACATCGTGAACGTTAGTTCTTCCATTTTTTTAAAACGTACCCATTGACGGACTACACCTTCACTCAAATGTTTGGGCCATACACGGCACACAATTGACGATGAATTTCAGATGCTGAGTGATTTTTCACACAAAGAAATCTTACTACGCGACGCATTTCATACTTCGCGAGATTTTCTATTACGGCACTCATATCTTTAGGTTAAGTTAGCAGAACGCGCCACTGTACTATACTCGCCTTTGCACAGCTAGAAGCGTGCTGATTCACTGTGCACACTGATGTTAGAATCGTGGCGCTACCTCAAAAGCTTATCGCGCCACATATAAACGAAGGTTACTTTGTGGATTCCCCTCGTAGATAAACAAAGCTTTGTTTCGACTGGCGTACCAACGCTCAGCCCAAACAGCTAATGGTAAAAATTTGGACCGAGTGTTGATTTTATATTAGAGAAGTCGTTTAAGAAGGGCCTTTTTTGAAATTTCGACCGTAAAGCGACGAAAGGGGTGGCGAAATTTTCTATGGAAAATTGCATTTTTATGCTTGGCATTAATGCTCCTTGACACAATTAATGGAACACGTGATTTGGCAGTTTCTAAAATTTAGACTAAGAAGGTAAAATCGTGTGAAAGAGGCCAGCCAACTTTCTATAAAAAACTATATTTTTATGGTCAAATTTACTTGAAACTTGGTGCTAATGTCTTTTGACAGAATTAATAAAACATGTGAGTCGGCGCTTTTTTTTAATTTGCAAATATAATATTACTCGTTGCGGAACGGTCGTTTTCATCATTAAAAAATATTTATTCCGCACGCCGTGATCATTTGATTGAAGCAAGTGTGAAAACATATTTAATGATTCACATATTTAATAGATGCCACCTAATTTGTGATTTCATAGAAGCTTCTTAAAACAGTAAGTGTTTCAGCACGTTACATAATATATTTTTTGTCGTTATTTTATGCGTAAACATTCATGCGTCCGTATCGCCTATGCTCACTCATGAAAGTCACGAACATAAATTATGTGAATACGTAAACGTTACTGAAAACTCAACTTGATACGGCTGCTCGGCCCCACTGCGTTGTTCTCCGCACTGCACTGAAACTTGCCCCACTTTGCCAATTCTACTAATATTGCTTTCTTAAGTGGATGCTAAAAGCGAATTGCAGGCTGAGCGAATACCGATCTCCGAGGACGATGCCACAAGTTCTGCCCGAGTAGATTAGAATTCGTATTTAGCAAGTTAGCAGGCTCAGTTCCACTTGTTCTTTCAATTATAGTTATTGAAATAATAAATTAGTTCAATAAGCTTGATTTAATAATTTCAAGCAGAAAGTTCAATAATAATTATTATAGAAGTACCACATCAGAAAAACAGCTTCCACCTTAGAAACAAACGATTACAAATAATAGATTATAAGCAATCAAAAGCTTTTTTTATTCTTTTTGTGATTAAGATCGTGGGTTTTGAAGGTATACTGTTACACAACAGAACCCATGAAAAGGGAACTAGAGTATATGCGTATTCTGATATTATTTTATATACCCACGTATAGATCTTCCTTCTGGGTATTTATTTTATATAGAATTTTGATATAGATAATTATCTACAATTATCTGTACCTATCTATAAGGTGCGAAAAATGCTTTTCATATTGACTACAGTAAAATGTATACATATATGTATATGAAGTATAACTAGTTACAAAACATAACGTTGATGTTCTGAATGAAAAAGATATAAATCTACCTAACATCGATGCTGTTGGTGATGTTCATTAAGAGTAGTAGGTAATCGGAAGCTGCGAAACAGGTTCCAAATGCAAAACTCTAGGTTTGATTAAGAATTATTCACTAGTCTACATTAGAAGATTACTTGTAGATATACCGTTAACAATGGAACAAGAGAGTTTACTAGAAAAAGAGCATTTATCGCAAATTGTTGCAAGTGATGTTAAATATACAAAGGATTCCTTCCGGAGGCTTTTTCTATCCGAGGTCAGTACCTAATTATTTTATTCATACTCTTATTGGACCGAGTTAATACTATTATCCTCGTTATTTACGTAAAACGATGAAACTAGTTTTCATATACAGTTCGTTGATAAGCATAAACACATTCTAAAATATTATTAAATACGCGCGAACGTGAAAGAATGATAAAATTTGTATTAGTAATCAAGATATCTATACATATACAAAGGCGTATATTAATTGTAAAAATTCGTATCTAAAACTTCATAATTTTATATAAGATTTTATGTTTATAATTTTAACATTTCGATTACTGTTTTAAATCTACAACTCGTATCACGGTAAGACACTCCAAATGAGTAGGTATATAACTTTTATAGTTTTTTCGGTTAGATATACATACATATATATGCACTTATAACATGAACTTCTACAATTTTTGAACTTACATCATGTATGTATATACCATTAACGAAATATTTAGAAAACCTTTGTAAAATATGATTGTGGATTGTGAAGACGTAAATTGCTATAGACGCACGTGGTTTACGTGTGACATGAATTGATTTCAGTTAATATGTTTATGTTTTATTTATGTGTGAATGTAAAAAGGTGGAGTCCGTGGAATAATTATAAATGCTGGAATTTTTACTTTTAAACATTTGTAATACAACCTTCGTGAAAATTGAAAACATAAATATAACTTAAGAAAATATTTCTCTTTTTTTTGTTTCTTCATTTACAAAATAATAATGTAATGTGAACATAAAAATAGGTTGTTACTGCTTGTCTCCAATAAATATTTATCAAATACTGTGTTACTATGTTTGATTCAGTTTATGTAATTGCAAAACGATCAAAACAAAACAGAAGTGTGCGTATAATGCCCTCGGTATACTAATCATTGATACATAGATCACTTACAAATAGATAGGTACCCAGTTTTATGGGGAGTATTTGGTGTATTTTGAGGCGAAATGCGTCGCCCACGGGGCAAGGGGAGTTATCTAGAATAGGCAACCCAAATAAGCGAGAGTATTACTGCCTATCTAACCAGACAAACATGTCATAAAATTATGGTAGGTGCACGGCCAATGGAAAATAGCGGGAGATTCTCTCTGTGTATGATATGGTATTTTTTTTTGAAAATACATACATATAATATGATGTATAAGTTTTCTCTAAACATTAACAAACTAATTGACCGAAGAAAATTACAAAAGCAACTGTCAAGTTGCTGACATGTTTCTGTCAAGTCGAATGAATAAAAAGTCACTTTTTTCTGATTTAATGGAAACTGTATTTATTTTGTAGTTTTTAAGATTCTCATCAAGAAATAAAGAACTCATCTACAGTGAAATCAACGTAATATACATTCTTAAATTGTATATATTTTCAGTAAGTAACAAACGTTTATTTTCATATTGGGTTGATGCTTAAGCCAAGTTATCATGTTCGTGGATTTCCTTAAAATTATTTAGCGAAACTTTTGCGATTGATTAAAAATATATAAATTTTCATAAAAATGTATCAATTCAAATATTATTTTATCCAATCTCAATGTTTTCACTAAAAATTTTACCGAAATTCGAGTACGTGAGAACTTAGCTTTGTATATAATAATACGTCTGTCAACTATAGATAATAAATCAAACATTATTGCTCATCTGGTTGAATATTCGTATCTACTTCCTCTCACTCCTCGAGCGATCTCATCCATATACTGTTCTATAGGCTATGTTTTTTTTTACATTAAGCTGAGTATCTATTTGCAAGTGATCTGTGGATTGATATAATTATCTATCATTTCCTCTCACAGATTATATAGGCATTCGTTTAAGGATACGCAGACAATGGAGGATGGCGCGAAATTCTTCTGATATATGACAATGATATATTTTTTGAAATTTTTACGCGACATTTAAAAAATTAGGAAAATAATTGTTTTCTTCAAACGTCAATAAAACTGATATTTCTCGACTGAGTACTCGGCCTGAGTAGTCACTTTTCGTCCGCCGAAGGTTCACTTTTCCGCCGCCGCCGGAGGGAAAACTGTTATTATGGCGACGTATAAACCAATACAAACACATAATTTCAATATTGACAGTGTCCACTTGACAGTTTTATGATGAGTTACTATAGAAACAGCTCATACTTTTAATCATCGGTCTAAACGTCCAAACATCCTACCAAACCCGCTTATCTTCAATAAAAACAGATATTTTTGCATACATTTGCCGACGATTGAAGAAAAAATAGCATATTTTATGTGGAGGAAAAGTTACTTTTCATGGCTTGCTCGAGCGCGCCATGAAAAGTATCACTTTTCCTCCGTATAAAATAATATACTATTAAAATGAAATTACAATAATAACTGTCATGATATTTCCAATCACTGACATATTTCCAATTTTTGAAAAGTAAAACAAACGACTGCAAAAGTTTTAATTTCAGCACCGATGCAAATCTTTGTGTCTTAACCTTAAGACGTTGATTGTCAGTCTCGATAACTGGGTAATGGTTGCTGCTGTAATTTATATTTATCAATATTTGCATATTTTAAACAATCTTACATGAAAATTTCAATAATAACATAACATCTGGTAAATGTAGATAATTTCTCGCCAATTTCCAGTAGCTGCGCAGCCTTAAGAGTACGTTTGATAGGCGCCTGCGTATTAAGTTGGGTTTTTTAAATATAGACAACTATCGAAAACTATGTATCCAAATGTTTGCGTTGTTTATCCAAGTGCATTATAGAAATCTAGATATTAAGATCAGACATTTGTGTTTTTGAATTAACTATATTTTGGTATAAAAGTATACACTATGAAATATTTAGTTTGTTTATGGTAATATGAATTGAAGCTTAAGATAATATACTTCAATGGTAAAAATAATGTTTTACGAATATGAACACTTTATTAGTTCAGAAATTTTACCAATATGTATTTAAATTTGGTATATATATTATATTAAACCAAATATACTTTCTAAAATATTTTGAATTTTGGTTAGTTATTTACTTTTTGTATTATAGCTTTTTCTCTCTTTATGGTTGCTTGGATACTCTTAAAGTTTTCTCGTTACCTGGTCCGATATAAATTGAAGCTACATTATGTACCACCTTATATTAAACGAAATATACTTTCCAAAATATTTTGAAATTTTGGTTTGTTATTTACTTTTTGTATTATAGCTTTTTCTCTATTTCTGGTTGTTTGGATACTCGTAAAGTTTTTTCTTTACCTGGCCCGATATAGCTTGAAGCTACTGCAAATAAAACTGATTCTTTAATTTACTTTTTCTTAATTTTTGAATTATGTGCGCTTTTTTGTGGAGAGTCAAACACTTCGGTATTTCAATAAACACCGCAACACGAAATAAGCAAAACACTTCACAGCTGCGACCAATGAAGCAATGCTCGTGTTGAGTTATCACATCGGTAAGTCAGCGGTAGATAGAGACAGTAGATACAGTGAAGTATAGTGAACTAAATACCTTCACTGTAGGTATTGTAATTGTATCAACAATTAAATTGGTCAATGGTGGTCATGGATTTTAAAATTATTGTCGTAGATCGTACATTTAGGTACAATATGTCATAATTTTTTAAATGTCAAAATCTGTCAAGTTATTGTGTTAAAGTTTTCTAATCCTGCACGGTTTTTGAATAATGGTTATCACCACAGAGCACAAAATTTACATGATTGAAGCCTATTTTCGAACGGGTTAATGGAACTTGCGAATACAGTCAACGTTTGTGTTTGGACAATTTTCGAGAGCACTTCCCAGCCGTAGCAGTATTACCGGACAATTTCTATGCATGCCTTACAAATTGTGTTGAAGTGTTTCGCGAAACTTGTTCTGTGACGCATAAAAAAGGTGCTGGTAGACCAAGAGTTCGTACAGAAGAAGTTATTAGTGACGTTCGTCAACGTATGGAAGAAGAGCCTACAAAACCTTTAAAACGTCTCTCTCAAGAAATTCAGCTTTCTTATGGAACATGCCAAACGATTGCAAAGAAGGACCTGAACATGCATCCATATAAGATGCAATCATATCAAGCTCTTCTGCCTGCAGACCACCCCAGACGCCTTACGTACTGCCATTGGTTCGTTAATAATTTAATGAATGACGATCTGCTGAACTTAACTTTTTTTTCTGACGAAGCTTGGTTCCACCTTTCGGGATACATCAATTCTCAGAATATGCGAATGTGGAGCACTGGATAACCCGCATATTTTTATCGAAACGCCACTACATGCTCAGAAAATTGGTGTTTGTATGGCAGTTTTTCGCAGAAGAATAATTGGGCCAATTTTTTTCAATTTCACCGTCAACGCAGAAAGGTACAGAAATATTTTTTTGACTGAATTTGTGCAACAGTTAGACGATGATGAACTTCAATACGGTTATTTCCAGCAAGACGGTGCAACAGCACATACTACACGAGAAAATCATGCTTTTCTCCGCGAGTTTTTTGATGACCGGCTGATAAGTTTGCATACGGAAGTTGAGTTTCCTCCGAGATCACCTTGTTTGACAATTATGGACTATTTTATCTTTCCTTATTTAAAAATAAGATTTTCGCAAATCCGATACATAATTTGCAAGAACTGCAACAAAGAATTGTTCCGCAATGTGCAACCATAACGCCAGAAATGCTGCAAAACGCTTTTCACAGCATGGGGAGGCGCGTAAACTTGTGCATTGAACAAAACGGGGGACATTTCCAACCATTATTGTAATTTAGTTTTTCTGGTTAATAAAAACGTTATTTATTTCATAACTTATAGTTCATTATTATTTTACAGCTGAACTAAGTAGGTAACACATTTGTAGATTATTGATAATGTCAGTTTAGCTCACTTTAGCTTGACAATTATTGAATTATTTGAAAAGGATAATTTTAACTAAGACAAGTGTTTTACATTCCATGACCAACATTAACCAATTTAATTTTTGATACCACTATTAGCATTGTAGATATTCAGTGCGGGACTTCACTTGTCATTACTTACCGGTGACTTACCGATGTAATAACTGAACGTTACCAATGTCTACGGTTTTATGAGAGAACCCGGGAAAATACCCTTGCACGAAGTATGTATTCACGTTAGCGATTATCGGTTTGTTCACAATATACGGCCCTCAACGTTATCAGAATGATTCTTCACGTTATCCCGAACTTTCATTACCTGGAATTCACAGTATTGCAATTCAATTATTGCATTAAAAATTAATAATAAAAGCCAACATAAAAATAGAAATTAAATATATAAGTTAGTCGCCAAAAAATGAGTGTATACTTTGGCAACCCAGGTATTTCTTCTTTGTCTATGACGTCCTTGCCGAGATAATTGGCTTGGATTTCCGTGATAGCGGTGCAATTAAATGTCAGGTGTTCCAGATTTTCATCCTCCGCTCCGCAGAACCTGCAATCCCTTTTCCCTCACCTCCTAGGTCTATATACTCGACTAGTACAGTCTGGTACAACAATATATATTCTACCGTCATATTGACAACGTTGTTTGAGTTCAATTTATTCGGTATTTCTTGCAATTTTTGTAGTTTGAATTTATTTTTTATTTTCCTCTTTTACTTTTATTCTGTTTAGTTTTATATTCATTATCACCACTAAAAGGCCCTGTGGTTTAATAACTAATGAACAAAAGTGATAACCTTACATTCACATTGTTTCCACAACTCTAAAATTTTCCTCGGGGTGTACCTCTTAAAACGACGGTGCTGCACCAGCGTCACATTAGATTGGTCGGAGTCTAGTTTCTCTTACTTTTTAAAGTTAGAAATATGTTAGTATCGAGGCAACAGCATGATGAATTAATACTTTTGTCGTTTATGGAGACAATTTTCAGGCGTCTCCCATTGGCTGCACAGTCTTAAGCGCATCTTATACTACTTATAATGTTAAGGCCGCCTTAGAAATATAGTAACTTTTGCTTGCAATAGTTTTTGTCAAGAATGATTCTAAATCATAACATACATACATACATAACTGAGAAGTATGTCTCACGAATTTTACCATAGGCATTTCTGATTCGCTCAATCATATTCTCACGTGTTCTCGTTCTTGTTTGTAAACGTTGTATTTGAGATCATTTTACAAAAGAAATTTGGCGAAGTTAAGTCTGATGATCGAGCAGGTCAATTTACTGGAGTAATTCTATACTGATTCAGCGATCATTGAAATCACGATCAAGTAATTTACGTGCTACTACGGAATAGTGTGTTGAACAGCCATCATGTTGAAACTACGTTTCCTGTCGCACTTCTAAGAACACGTCTTCATGTACTGTTGACAGTTTATTTTCCTAATGTGGCAGCACATTTGATCATTCAAGCTGATTTCAATAATTTCGAAGCAGGCAAGTTTGTTGCCAATATGTTGACAGTTCAAGAACGCCTGGCGAAATCAGTGGATTTCATTAAGATCATCAGAAACAATTTGTATTTTTGAGGTAGAGTACAGTATTACTGTTAGTAAAATGGTCCTATTCCGTTTAATGGAACAGCTACTACATAGTTCCATAATTTTGTTCTTTTGTTTCTTCCTCTTCTATTATAAGTTGGAGATGCCAATATAGGCACTAAATTATTGCTTTTCCTAACCCCGTAGGTATTTCGTCATATAAGGGGTTTTAGTAGCTCAATGATGTTTGTAGTGAGCAGTTGTTGAAAAACTGCATTTGTCTATCTAAATTACGTCTACTAAAAAGTTTTAGTCTGTATCTTATATTTAGTATATTTGCATTATTTACTTCACCTAATTTATTGCTATATTTATAATTTGTGAAAGAAACTTAATTGTCCAAGCTTTTGATAATGCTTTATAATACAAGTTCTACAAGGCTGGAAATTGCCACATATCTATCTGGTTGGTCATTTTTGAATATCTATACATTTGTAATATATTTGCAGCAACCTTACTGAGGATGTTTAAAAATAATTGATTGATTAATTCATTTAAAATTACATAAATATATGTAATAATTATAATAAAAGCTAACAACTATAATGGCGAAATATCTGTAATCTGGGAGCTGCAAGATGGTACATAAGAAACCTTGACTTGAATTCTGTAAATTTTTAAACTAAACATTTATTTTTAAACAAAAAATCCCATGTGTGTTATATTGTTGAAAATATTTAAATTTTCTGTTTTTTATTGCTGGAAACGCATTACATTCGATGTATGCGATGTAGTAGAAATATATGGTCGTCTGACATTCTAGTATCTTTCCAAAAATGTCGTAGAACCAACTTTAATTATAATTTATTATATCATGGTAATTACATCATAAGCCAGGTTAAGAAAAGGAATTTACTGAAATGATATTTAACTACCAAATTCATTGCAAATAAAATACATATGTATGTATACATTTTTATGAGCTACTATCTCTAAAAATGGTTATTTTACGTTTACTATAAAATAATGTTTTTTTTATATTTTCAAATAACCGGGATTGCTGGTACAGGTGACTCATTTTTGTATGTTTTCGGGGGTTCTGGGAAATCTGCGGGAGATACGGTTCCAGAGATCTTTTTTTTCCTAAAAATAATAATGATAATTAAAATCTCTGCGGTTTATATGGTCCTTTTAATAATAAAAATATTTGTTCAATATTTCGTCACACTCTGTGACTTCGTCAGGAAATGTATTAAAAAAAAATTTAGATTATACGTCTAGTTTATATTATTAAAAGGACCGCATAACCCGCAGAGATTTATTGATTAACAAAAACACGATCGAATAACTACATCAATAATAATGCATACCGAATACGGCTCTCCTTAACCGTTTTTGAACTACAGGCTGTTTTTCGATTTTTGGCAGTCAGTCCAGCCCTATGTCTCGCTTTTGTTACGTTTTTAATATTATCGATTCTACAGAAATAGTTTTGCTGTCAGTTTATCCATTCGGTCATGTTTTAATTTGAGTATTAAAGATACAAGTTTGGCAAAGGATCTTCGATATATACAGGGTCCGGCAACGAAGCGGGGACGGAAGATTACACGCTTATTTGAAAGTTTGTCAAATATTTAGTCGTCGGATATTCTTCCGCACCATCAAGTGCACGTTTTAAAAATATTTTGTTTTATACAGGGTGTTTCAGATGGAAATGCCAGACTAAAGTTGCATTTTTTTTAATGGAACACCCTGTATATTAATAGAGAAAATGATCCGCGCTTGAAAGCTGGTTACAACGATATAATGTTGTATAGGTCTAACGTTGATAGTTTCTGTGTAAACAATGATTTTACTTGATAAATTGACACATTTCAGTAGGCTATTCTGCATAGGGAAAAAACAAAAAATTCGAAACCAACAGAGTAGAATATTTTTTACTAGTATGGACTGTCGTTACTATGTGAAATAAATTATGCAGCTGCTCACTTTATACAGGGTGTTCACAATTTTGTAAAATCTAAGAAATATCGAAATTCTTAAATGGAACACCCTGTATATTTTCAGCTCATTGGAAAGCCTTTTTACTACGCTTTCTATTGATACCTCATTTGATGGACCTAGGATAGATCATTTTCTAATTATTTCTTCTTAAAATTGAATTAATGAGAAATGCTTGTATTTTTAGTAGCTAATTTGCACTTCAAACCTACTGTAAGATTGGATATTCAACAAATAATCCATAAATGGTCTATAACAAGAAGAAACTCCATTTAGTATGAGAAACAATTGATTTTCACTCAGCGGTGAAAGCAAACATTAAATTAATATAAAGTAATATAGCATTTTCAATAGATTCACTGCTGATCAAGTTATCTGGTGTTTTAAGCTTGTATACTTAATAACCAAGTTGTAAAAAATTTCGTTTTGTGTTATACAGTACTTCGTTCAATCTTTAAAATCAGTTGTTATATTGACTAATTTTCTTTATTCAAGAAATGGTATGTATGTGGACAGATGTAAGTATAGATTGTATTTTAAAGGTAACAGTTATTGAAGGTAGGAGCTTGCGTTTGTTGAGTAACTTCTAAAATTAGTCATTATAACAATTTCTTTTAAAGATTGAACGAAATACTGTATAACACAAAACGAAATTTTGTACAACTTGGTTATTAGTATACAAGCTTAAAACTGACACCTCTACTTTATATTAAATTAATGTTGCCTTTCACCACTGAGTGAAAATCATTTGTTTCTCATACTAAATGGAGTTTCTTCTTGTTATAGCCTATTTATGGATTATTTGTTGAATATCCGATCTTACAGTAGGTTTGAAATAAATGCAAATTAGCTACTAAAAATACAAGCATTTCTCATTAATTCAATTTTAAAAAGAAATAATTAAAAAATGATCTATCCTAGGTGCATCAAATGAGGTATCAATAGAAAGCGTCCAATGAGCTGAAAATATACAGGGTGCTTCATTTAAAAATTTCGAGATTTCTTCGATTTTGCAAAATTGTGAACACCCTGTATAAAGCGAGCAGTTGCAGAATTTATTTCACATAGTAACGATAGTCCGTACTAGTAAAAAATATTCTACTCTGTTGATTTCGAATTTTTTGTTTTTCCCTATGCAGAATAGCCTACTGAAATGTATCAATTTATCAAGTAAAATCATTATTTACACAGAAACTATCAACTTTAGACCTATACAACATTATATTGTTGTAACCAGCTTTCAAGCGCGGATCATTTTCTCTGTTAATAGACAGGGTGTTCCATTTAAAAAAATGCAACTTTAGTCTGGCATTTCCATCTGGAACACCCTGTATAAAACAAAATATTTTTAAAACGTACACTCCTCAAGAATAAATATCATATTTACCATTTCTTGAATAAAGAAAATTAGTCAATATAACAACTGATTTTAAAGATTGAACGAAGTACTGTATAACACAAAACGAAATTTTTTACAACTTGGTTATTAAGTATACAAGCTTAAAACACCAGATAACTTGATCAGCAGTGAATCTATTGAAAATGCTATATTACTTTATATTAATTTAATGTTTGCTTTCACCGCTGAGTGAAAATCAATTGTTTCTCATACTAAATGGAGTTTCTTCTTGTTATAGACCATTTATGGATTATTTGTTGAATATCCAATCTTACAGTAGGTTTGAAGTGCAAATTAGCTACTAAAAATACAAGCATTTCTCATTAATTCAATTTTAAGAAGAAATAATTAGAAAATGATCTATCCTAGGTCCATCAAATGAGGTATCAATAGAAAGCGTAGTAAAAAGGCTTTCCAATGAGCTGAAAATATACAGGGTGTTCCATTTAAGAATTTCGATATTTCTTAGATTTTACAAAATTGTGAACACCCTGTATAAAGTGAGCAGCTGCATAATTTATTTCACATAGTAACGACAGTCCATACTAGTAAAAAATATTCTACTCTGTTGGTTTCGAATTTTTTGTTTTTTCCCTATGCAGAATAGCCTACTGAAATGTGTCAATTTATCAAGTAAAATCATTGTTTACACAGAAACTATCAACATTAGACCTATACAACATTATATCGTTGTAACCAGCTTTCAAGCGCGGATCATTTTCTCTATTAATATACAGGGTGTTCCATTTAAAAAAATGCAACTTTAGTCTGGCATTTCCATCTGGAACACCCTGTATAAAACAAAATATTTTTAAAACGTGCACTTGATGGTGCGGAAGAATATCCGACGACTAAATATTTGACAAACTTTCAAATAAGCGTGTAATCTTCCGTCCCCGCTTCGTTGCCGGACCCTGTATATGTGAGATACATCACTATACAGGGTGTCCCAAGTTGAGTGGCCTATTAGAATATTTCCTAAAGTACACCGAAGAGAGCCCTGAAAATTTGGTTGCCTTGGTTTCTGGCCATGCTCTTTTTAAATAAAATAATTTTAAAGATGGCCGACTTCCGGTTATAACGGAAATCGATAGGAACTTCGTTATTTTAAATGGAACACCCCATGTATTAGTGGATTTTTGGATTTTACGTAAAATTTTAGGCTAACTTTCTTAAATAAACCTTGTGTCTAAAATGCACCGTTTTTGAATAATTCCACTTTTTTTAAATAATTCGACAAATCATTGCTGGGTGTCATTCGGCCTCTCTCAGACAACGTTTGACTTAGAGCCTTCAAAATTTTTATGATGAGTACTAAGGTCTAATTGTAAATCGTTGTTGGAAAAAAAGTCTAATATCTTACACAGGATGTTCAAAATACACTTGCCAATGTAGACAATTTCATACCCTGGGAAGTCGCTTATTTTACATTCCCTATACCTAACTCTTAAGGTTTTTGAGTTATTTATGATTTTTATAAAACAGACTGAGATTTGAAAAAAAATCAAAGTTGCCATGAATCATAAAATGATATTTCCACTAAAACAAATACTCTAAAACTAATCTAATAATTACCAAGAGTGTTATTGTTAAGTTAATAGTTGTTCCTTTAATTTGTTTTTACTGTTTGATTACAATACACTGAGTCATAATAATACAAATAATAATAATAATAATAACCATAATAGATAATTACGATTATTCTAACGGAGACATTTTAAATTTGTTTTTTATTCATGGACAGTGTAACAGAATGGCTGCTTGAACATGCAGAAACTTTAATGAAACTTACCCTCAGCTACCATCGATGACAGAAAAAAAAATTGAGAAGGTATTTGGCCAATTTTCTAACAACTGGTAGCGTTAAAATAAAGAAAACTACATCTGCTCCGGTTACTGGGAATGAAGATAATGAAGTTTCCGTTTTGGCTTATTTTGAAGCGTTCCCACGAGCATCAACCAGAGCCGCTGAACACGATTTAGGCATTCCACGCTCTTGCATACACAGGATTATGAGAAACCATAAGCTACACAATTTCAAATTTGTGACTGTGCATGCACTACAACCTACAGACAGATTACTTCGAGTGCAGTTGTGTGAAATGCTTATGGTGGCCCAGCAAGAAAACGTAAATTTTTTACAAAAGATAATTTGGACAGACGAATCCAAATTTTCTCACGAAGGTGTGTTCAACAGGCATAATTCCCATTTTTGGTCCCACGAAAATCCCCACGTAATTAGGGAAAGAGGATTCCAAAATAAATTTAGTTTTAACGTTTTTTCTTGTTTGATGGGCAACAAATGTTGTTATTTTATTTACGACAACAATCTAAATTCAGAAATGTACATAGAAATTTTGCGGACGGTTGTAACGGAGTTCTTAGACAGCTTACCGCTAAATGTCTACAGAAATTGCTGGTATCAGCTTGATGGACCTCCGGAACATAGTTGTAATGGGGTAAGGCAGTGCATCGCTGAACTTTTCGAAGATCGCTGGATAGGACGTGGTGGGCCTTGGGCGTGGCCACCGAGATCGCCTGATCTCACGCGAAAGGACTTTTATATGTGGGAAAAAATAAAAAATGAAGTCTATTTCGACCCTGTTAATAGCAGGGCAGAGCTTGAAAATAGAGTTCGCAATTGCTTTGGGACTTTACAGGGAAATAAAATTTTACGCGCTACAACAGATGGTGTAATGAGTCGCTTAAACCGCTACCTAGATCTAAATGGAGATCATATTGAACGATTCAACTAAGGCTTCTGTTTTCGTCTACTTGTAAATGGTATAGGTACCATGCTGTTTTTACCCATTTGTTTCTTCAGTATCGTATTTGCTTTCTAATTTAACATTAAAAATAATACTCCTCCTCATACCTGTTTTTATTATTTATGCCTACTTTAGTATCACTCCGAAAATGTGTAAATCCAACAGTTATACGTGACAACTATTGATAAACAGTGTTAAATTAGCTTTAGTGAAATATTTCCCTCTAAATGTCATTTTATAATTCATGGCAACTTTTGTTGTTTTTTCAAATCTCAGTCTGTTTTATAAAAATCGTAAATAACTCAAAAACCTTAAGAGTTAGGTATAGGGAATGTAAATACAGATCAAAAGGGAATAAAAAGTCCCAACTATTGGCCCAATAAAATACAGGGTGTTCCATTTGAAATAAGCGACTTCCCGAGGTATGAAGTTGTCTACATTGGCAAGTGTATTTTGAACATCCTGTGTAAGATATTAGACTTTTTTCCAACAACGATTTACAATTAGACCTTAGTACTCATCATAAAAATTTTGAAGGCTCTAAGTCAAACGTTGTCTGAGAGAGGCCGAATGACACCCAGCAATGATTTGTCGAATTATTTAAAAAAAGTGGAATTATTCAAAAACGGTGCATTTTAGACATAAGGTTTATTGAAGAAAGTTAGCCTAAAATTTTACGTAAAATCCAAAAATCCACTAATACATGGGGTGTTCCATTTAAAATAACGAAGTTCCTATCGATTTCCGTTATAACCGGAAGTCGGCCATCTTTAAAATTATTTTATTTAAAAAGAGCATGGCCGGAAACCAAGGCAACCAAATTTTCAGGGCTCTCTTTGGAGTACTTTAGGAATTATTCTAATAGGCCACTCAACTTGGGACACCCTGATGTATATGCTCCAAAGTTTTATGGCCCAAATGTATAGTGTCATAACTCAGAGTACTAGAATGTCTTAGAAACAAAGAAAGAACACGATTTCCTCAATTGAAACAATCCATAGTAGGATCTTGTCAATTGTGAGTAGAACAGGTCCTTGTAATGAGATCATTTTAAGTCTTCATCAATGAAAACATCTAACAATCTAGATGTGCTAACCAAATCCAGCTAAAAGTCACTTAAACAGATATTAGAGAGAAGCCTATTTAAGTTTATCCACATCATTTTTGAAGAAATTGTTAAATTAATATCATGTGCGTGTGTGATGATTGGTACATTGGTACATTGTTATCCCAATAGAGAAAGTCATTCATAAAAACAAAAACCAATGTTAGAACATCAGTACGAACGGTAATGAATGAAACAAGGGATAAGATAATAAAATATATGTAATATTACGGAATGAAGTTAAAACAGAAATAAAGAACAGAAACTACGGGGTAGTGCGACTATATTTATCAATGAGCTAATATTTTCTATACTTTGTTCTGAAGGTGGTTGGTAGTTAGTTCAGAGTAATAGTTTCAAAGATACAGCACTTTACATTCTTATCTGACCACCCTGTACAACATATTATATAGCTACATCGATGTGGATGTTTAGATTTATTTTAAAAGTTGGAAAGAAATAGTTATTTACGATACAGGTGTTAAAAATGCTATTTTATTTCACTCGTAAACTGCGACGTGCGTGTCGCAAACTTTTAACTCGTGAAATAAAATCGCACTTTTAACACCTGTATCGTAAATAACTATTTCTTTCCAACTTTTAAAATAAATCTAAACATCCACATCGATGTAGCTATATAATATGTTGTACAGGGCGGTCAGATAAGAATGCAAAGTGCTGTATCTCTGAAACTATTCGTCCTAGAGACTTTCGGTAAAAATTTATAACACCAAAGTGGTCAAAAGAAGACCCTGGGAAATATTTTCCGATTTCCAAGATGGTTGCCAGGGGGCGTAACCGGCATCTTAAACCTTTAAAGTGATTTTTTACTGAAATCCACTCAGTAAATGTTACCAAAAAATATACGCTTTTTAAAGCCAAGCTTTACTCAAGTAATTTTTGTTTAACACTTTTTGACGTATCTATTAAAATAAAGTGGTGGAGGGTAATTAAATGTTTTTTTTTATAAACAGCTGTAACTCCTAAACGACTGAACTGATTTTAACAAACTTGGTCTCATTGAAAAAAGCATTTATTGTTCCATCAAACTTATCTTACCTGTGATATGTCTATTTCTTAGTGATGCCGCTAGAGCGCGCTTTTTGATATAGTAACAGAGAATTGCAAAATTCTCTAAAAAATTAAATACAATAATATGACTTTTTTTCATAAAAATGTAGCGAAGTGACACCTAAATAGGCTAGTGAAAACCGTATTTCGATATCTTATTCGTAACCTGAAATATCGCAGAAAGAAGATTATCATATAATTTTAAAAAGACGCTATTGCACCGGTATTTACCTACTGTTATTTATTTGTGTTTTTTCAAGATTCAATTACATAATTTATAATTTTTAAATAATAAAACTATTCTTAGTTCAAAAAATTTAAAAAATGTATAGGGGCAAGGACTGATTTTGAAATAAAACTGAATGCCTCCTTAAATGCTCCAAATGGTCTTCTATTACACTCAATGCATTGTTGGAGTCGCTCATGAGTAGACATTACACCAGCTTCAATTTTGCTCTTGACAGGCTACAATTGGTCTCTTGTATTCGTATTTTTATGTCGTCTCTCGTTGTTAGTGGAATTTGGTAAACAATATCTTTCAACCGATCCCAGAGATATAAGTCCAAACAGGTGAGGTCTGGGGATCGGGGAGGCCAAGGAAATAGACATCCTCGCCCAATCCATCTCTGGCGATATCTTAGATCTTCTTCTTGAGAAATGTGCTGGACAACCATCTAGTTGCAAAAACATATTTTGCCGTAATTGCAAGGGCACATCTTCCAATAAAATAAACAATTGGTTTACCATAAAATCAAGAAACGTGGCACCGTTTAGTGGTTGATCAAATAAATAGGGATCTATAATAATTCCGCCCAGGATACCACATCACACATTGAGACTCCAATGGCTTTGAAATTGGACCTCTCGCAACTAGTGAGGATTGTTGTGGGACCAATAATGCATATTATGCAAATTAACGTTTCCATCACTACTAAAAAGCATTTCAATACTTTTAAACCTTACTTGTGTGTGCAAACAACCCAAATTACACTGCCTCTATAAGTATAATTTGTTGATTTTAGACATTTGTTTTGACAATTTTTACCGCAAGTCTGTACGACGAATAGTTTCAGAGGTACAGCACTTTGCATTCTTATCTGACCACCCTGTACATAGCTATCGTTGGTGCAGATAATATAACAATTGTTTAAATGTTAGTTTAAGTTATATTGTCGACTTTAATATGTTATGCATATTGGATTCAATATTGAAATTTTGGTCTCATGTATGTACTAATAACAATGTTCTATTACTGCGTTATTGTCTGACTGTAACTGAATACAGGGTGTCCCAAGTTGAGTGGCGTATTAGAATATTTCCTAAAGTACACCAAAGAGAGCGCTGAAAATTTGGTTGCCTTAGTTTCCGGCCATGCTCTTTTTAAATAAAATAATTTTAAAGATGGCCGACTTCCGGTTATAACGGAAATCGATAGGAACTTCGTTATTTTAAATGAAACACCCCATATATTAGTGGATTTTTGGATTTTACGCAAAATTTTAGGCCAACTTTCTTAAATAAACCTTATGTCTAAAATGCACCGTTTTTGAATAATTCCACTTTTTTTTTAATAATTCGACAAATCATTGCTGGGCGTCATTCGGCCTCTCTCAGACAACGTTTGACTTACAGCCTTCAAAATTTTTATGATGAGTAATAAGGTCTAATTGTAAATCGTTGTTGGAAAAAAAGTCTAATATCTTACACAGGATGTTCAAAATACACTTGCCAATGTAGACAACTTCGTACCTTGGGAAGTCGCTTATTTCAAATGGAACACCCTGTATTTTATTGGGCCAATAGTTGGGACTTTTTATTCCCTTTTGATCTGTATTTACATTCCCTATACCTAGCTCTTAAGGTTTTTGAGTTATTTATGATTTTTATAAAACAGACTGAGATTTGAAAAAAAACAAAGTTGCCATGAATCATAAAATGACATTTCCAATAAAACAAATACTCTAAAACTAATCTGATAATTACGAAGAGTGTTATTGTTAAGTTAATAGTTGTTCCTTTAATTTGTTTTTACTGTTTGATTACAATACACTGAGTAATAATAATACAAATAATAATAATAATAATAACCATAATGGATAATTACAATTATTCAAACGAAGACATTTTAAATTTGTTTTTTATTCATGGACAGTGTAACAGAATGGCTGCTCGAACATGCAGAAACTTTAATGAAACTTACCCTCAACTACCACCGATGACAGAAAATAAATTGAGAAGGTATTTGGCCAATTTTCTAACAACTGGTTGCGTTAAAATAAAGAAAGCTACATCTACTCCGGTTACTGGGAATGAAGATAATGAAGTTTCGGTTTTGGCTTATTTTGAAGCGTTTCCACGAGCGTCAACCAGAGCCGCTGAACACGATTTAGGCATTCCACGCTCTTCCATACACAGGATTATGAGAAACCATAAGCTACACAATTTCAAATTTGTAACTGTGCATGCACTACAACCTACAGACAGATTACTTCGAGCAGTTGTGTGAAATGCTTATGGTGGCCCAGCAAGAAGACGTAAATTTTTTACAAAAGATAATTTGGACAGACGAATTCAAATTTTCTCACGAAGGTGTGTTCAACAGGCATAATTCCCATTTTTGGTCCCACGAAAATCCCCACGTAATTAGGGAAAGAGGATTCCAAAATAAATTTAGTTTTAACGTTTTTTCTTGTTTGATGGGCAACAAATGTTATTTTATTTACGACGACAATCTAAATTCAGAAATGTACATAGAAATTTTGCGGACGGTTGTAACGGAGTTCTTAGACAGCTTACCGCTAAATGTCTACAGAAATTGCTGGTATCAGCTTGATGGAGCTCCGGCACATAGTTGTAATGGGGTAAGGCAGTGCATCACTGAACTTTTGAAGATCGCTGGATAGGACGTGGTGGGCCTTGGGCGTGGCCACCGAGATCGCCCGATCTCACGCCAATGGACTTTTATCTGTGGGGAAAAAATAAAACATGAAGTCTATTTCGACCCTGTTAATAGCAGGGCAGAGCTTGAAAATAGAGTGCGCAATTGCTTTGGGACTTTACAGGGAAACGAAATTTTACGCGCTACAACAGATGGTGTAATGGGTCGCTTAAACCGCTGCCTAGATCTAAATGGAGATCATATTGAACGATTTAACTAAGGTTTCTGTTTTCGTCTACTTGTAAATGGTATATGTACCATGCTGTTTTTACCCATTTGTTGCTTCAGTATCGTATTTGCTTTCTAATTTGACATTAAAAATAATAGTCTTCCTCATACCTGTTTTTATTATTTATGCCTACTTTAGTGTCACTCCGAAAGGTGTAAATCCAACAGTTATACATGACAACTACTGATAAACAGTATTAAATTAGCTTTAGTGAAATAGTTCCCTCTAAATGTCATTTTATAATTCATGGCAACTTTTTTTTTTTCAAATCTCAGTCTGTTTTATAAAAATTATAAATAACCCAAAAACCTTAAGAGTTAGGTATAGGGAATGTAAATACAGATCAAAAGAGAACAAAAAGTCCCAACTATTGGCCCAATAAAATACAGGGTGTTCCATTTGAAATAAGCGACTTCCCAAGGTACGAAGTTGTCTACATTGGCAAGTGTATTTTGAACATCCTGTGTAAGATATTAGACTTTTTTTCCAATAACGCTTTACAATTAGACCTTAGTACTCATCATAAAAATTTTGAAGGCTGTAAGTCAAACGTTGTCTGAGAGAGGCCGAATGACGCCCAGCAATGATTTGTCGAATTATTAAAAAAAAAAGTGGAATTATTCAAAAACGGTGCATTTTAGACATAAGGTTTATTTAAGAAAGTTAGCCTAAAATTTTGCGTAAAATCCAAAAATCCACTAATATATGGGGTGTTTCATTTAAAATAACGAAGTTCCTATCGATTTCCGTTATAACCGGAAGTCGGCCATCTTTAAAATTATTTTATTTAAAAAGAGCATGGCCGGAAACCAAGGCAACCAAATTTTCAGCGCTCTCTTTGGTGTACTTTAGGAAATATTCTAATACGCCACTCAACTTGGGACACCCTGTATAGTATACATTTCGAAGAAAATAATTATTTTAAAGATTTCAATTTAAGATTATCACATTTTTATTCTTATGCTATTTTATACTTACTTACGTATTAGTACTTATTATATAAGCATTTTCTAAAAGAAATTATGTATGTATAAATCTATGGATTCGAATATTTTCAAGCTACTATTAAATTATTAACAAAGATTATGTCGACAACAACCGGTTTCTAATTAATGGTTAGAAAAGCCGTTACTTTTTTTACAGAAAGTGCTTATGAAGTAAACTCCTTTCTTTTACGTCAACAATTCGGGTCTATGACTACGTAGGTGTGATTTTTCTCATACACAATACTCATGTGAGTAGTCTTGTGTGTTGGTTATTTCAATGCAAAACATATTCATTTAATACTGTATTAGCATCTTACATACATGAAGGATGTCTCAGCGAGACCGTTCATTAGAAGTTTACAGGGTTCTCGCTAAAATATAAATTTGAAAATTCAGAATGATATATAATATTTGTGTTCTCTTTAATTAAAATATTTTAGGATTTCTAGCGTTTCCAGTTATACCGGATGTTGTCATCTACATACTTTGTTATTTTTAACGTAATATCCTGTATATTTTTACATATTTGGATTTACTTATTTTTAGTCTTTAGTCTTACCTTTACTCTTACCTTTAGTCTAACGTCAAAATCACACTTCCTCGTTTCATGCTTGCGAGTTAATAATTATCCGTTAAATGCCTGTACATTATTGCTATAAAGAGTTAAAATGGATAACATTCTGAATTTTCAAATTGATATTTTGGCCAGAACCCCTTAAACTTCTAATAAACGGTCTCGCTGAGACATCCTGTATATGCAACACTAACAATGATTTATTCCAATGCTAGATTTTTGTTTGTCTCTGTGTCGAATAGCTCGATAAATTAATTGAATGAAATTCTAAAATTTGTTTTACGTAAGTAGTTCCACTGTTTTTCTCAGAAGAATAGGGAAGTGATCATCATTCCCAGAATCTCCAGGGAATGATGGTTACACACTTTCCACTAGTTGGAAATTGGTTCTGTTTGTTTCAATAGTCAGTGTACACCATAGAATAAAGTAGAAGAACGGTCACTTTACATCACTCATCGACTTATGTTTTGGGCCATCTCTTAGAAGTTCTTCACTGGATCTCTTGGTGCAGAAGTAGAACACTAAACACTTTAACCCACTGAACACCAAACAAGTTTTAACTAAAACACCGACGCGTTTCAACAGCAAAGCTGTCATTATCAAGGCGATAATAAAACTAAAAAAAAAATTAATTTAGTTTTATTATCGCCTTGATAATGACAGCTTTGCTGTTGAAACGCGTCGGTGTTTTAGTTAAAACTTGTTTGGTGTTCAGTGGGTTAAAGTGTTTAGTGTTCCATCTCTTAGATGAAAACACAATTAAATGGCTAGCGGGATATCTAAACTGATATTAAAATAGCTTAGAATTAGTGAATTGTGGTTAGAGTACAATCATACTATCTTAAAATGGTCACATAATTGAAAAATCAAATAGCGTAATCGTATTATTTTGAACATTGCGATACTATCAGAGTTATTAAATAACTCATCTACGTGAATAAGAAATATTTAAAGAAAGTGGAGGATAAAAGTAGACAAATTAAGTAGCAAATTGAACAATATATTCAAATTATGTATATACAAAGCATTAATAATACTAGAAAGAAAATAGCGTTTAGTATGGATCTTTTTATGAAAATGGAAATTATCGAAATTCGATTATAAATACCCCCAAAATATAATTGAAAGTTAAAAGTAAGTTTCAAGTGTAAAATGGCACAAATGTCTCGATAAAAATACAAAATATAGGTACTGTGGAAAGCAAATGGTAATAATCGTTGTGTTTTGAAGTAAATAACACAGTTAGAAATGTGTAAGTTTAGGTACTATAATAGTATATTATGACACTAGTGCATAATCAAGCTTTTAAAGCACGAGTAACGAGTTTAAAGCCACGACGCGAAGCGGAGTGGCTTTAACGTTACGAGAAAAAGGCCCGATTATGCACGCTTATGAGTGTGTTTTAATTGGTTTATGATGCATGCATACTAAAAAACACTACTAACTAAGTGTAACAACGTTTCACATGTACTCATACTAAGCGATGTCGCCAGTGATTTAATAGTTTATCAATCATTTTTTAACTTACTTATTTTTCAAAAATTAAGCTTGAAGGTCCAGATTGAGTACGAATTGAGAAACGATGGTTGAGACCAAAAACAAAAAAAAAAGATGCAATCTCTTATTCTCATGCCTATCATTTAGTGTTAATAATAATTTAAGTGAGCTACTGTTGCTATTATTAAAAATATGAACTGCTTTTTGTTGTTAATTGTTTCCATATATTGTAGGATCTACAGAAACACTTGTTCAAACTGTTTGATCAAGATGATGACGGAAAACTGATACAAGATGACTGGATAGAATTCTTGAAGATTCGTTTGTTGTAAGTACGATTGTTTTGAGAAATTAAGTATTTAAGCGATTTAACAAAAATTTCTCCAATAATTAATTACATTAAAATAATATTCAAAGCCTACATCTACAGGGCGTCAATATAAATATATCATTCTAGTATAGATATCTTAACAAATATCTTTGCATATGTAAGTTTTGAACCATTACATTACTTTCAGCTAAATCTTGATTTGTTTGTAATCATGGAGAACCACATACCTCAACAAAATATTTTATTTAGAGTACATATAAAATTAAGCGTAATGATATGATTTGTATTCGCATTAGTAAATTAATAAATTATACATTCATAATCATGAAAATTAATAATTTAAAAAATTGTCTAAAATTTATTAATGAAAATACTTTTTCTCTCGCAAGTTTAGCGAAAGTTTTTAGCTGTGTTACAGTTAGTGAACAGGTGAAATATGACCTGATTAGTAGAAAGAACGATGAGTAAGTATGGCAGCCAACTACAATGTAGTACTTAAATACTTGATCATAAAGATAGGACGAAAATACAACCAACAGAAAAAAAAATCACGTTTTTAAGTTAGTCAGTTGTATTTTGACATTATTTGATTTTTTTGAGAATTTCGTGAGTAAATGATGGCGCATAGCATACCTATATCAATTAAAAAGGAATTTGTGCTTCAATAATAGCAACATTTTTACTTGAGTATAATCATTAACATATATCTTTCATAGGCTGTATGTGTTCATTGATCTATACTTCTTTTCTCACTTTACCCACTAGATCTCTTAGTGTAGATGTTGACACAAATTTATATTGCAGGTTTGGGATTTTGTGAATCAACTTGTATTCTTTTTTGTGATATCTTTGTTATATTCTCTATGGTTATGTTATTCCTAATATTCCTGGTATTCAAAATAAACAGTAGATTAGATATAATAAATAAACTGAAGAAAACGACTTAGGCCTTTTAGGTTTGGTGTTATTTAAATATGTTCTTCATGCACTAAGCATTAATGCATACTGTTTATTTGAACTGCGTCTTAAGATCACTATTACCTACTTCTTTTGTATGGTTCAATTATTGTTCACTTTTTCCTTTGTGTCTAAGTGGCATTATTATATGATCACCTAAGTGATGTTACAAATACTACCGTAATATTAGATTTGAAAAAGAAAACTTATTTAACACCAAAATAAGATTATTATATAATTGTACTGCTGTTAAATATCTAAGTTGTATAAAGTGATTTTACTTGTTGAAAGTCGTTAGGACGTGTTTTCAAATTCCGGGTGTTCTTTTTTATGTCAAATTTAATTAAATTTATAAATTTGAAATAGAAAGAACGTATAGTTATGATAATGTATAAATCATCTTACTTTTGTTACTTTAAATATTTTACAACTACTGTTATACTACCAAAATTATATTATCGATTGCTCATAGATAATATATGCTTTGCTTGTAGAGATGAAGACATACCCTTCTGTGAACATCTCAAAATGGTGGCGTATCGATGCTGTGGAGCAGACCCGATAACTATTGAAAAATTTTCAAAAATATTTAAAACCAAAGGAGTAAGTTCAAACAATCTACATGTATCTATATACCTACATAGATATAAGAGAAAGCCGTTAGTTACTGAATGTTACTACACTTATAACTCAAGAACGCCTGGACCGATGTCCATGATGCGCAACAATTCGGACTGGTCTCCGGCCAAACAAGAAGAATACCCAAGAAAATTCCCGAAATATCCCCAAGGTCAACTCTTTTTTTCATAGGATATGGTATTTTTTTTACCAAATTCTAAAAGAGTAATAAGTTGTGAACAGAAAAATAATAAACGACATATGATCTCAAATTAATATTAATCGAGATATTTCGAAAAAATGAGGACATACAAAAGTCAGTGCAGCAATGTTTTTCCTTCGTTTTTTAACTGTAAAAGTAGAAAGTAAATGTTAATAGTAGCTACAAATTGTTTACATAAGGTAAATAGTTGAAGAAAGCAGACGGCTATCGAATTAAATGTTCAAATTGGTGGCCTCCAGCCTCAATGCACTTCTGCATTCGCGCAGAAAAATCTCTATGCACACGCAGTAACATGTCTACAGAAATGTCTGCACATGCATGTCTTATTTTCTGCTGCATGCTTTTTGGTGTTGTTGGTTCTGTGTCATATACAACATGTCGATATTGTACACTTAAAATAAATATAGCGATTCTTCTGCTAATTGGATAGCCGTCTGCGTTCTTCCACTATTTACCTTATGTAAACAATTTGTAGCTACTATTAATATTTATTTTCCACTTTTACATTTAAAAAACGAAGGAAAAACATTGCTGCACTGACTTTTATATGTCCTCATTTTTTTGAAATGTCTCGATTAATATTAATTTGAGGTCATATGTGGTTTACTATTTTTCTATTTACAAGTTATTGCTCTTTTAGAATTTGATAAAAAAATACCATACGCTATTTGAAAAAAAGAGTTGACCTTGCTATGAGCTTTGTGTCTTTCTTTATAGTGACAACAGTGGCGCCATCGGATGAGCCCTTCATATAGTTAAACTTTTGTTTAACACTTTTCTTCATAACACTAATTGTTTCTAAGATATTACAGCGTTCCACTTTAAATGGACCACCCTGTATATAACAAGTATATGAATAATATAAAATAAATTGTTTTGAAGTGCATATCCTAGTAATTGGACATGTACCTATTTTGCAAAAAAATATTAAACTATAAAAACTTTTTTTTAGATTATTGAAAATATCTATAAATTAGTCGATCGAACTAACTCAAAATCAGTCACATCAAAACAAGTTATGGATTTTTTGGATCGTGTTACTACTGCAAGGTATGTTTTCGAAGAAAAGAAATTGTCATTGTTAACTAACAAATTTATCTTTTTATCATTGCACAATATTTGTAAAAAGTGCTTATTCTGAAATATTTCCATACACTGAAATTTAGTTTTTTCTTTGGAATTCTTATTTTCAGTGGTATCTAACATTACAGTAGCAAAATTTTACATTTGCATTTACCCCAGTTTACAGTAGTACTAGACAATATAAGAAAATTAGTTAGATATATGTGTTTGAGTCAACATAAATAATTTTTATTTAATTAATTCTAGCTTAATTTGCAACTATAATTAACGCAAAATTCATAATTTTAGAACTGATTTTACATTTTGTAATGTGCCACAAACCTTCTGTTTAAGCATTTATCAAATACTTCGATGTAACAAATCATTTACTGTAAAAAATCCACTTTATCAATGAATTTTTGACTAGATTTCGAAAATTAGAATTCAATTGAACTATATAACTACTAAATTTATTTCGAACTTATTAACACCGTAAACTTTTCTACGGCAATCCTACATTAACATTTTAATTTCAACGATATTAAGTCTATTTTTCAAATACAGAATAATAATTAGTAACTAGTAACTGATTTAACGTTCAATGATTGATTGAACAAATTTTTACAGGCCATATACAGGATTTGATAAAGAAAGGATAAAACTGTTAGAGGACATTTTTAGAAAAACTGTCGGCAAAGATAATGAAATCAAAAAGAGGACTTCATGAAAATTATTAATTTCAAAAACGTGTGTATTTACAAAATAAACGAAAATGTCGTACATTTTATACATATTAAAGTCGTTTTAGCCACTTTTCTCCGAAAAAGTTTTCAATATATTCGATGAGGACCACTCGGGTTCAATATCTCTCCAAGAATTTTTAGACACAATGTATCAATTTTCAGCACCCGAAGATAAAGTAAAGTTCATTTTTGAAGTTTACGATTTAGATGGTAGGTTTATCAATTGACATTTAAAATTGTACTTATAGTAATACCTTTAGGTGATGGTTTAATTCAGCGTAAAGAACTTGAAAATGTTATGAAAGAATGCATAAAGGAAAGTAACATAATGTTCCGCGATCATATGGGAATGTTGACATCTGCGTTGATAGAAGGTGCAGATACTAATAATACAGATGGAATAACATTTGATGCATTCAAGAATCAATTAGAGAAGTACGAAGGGCTCCTCGAGAATTTATCTATGAGGTATTGAAATACTAATAAACAATACGTTTTCTGGTAAAAAAGGTAATATTTGTTGTAGTATCGAAAGCTGGTTGCTACCATCAAAACCAAAGCCGCCAATTACACTACAAGAGAAAATAAAGCAAGCTATACCATATCAATTAACTATGTCTTATATGAAAAATAATTACGAATTTGTGATATTTCAGTTTTGTCTAATTGCAATTAATTTGGCTTTATTTATTAGTCGAATTCTGGAGTACAAAAACAAAAGTACATTTTATATGGTTGCTAGAGCTTGTGGTATGTATCCCAGAGCAGTGAGCAGGCAGATGCGCATCAGTCCTTATTAGCTTATGCATTATGTCAAGCGCAGATACTTCATATTGAGCAAAATGGACTTGATGTTTGATAACTATACTCATGTGCTGTAGCCGTCGCATTATGATAAGGATTGGCGTTCATCTGCTCACTGTTTTTAGTGTCCCAAAATTCACGCAATATTTGAATTTTACGTCATTTGCGCGGTAAAGTGTCGCCAACGGAAAAGAAGACAGCTGACAGTTCGGATTTAAAAGAATGGAGCGGTACATGAAAAATTAAAGCGTTTACATTGTTGACTAATATTGAAAAAATAACGAAGTCATTCAGGGAAACTGGATCAGTTAGTGATCTTAAACACTTTGGCTTCATCTTGACTTTGGAAAATTCTCGACTGATTTTTTGATCGTGTAATTTCCTGTTCTAGTAATCGAACAGATCATGCGATTTAATGCCGTTGGACTTTTTTTCGTTTAAGGTTTATAGCGATCAGCTTACGATCACCTACACCGCGAAGGAGAAACTTGAGCAGTGTATCAACTAAATTCAGCCACGTTTGTGTAAGACGGTTATGAAAGATTTCGACAAAAAGAGCGCGTATTTGCCAGCAAAACCGTGGGGTGATCTACCAGATATTCTACTCCATACATAATACTACTTATTTTATGAATCAAAAAATTCACAATTTTTAATAATTGAAAACCTGTTGCGTCAATTTTGGGATTCTTTTTGTTTTGGAACAATTTATTAGATTCTAACAATATTAATTATCAAACTGTATTGTCAGTATTCATAAAATGCAAATGAAATACGGACTTTAGAATCTTTTATGATTTCTAGCTGTTATAACGTCTACTCCAAAATATCTCCATCTCGTTGTCATATCTTCACCGTAAGTGTAACAATTTCTAAGTTCCTTGTCTTTAGCTTTATACTGATGTAATTTGGTTTCTGGTCTCAATAATTAATTGCATCTGCATTGAGGCTTAAAATATGTTACATTATTAATACATAATTGGTATTCAAAGTTTTAGATACAGCACTCGTTTTATAGCTTTAAACTAAGGTCTTATACACATAGTGCTTCTCTAACTAAGTAACTAGTTATTGATTTTAACGTTTACATTTCGAGAAGTAATTTGTTTTTGGGCAGAATTTAGAAGGTATAAAATAAAATTCTGTCCAAAAACCAAATTACTTCTCGAAATGTAAACGTTAGAATCAATAGAAGGTATAAAATAAAGTTCTGCCCATAACTAATGTAAATTTCTTCTTCGCGAGAAAAAAGTGGGGTGCCAGAAAATTACGGTAGTTCGATGACGGAAATCTTCTGGTGGAAAGCAAAAGAGACGGGTTTCCAAATTCTGGAAAGTGAGTAATCATCATCATGATTTTTGATTTTGACAATGGGTAGGTAACTCCTTGTCACCTTTTCGAGCTAATCTTTTCATGAGCCGTTTTGAAAAGGACTGAGAGCGAATATTTTCCTATGGTTTGGTTGAGGTATGTGGATGACATTTTCGCTATTTTTGATACTAAAAAAATGTAATATTGACGATTTTCTCAATAGATTAAATAATCAGTTCGAAACCATAAAGTTCATTTGTGAAAGAGAAGAAAACGGTCAGCTATCCTTTCTAGATACTTTAGTAATTAGAAATAACAATAGATTAGAGTTTGACGTGTTTAGAAAGGGAACCAGTACACTTCGCTACATTCCTTCAGATTCCCCCATGTGCTCAACACAAAATGGCAAGCCTGAAATTTTTGGTCCACAGACTCTTCACTTTTCCCTTGAACAAGGCGAGGTATGAGAAAGAGCTTAAAATGATAAAAGATGCGGCCAAGTGTAATGGTTTCTAGCCTCAGCATATCTATAAGTTAATTAGGAAGTTCAATTATAAGAAAACTGTGAAAGAAGCTGCGACTTTTCGAGAGGATGTTAAAGCTTCACCCGTTGTGAGTCTCATCGGTAACCCTAAAGATAAAATACAACCTTGAGAAAAGTCAGGTCGTTAGTCGAAATCAATTGTAAATATCGTTCTCAAAAATATATTGGGCAAACCAGAAGAGCAGGCCCAACTAGAGTTAAAGAGCACATGGCTAATCTTAGATTTAATAGAATTGAGAAATCGAGCGTTGCCCAACATATTTTTGAAACAGATCACAACATCGATCATACGAATTTAAAGTAATTAGACAAATAAACAATTGTAACTTTCTAAATGTTTTCGAAAGTTTACAAATATACAAAAATAAGTCATGTGTAATGAACTGTGACAACGGTCCTATCCCGCATTCGTCATTGTTTTCGTTAATCGGAAACTAATGATGCGTATCGGATTGACCGTGCATAAAATTTAGGTTACCTGTTATTTCTAGGTTTTATTTTAATTTAGTTTTATTATCACCTTGATAATGACAGCGTTGCTGTCAAAACGCGTCAGTTTTTTAGTTAAAACTTGTTTGGTGTTTAGTGGGTTGAAGTGTTTAGTGTTCTACTTCTGCAGCAAGAGATCCAGTGAAGAACTTCATCATGATTTATATTCTGAGAAACTCTCTGTATCTCGATCGCTTCCCTTACGTTGCGAGGAAAATAGTGTTGTCACTTGCTTACAGTTGATGTCTGATTGAAATAAATTTGTTGATCCGTGCTGAGAAAATGTTCCTTGTCATGCGATCCCTCATATTCTTATATCTGCAGCGGTTTAGCTGTAACATGACCAGTGCCAAACTTTAGACTCCGCATTAGGACTGGCAGGCTTTCCTTTGCGTTGTCGGTGTGGTTTCTTCTTTCTGTACAATCCTATGCCGTTTGAGTGCTGTTTTGAAAGAATTTTTGTAGCTGTAATAATACTTTACTTTATTGTCTGTGATAGATTATACTATATAGACATTGTCAATACAATTACAATAATTAAAACATGAATTAAAACTCCAATACTAAAGAAAGAAACATGCACGACAAAACGAAGCGAACTACAGGACCTAAACCTTCAAGTACTCATTAATACTATAAAAACTCTGTGCCAGCAGAAATTTTTGCAAGTGTTTCTTAAAGTGAGTTATTGGCTTGTTCTCCTTTAATATCGCCGGTAGCTTGTTATACAATATTACTGCCTTGTATCTAACATTCATTTCAAACAATTTCGTTCTAACAATTTCTGGTTTGCATGGTATTGTACACATCACAGTTTCCTGTAAAGTTATTTTGATTCAATTTAAGAAATATCAAAAGTTCATATACATATAGCGATGCAAGTGGCAAAATATTGATTTCCTTGAAAAGAGGCCTACACGATGTCATAGAAGCCTTCGCCAGCATGGTTCTTATAATCCTTTTT